>VWZV01010609.1:66430-257581 GCA_013397155.1 Irena cyanogastra | reverse complement strand
GAGCCGCCGCGTCCGGGGCTGTGCGGGGGCGGGGCGCCAACAGCGCCGGGGCACGGTGGGCCGCGGCTCCAAGGAGGCCGCCTGGGGCGCCGGCAGCCTCGGCATGGTGGTCGGAGCTCGCTCATTTTGCCAGCCGGTGCTCTCCAGTGAGCACGCGGCGCACTCCCTCGCTCTCAGCGGCGATTCCTCCTTCTCCTCCCCAGCGCTGCCGCCTCGCCTCGGCGCAGTTCGGCTCCGTGCCAGCGCGGGGGACGGCGGCGCCTGCCCTCCGCGCCTGCCTCTGTCAGTCACCTCCCCTGTGCGGAAGCCCCGCGGGGCCAGTGCGGCGCGACGGCGGGCGCCGGAGTCCCGGCGGCGCAGCTCGGAGGAGCTGAGCGCTTCCCGCCCAGCCGAGGCGCCGCGCCTGGAGAGGGCACGGAGCTGCTCCACTTCCCGGCCCTGCTGCCGCCGCCCGCCCCGCAGGGGGCGCTGCATTAACAGGAATGGGGGCGCGTCCCGTCCCACCGGGCTGGCGGGGGTCCCTGTGCCCTGAGGCTGCGGCCGCGCCGGTCACCGCGGTCTGGGCTGCGCCGCTGTCAGGCCCGCGGCTCCGGCCTTTTCTGAAGGGACACCGAGATAGGAGCGCCCAGGCGGAGGGAGAAGCCCGAGGGCATCCAGAGGATCTTGCCGAGTGTCTGTCCAGCAAAGCTGTGGGCGACTGCTTTAGAAATTAATTAGTGCGGTGCTGGGTGGGCAACAGTACCTAAATAACTGTTCTAGCAGCTACTTCGAGCCCGGCCCAGGTGCGCTCCCAGGGCCGGCGCTCAGGCGGGAGCACCCTGCCGTTTGCAGACAGCTTGGCGGCCGCCCCTCGGCAGCCTGTCACCTCCACCCCTCACCGCCGCCCTGTCACCCACCGCGGCCCACGTGCGTGGCGGGGAAAACCAGCGGCGTTGGAGCGACCGGTGCTCAGCGGGGATCCCTGACACGAGGTTATTTTGGCAGCCCCTCCCACCCTGGGCTCTCGGGGAGAGCCTAGCAGTTGGCATTGCCTGATAATAGTAGTGCTGTAATCTCGGGCAGTCGTGCCCATAAACAAAGCAAGGACTTCTAGGGAGAGGTAATATCTTTTATTAGGTTGGACCAGCTGATGTAAAGGTCAAGTTCGCAGGCGCAGTTTCAACCCTTCATGTCCCAGAATGTATTTTTTGAAGGTAGATTTGTTGGGCTATAAAAGTTACTACTTCTCACACAGACCAACTTGCAGAGGCTCCAAAATAAACCATTGAGTTTATTGAGTAGCTGAGGAATTCAGGAGGTTTCATGTTTGTGGATTTTTTTCCTTAAAGCTAATGATATGGATTTATGAGATAAAGCAATAAAAAAGCTGGTTGTGTTTTTTTTATTAGTTTTTTTCTCTTATTTTTTTTAAATTTGGCCTGCCTTTTGGCTGTCTCAAGTCACATTAGTAAAAGTTAATACATGTAGTATGTGTAAGTGCTAATTATTTAGGGAATTAACACTGCAAGTTGTTACTAATTCTTGCTTTTTTTACATGACCAGGCATGAAAAATCAGGCATGGATCACTAGTCTGCAAACATAAAAGCATCAGGCCTTGTCATTCCAACTATATTTGGAAGTGCTTAAATTCATCTCTGTGTGTGGCCAATCTATAGTAAATCAGTGATACGTTTGCCTTGAACCTGTTTGGGAAATAATACAGTTCCCTCAAAATCCTGTTGTGTTTAAGCTACATCTTCAGCTGTGTCAATTGTCTAAAAAACCATGACATACCTTTCCACATCTATATTTGTAGCAAAATGGTAATCTAAAAATTCTGGGATCAATCTTGACTGATATAACTCCCAATATGATTTGTATTTTCCCACCAGTGTGAAGGGGAGGTTATTTTACATTTAACATGAAAAAAACAAGGTAGTTACTGTAAAAAAAAAAAAGGTGATAAGGGGGTATTTGTTCTTCATTCATTTAATTTTGGCAGACAGACATTTAATTTGTGTACAGCTACAAGCACTCTTGGTTTGACAGAATTACAGATGGATCCCAGACATGGAATTTACCCTGTTTTTACACATAAGCCTTTCATGAGTTTGTGGTGCTCCTTTTGATCTGGCTTGGAACATGCAGTTCAGTGGTCCTGAACAATTATAGCTGCAGAAGTATTTTATAAACTAGTTTTGGCCACTTAAACAGTGGCTTTGCAACTATAAATGGAAAATCATTCATGGGTAGGATGCCAGTTTGATTTAGGATTCATTTTTCTGTGCAACAGTCCCTGAGCAGGAGTGAGTTCGTCAGGCACAGAAATACAGAAGGTCCATGGAATTTTCTGCTTGCAGAACAGTACTACCTTCAGGCTACCTTTTAATGTCTGTATGGAACCCAGCTCAGAATTTGCTGTGGCACATCGTCAGGTACTACACCAGTGACATTAATGGACTCTAATATGTACTTATAGCCATTGTAGGGTTGGATGGTACTATGAAAATGCATCTGTTCTCATAATGTGACCATAAGGAATGCTGCTAAGAATGCTCTGGCACTAAATGTCTATTAGACTTACAAGAAATTGAGTGACCTAGAAATACCAATCTCCTTATATGTAAGAGCTCCTAGCGCCCTTAATGACTCTTTGCTTGATTCTCTTCAGTCTCTCTTTTATTTGGCAAGAGAACAAACTGAATACTGTGCTCTAGATGTGGCTTCATCTGTGCTGAAGAGAGGGCGATAATCATGTCCCTTGACCTGCTGGCTGTGGCACTCCAAGATGTGGTCAGTGTTCATTACTGCAGGCGCACACTGCTGGCTTTGTTGGTTTGTGGTCCACTGGGTCTTCTCCTGGAGAACCGTTAGTCCCAGCCTGCACTTCTCCCTAACTATATCCTGTCCCAGATGTGGGATCTTGGCATTCTCATGTTTGGAAGTCCAATACAGATATATGTGTTATACATTTATTCAGCCAGCTGAGGTCTGAATAACAGCTATACCCTCCAGTATACCAACAGCCTCCCTTGATTTGGTGTCACCTTGTATTTCCAAAGGTCACGGATGAAAAAGTTAAAGAATATCAGCCATGTTCTTGATCTCAAGATGTATTCCTCGGAATCACCTGGTAATTGGACTTGAAACAGTTATTAGCTACCTTTTGAGGCTCATGACCTGGCCAGTTTTTAATGCACCTTACAATATACCTATTTCTTCCCAATTTGGCTGCAGATGCTGAAAAACTATCAAAGTTCTGGCTACAGACAAGGTGAGCAACACCTACTCTAATTCACCCAGGGAAAACTGTAATGTAGTTGTAGAAGACAATCAGAGTGACTAAATGTGGTTTGTCCTTGGGAAATTCAAGATGGCTGTTCTCAATAACATTTTTGTTGTCATGGTAATGATTTCTGTGAGTACTTGCTCCCTAATTTCCCCAGCAACTGAGAGAAGGTTGCTCATCTTTTCACCACCCAGATCCTCCTTTTGCAATTTCCTAAGACAGATGTAACATTTTTCCAGTTCTTAGAAACCTCTTCTGATCACTGTGGCCTTTCACAAGGAACTGAGATTGCCCTTCCAATGACTTTTGCTGTCACTCTTAGTACTCTCAGATGTATCCTGTCCAATCCCATGGACATGTATGACATTTCTATCTTGTTTATTTACACCCAGACTTGATCCTTGCTACTTAACATGGAACTCTGGGATCCCTAGAAACAAACCATACCAGTAGAAACAGATAAAATTAATACCTGTGTACTGTGTCACAGTCACCTGCTGTATTCAGCAGCTGGCCTAGATTTTACTCGGTCTCCTATTTTGTTGCGAAAGTGTCCTTACCTATGGCATCCTCCATCAATTTTAACTGCACGTAAGCATTGTCCCTCTAATTCCATCCCTGCATGACCAGGTAATGTTCCTGTGCTCCTACTCATTGTGTCCCCACTTCCACCTCCCATATGCTTATTTTTTGTTGTTGAGCTCAGTCGTACATAGCCTGTGCTGCTAAGGAAGGCCTGCCTGGAAGGATTTGCCTGTTTGCTTGCAATTTAGGACGTATAAGGGACATGAATGACTCTGCCAGTCTTACAGATCAGTTGTTAGGCCACTTCTTTCAGCAACTCCAATGCTTTTCTTTTGACCAGTGTCTTGTGAAGCCACAACCTCTCTTTATTTCTTTGCATTTAGGAACGTGTTGTTGGAATTATGAATGATTAGAGAATCGTAGAATCGTAGAATATGCTGAGTTGGAAGGATCATCATCTGGCCCTGCACAGAACACGCAAAGACTCACACCACATGCCCGAGACCGTTGTTCAAATGCTTCTTGAAGTCTGTCAGGCTGATGCTTTGACCACTTCCCTGGGGAACCTGTTCAGTGCTCAACCACCCTCTGGGTAAAAAGCCTTTTCCTCACGTCCAACCCAAACCTCCCCTGACTCACCTTCACCTTGTTTTCTCGAGTCCTGTAATGGGTCACAAGAGTGATGGGATCAGTGGCTGCCCCTTCGCTCCCCCTCATGAGGATATTGTGGACAACAGTGAGGTCTCCCCTCAGTCTCCTCTTCTCCAGGCTGAAAAGACCAAGTGACCTCAGCTGCTCCTCATACAGCTTCCCCTTCAAACCCTTCATCATCCTCGTGGCCCTCCTTTGGACAATCTCTAATAGCTTAATGTCTTTTTTATGTTGTGGCACCCAAAACTGCCCCCAGGACTTGAGGTGAGGCCATACCAGTGCCGAGCAGGGCAGGACGATCCCCTCCCTCGCCCAGTCAATGATGCCATGAACCCAGGACATGGCTGGCCCTCCTGGCTGCCAAGGCACTGCTGGCTCATGTTCAACAGAAAGATACTGACAAATTCTTCAGTAACACACTATACATTGCCACATATGGAAGTCGTATGGTTCTTTTCCCTTTATAAATCAATATCCTGAGTGTATTCAGCCAAAGTTGACTCCTACCATAAGCATTAGTGATACCAGTATTGAAGTATTGTTAAAAGAGGGCTGAAAACTGAAAGGGCTTCCAAAGAGAATACAAAGGTTAGGACTGGTATCTTAAAATGTGAAGCTCTACTAGCTCAATCTACTTTGTTTATTTGACCTCTTTCCATAGCAGTCTAGAAGTATCTGCACTTTATTTATTTTTTCCCCACCTGGTATTTGCTAGCTCTTCAAAAGTCTCACACAGGAAGAGTTTCTGAGGTTGAGAAGTGAGAGAAAATAACAAACTCTAGAAGTAAAGGACAGGTGGGTTACAGAGCCTCACAGTGGGTGTGGTTCTCTGGTAACTGAAGACCTGGTATTGAAGCTGGATTTAAAATAATGGAAGAAGTTATGTTCGTGTGTATAAAGAATTTACAGATTTGATGCACAACTTTTATTAGATACCATGACATTGGGTCAAGTGATGTCAGACTGGAAAGTCTCTGGAGTATTAATATTTATGATTCAAAAAGCATGGCTCTGTACAGAACTGAGTTCTCAGGACCTCATCTTTCACTGTTTTGCAGGTGGCACTTTGTATTCAGTAGAGAGATTGCACAATTTCAGCAGCTGTTTTCCCTATTTCAAAAAGTGTATTGAAGAACTAAAGTGGGATCAAGGAAAGGTAATGAGAATGACTGAGGATATGAAAAAAAAACTCTTTTGAAAGATTAGGTCTTTTTTTCACTTTAGAGGGAAGATCAAGAAAGGGGATACAGTAAAATAATGGTCTAGGTACCATAGATCAGATGACTGTGTTCTCTCTCATTTAACATGAGCTGAGAAACATCAAGGAGAATTAAAAGGTAACTTTCAAAACTGAAAAAATACCCAAACCCAATCTGTAATTACCTCTATATATAAAACTTGTAATTAGACCATGGAACTCACTGCCAAGTTACAAAGGCCAAGAATATAACAAGATTAAAAAGAGTATTGTATTTTTAGTGATAACAAGTATATTCAAAGTTATAATTGGAGGATAAAAATAGTAGAAGGGCTATTAAGTATCAAATTTCAATGTGGAAAACAACTTTATGTCTTTTAGAATGAGTTGATACTGTCATCAGCAAATTAATGAATAAAGAATAGAGGTAAGGAGTAAGGAATAGGGTCCACCTCTGCCTGCTCTGGAGTCTTTATATAGAGTTAGCCAAAGTAGTGTAGTTTTTGTACCAAGGCAATTCTTAAGGAAGTCCTGTATTTGCTCCTGTAATTCTGTTGTGCCAGTAGTGTTATATTTGAACTGCTGCAATGATGTGAAAAATTGTTTAATGGAGTAGTCAAAAAGAGTGTTTTTCAACCTATAATCTATGTATTGATGGAAATAGTAAGATATCACAAACTGGTCAATGAATTTTGTGTTTGCCCACATGCACCAAATAAAATCAAGGAGAGAAAACCAGAAGTAATAGCAAAAACCCCCAAGGTTTACCTCTATTTGTTATTTTGTAAAATTACTGAAGTTACAAAAGTAGGTGAATACATAATCCTTCCATTAAAATTAAAGAAACACTGGAACAGATGATCTCAAGATTTTGTGTAAAAATATAGAGGGACATTTAGTGTATCATTGTTGCATCATGGCTATATGAGATGAAGCAAAAAAACTATTGTTTTTATGACTGTGTTTGAGTTTTATAGAAATGGTAGAGTACAGATGAAACTGATGAACTGATGAAACTGGATTGTGTTCTACCTTCCCTTTGGAGTGTGAAGATACGAAAGCATTATCTGAGTTGTGACCACCATAGCTGTAAGCTTTAGATCATTCCGTTGTATCTGTGACCAAAAGGCTGTACTCCCTGTAAAGTAATTCAGCAATTTGTTAATAATAAATTCATTATAACAGATAGTGTCAATATAAAGGTGTCTTTCTATATTTGAGAATAGATAGAAAGGTTTAATTGGTTTTCAATACTTATGATGATAATAAGTAATAAAATTGCTAAAGACTTGCAGAAAGAGACAATATACAGAGCTGTCTTCTTTCCACTTGATCTTTCTTGAATCTTGACACTAAATTTTAACTCAAACGTAATACCAACATTGTAAACCAAAATATTATGTTTATGTGGTCCTATGCTACTAATTTCTACTTGATATATAGATACATTTCTAATTTTAAAAGCAAGAGGAGTAATTTAAAGGAGACTGAAAGGACAGTTGGTGGGTGAGTTAAATGAAGAACTGTTATAATAATATGGTAGTTGTAATACGAACATAATGGAATAAGTCCACATTTCAAATGCAATAGGTCAATACACTTTGGCACAACAGTTTAGGTTGTCAACCAGTTTTATGACTACATAAGTTTCTAATTAATGCTTGATGAGCCAAAATTCAGCAGTATAAGGCATTCAGACCTTTCCTGCCATCTTAGCATCATTACCTGCGTGCTTCCACTTCCACTTTCTCTGCTTCAGCTTCTCAACCACTCTGTAATGAGAAAAATATTATGGAGTTACTGTAATTACAGAAGTAAGATCTGTCCTTTGAACCATATACAGGAGGGAACCACCAGATTACTTTGTATAGGTGTGTCCCAGCTCTTTGATTGACAACCTACTGGTGTTCCTGGTCTTTGCTAGTCTAAAAGGATGTAATTATTAACCAGCAAAAACTCCACTCCTGCACGTGCATTGCACATGTAGTCCTCTGCAGAACTGCCACCAGTCCCTGCTACTGTTGTTGTACTAGACACAGAACAGCATCATTAGCAAGCTTAGGATCCTCAATACTGTGCGAGTGTGTGTAACTGAAAACAGAAGTTCACGTGGAGGAGATGGCCATATATATTGAGTAAATTTTTCTGTAAGTATAATTACTCTTGCCAGAACAGGCTGCCTTTTTTATTTTTTGAAGTTAGATTAAGTCTATGATAAAAACAGTTCCATTTAGCATATACAAAGAGTTGGTACCTGATTTGTTAACGTACTGTTAAAATAATAATAACAAAAGAGGGGAAGGAATGAATATCCTTAAATGACCTTTGATCAAGGCTCAGCTGAATGCACTCCAGTATTTGCATTATAATCAAAAACATAGTGACTGTCCTTGCTCAGTGTTTTCTTCATAGATAACTAAAATATGTACCATAAACCACATGACTGTATGATCAAAGGACACCTTACAGTGTGTGTCTTATCTGTAGTAGTATACTAACTTTCTGATAATAATATTTCATTTTCTGTCATGTTTCCATGGACTTCACAAAGAATGTAATAGTCTATATTAATCAGTGTCTTATAATTTTTTAAATTGTTTCCTGAATATGAAAATCTAGCAACAAATATGCTACCATGGTATTACACTTTCTGAAAGGATGACTTCACTCATAGTTCAAGCTGGTAAGTCTCAGGCTGATCTTAAATGCGTCCTCAGAAAAAACAAGAAGAGATAACACAATTTGGCAGCCAAAGCTGAGACATAGAAGACAGTAAGTCCACCCTAGTTGAAGAAGATCATGTATTGAATTTTTTGACAGTCACTTTTGACCAACTCTCAGTACTGCTGTGGACATTCATCAAGAAGAAGTGTATGTCTAAAAAGGCACCGAATAGAGTTTGGCAGTGGGCAACGACAAATACCTGCTTGTAAATGAAGCTTTGTTTCATGATGAAAGTACTAAAATACCCCAGTGGTCAGGAAGGAAAGAAGGAAAGATCTATTTTCTAGACTCTTGGCACTAAGAAAAGGCACAGCTGTAGCTTCTGAGGAAAGTCTACCAGGCTAATTGTACTCTGAGTGTAGCATCCTGTGAAACAAAGGATGTGTACTTTTGAGCACAAGATTCCATGGACACCATTGTGGAGCCCACTAATAACTTTTATTTATCTTGGATATGTTCAACAGTAAAGTGATTCTTGAAGGTAGGCAGTGTTGATTATTCTTGATCCTTGAGTATTTAAATTTCAAAGGAAATCACAATTGAGGCATTCTGGCTGTGTCCTTCCTAATTCGGGGAATCTTGTGTGATGAAGGAATACTGGATTCTGGTACAGGAAGGAATCCTGGTACAGGTTATCTCTGTATTTGCTATATAAAAGGACACTTTTATACACTTAACATGTAAAATGTATATGTCATATGAGGTGAAAAGGAGCAAAGTTATTTGCATTTGAGACAGATACAGGAAAAAGGATATTGAAGGAGCTGGTAGCAGTACTGAACATGCTGTTAAGAATGTCCTTTAGCTGGTACTGAAGTAGAAGCTATGGATAACTACTAGGTTGATGGAGCTGGAAACTGTAATAGATCAAATGGCTCAGCTGCAAGAAAAGCCAAAGGTATATCCAGCACTTCTTAGGCTAGGGAATGGTGACTAGGCCTTTTTTTCTGGATGACACTCAAGAAGGAAATTGATGACAAGCACCACTCTCTCTCTTCCACAAATAGCAGGAGCAGCTAACAGTATTCTGCTTCCGAAGACTTTGGTTGCGATAGTAAGTCAGACAAAATTTAGTAGTCCAGGATTTGTATTTAAACTATGTGAGAAAGCCTTTGCAGACAGTTCTAATTAGGGTTAGAGGCAAAGGTATCTAGCACTTTCTCTTAAGAACTGTGGCTTCTGTTAATATACAGAGTTTGGGTTAACTCCTCACATGGAGAACCTCTGTGTCTTTCGTTTGTTATTCTTGCTTTGCTCAGAAGTCTTCATACATTTAGTTAGGTGGGCTAGCAATGAACTTCACAATTTTGAGTCAATTTTTCAGGATAAATGCAGTCATCTTGCTGTAACATGTCAGTGAGATATCAATCATGCTACCAGAGAGGCAACCAACAGAAATGCACACATTTATATACCACCCTCGCATAAATTTATACCGTATAAATATGAACTGTAAGAAGCTGCCCCGAGAAGTGGTTGAGTCACCATCACTGGAGATTTTTAAAAGGTATGTAGATATGGCACTTAGGGACACGGTTTAGTGGTGGACTTGGCAGTGCTTGGCAGTTTATGACTGGACTCAACGATCTTAAGAGTCTTTTCCAACCTAAATGATTCTATGATACCAGGAGCAGAAGTGGTATTTGGTGAGATTAAATGATATACATTAGCAATTCCCCATTTAACTTATGTCCTGTTGCGGTTGTACCATTAGTTTCCCTTGCATCATAACAATTCTACTTTGAAGCATTGGCAAAAAAAATTCTCAAAGGCAAAACAAAAGGCAATCTGAAGTCTTCAAAATGTGTTGAAATTCTCAAGGATCCTGCTGACTTATGATTTTTGGGAGACAGTAACTCAGGCCTGTTTATCTTTTTGTGATAATTTTTACTTGATTCTCTTCAACATCATCCTTAGCTAATATTGGAAAAGGAAATATATATCACTGTTATTTTATGGTACAAAAACACATTTAGCTGTGTTCCATATACAAAACACAAACATTCTGAACACGTCTGCCTTTTCCCACATCATTAACAATTTTGTCGTCTTCCTTTTCTGATGTAATTTGTATTCATGCTACTCTGTAAAAACATTCACAGGAACTACGGTTTCTTTTACTCCCAGATTTTATTAAAAATTAATTCCTGTCCTTATCCTTATTGAATGCAGAATTTTTCTGCCTATAGTTTTAATTTCCTCTGTTACCTGTTTTTTTAACATAATATTTTACATTTTTTGATTCCATATTTAATTACTGTTCTTTGCCATCTGTCTGCAGGGAAATTTGGTTTTCTGTGTTACTGATACTTAAAAAACCAAAAATGTGGGAAACTTAATAAAAATTTCCTATATTTTGAAAATGTGTGAAATATATGGCTTGAAGGTAGTGTCTCTGAAGTTTAAATCTAAACCTTCATAATTACAAATCTGTCCCGTAGTCAAAAAGAAGAGAATAAATCAATGCAGAGTTGCTTGCGACACAATTACTTTTCATACCATTTCCTAGAAGATGAACTTTCTAGTGAAATAGAAGGTTTAAATTCATGATATGAGTGTTGAAGGCTGTATTTAAGCGTGTGAAAACCACGTGTCTGAAAATACTTGCAGACTTGAGGCACCTGATTAAGATCTAATATTTATTACTCCTGCAGTTTTGTGCCTTGCCCCTAAGAAGGCCACTGTCACTCTTGGGACAAAGGTGGCTGGTGCACTTGTTGGTCTCATTATTAACATAAAACATCTTAAAACTGAATTCTTTTAGTTGAGAACTTCCCTAAGAATAATAAGTCTTGTATTATAAAAGAAATATAATCTAACTATGGTTTATGTAAATTCTGTGCAAGTAAAGAACAGCAAATTATAGTGGCACCAGTTCTGCCTGACCACTTCTAATTCTTAAGAGAAGCTGTTATGTCCGTTGACATTTATTGGCATAATATTATTGACACTTTTGTGTTTGTTCCCACCTCACAAGGATTTCAGGCTCAGTTCTAATTTCTAAAATAGTGGTTTTTCTCCACTGAATTAGAAAGGGATTTTATTGCTATCAGAGAGATTTAAATAAGACAATTGCAGACACATCTATGCAGTTGTGTTTTTGCTGTCATTCCTATTTCATACTTAAGTTTAGTGGAAAAAAGGGGCCCATTTTTCACCTCTTTTTTCACCTCAGGTCAAAGAGCTAAAAGAATAAAAATCTATCAGTCTTGAGGGTCATGTATCTGAAAAATAGATTTAAATGGGTATATATCTTATACTTAGTTTCATTTTTCATGTCATGCATCAAATTATATTTTTTGCTAGCTTTTGATTTTTCTGTTGTTAGTTTTTTATTTTGTGTGCCTAGGTCCATAGTTATCCATATTGCTGAACTTTGCCCTTTGACAGGAAATAACAATCAGTATAAGGGTTAAAGAACAAATGCAATTAATTGCTTGATCTGGTTTCAGAGTTACATTGCAGGTAACATTGTCATAATGCACATTGCATCTGCTGTATAACATGAAACTGGCGTGATGTTCTTTAAGAGCACGATAAGGAATCTTAGAATGCATTGAATTGAATAGAAAAGCTTTCCTCGTAGACTAGTTGTCACTGTAATGAGTCTTTTCCTAATGCCATAATCATATCAGTAACAATGAATGTCATACCAAGGGGCAAACCAGCTTTCATAATGTATGAAGGAACAGAAATGTCTGTTACACTTGTGTATTAAACTGTACCCCTAAATGTTCAGGAAAAGGCAAAATATTACCCACTGCTTCCTTCATATAGAAGCAAGACAGCAAAAATCTGGTATTCAAAATTCACTATGGATGCCTTCAGTGTGTCTTCATACTGTTAACAAGATGAGGATTATATTGTGATGGACCAAGTGTCTACTACAGACTATACATACTACTTCAGTAAACTGCAAATGTAAACTTATTAAATTGCCTTTAATTCCAAAGGTTCCTGGTGGGCCTGCTCTTATACCAGTGGTCAAGAGCTGCATCTGCAGCTTCATCAGCACATAGGGTACCTCTCCTCTGACTTCTCTGTCTCAAGATATCTGAATGTGGAACTCTTCTATATTGTTTCCTCCTTGTTTTCATGATGACATGTATTCTTCCCAAAGATGTTATTATGCGTTGTCAAGAACATAAAAGGCTCTTCTAAAATATTTTATATGCAAGGTATTGATGCCATCCACTGAAGTTTTTTTGCCTTGTTGTAAGAATAATTGGTTCTGGCAAAGTGGCTATCTTACTTGTTTTTCTTCTGTATGAAAGGAGAAGGACAAGAGAGAAATAATACATTAAAATCTTCCAGGACAGTCCTGCTGCAGATGCCTGGAAGTGTGACTTGACCAGATGGTACTATATTATAAAAAAGAGGGTTGTCTGTCTTTCAGATACTATGGAGTTTTTTAAGAAATAAGGAATGGATAAAGACCAAAGAGCATTGATATGGTGTGAAGGCACAATAGTGCACAAACTTCTGGATGTTGGCTGGAGTAAACTCTTCAAGGGCATCCTAAGATGTCTAGGCTGTGTATGGATTTGCTTTGAAGTTCTTGTGCTCTGAGAAATCAAGAGAGAAGACTCTTGAATGTAGATGCTGAGGCACTCAAAAGTTACAGTTTGATAGTATCACTATACAGTTACATAAAACGTACATTTATTTAAACTATGTGAAGTTCTAGGATAAATTACTGTCCTTTTCATCCATCTTTCTCTTAGTGTTTCATCTTCACAAGTAATATCTTTGCTGGAACTGTAGATCTGTCCTTTAACATGGACCATCAGTTTTCCTGTAAGAATATCTATTTTTCTAATAGGCCTTAGTACGCCTGACTGGACTGTGATTGGGTGTTATTGTGGAAGGAGGTGCTCTTTTTCCTTCCCTACCTGCTTCTATCCACACCATTCCCAGTGCTTTCTTCCATTGATATTAGCATGCAGTAGAACCATGGGTGATTTATCCCTTTGTCATTATAGAATGAGACTGGTAAAGAAATAACCAGACTCAGTGCACTTGTCTAAGTCAGTCATCAAAGATGATCAGGAGCAGCAAGACAAAGATGACACTCCAGGAGCCAGCAATTAGATTCACTTAGGCTACAGTAGAGCCACATTTTTGAATGTTGTTTAGTGGCAGCAAGAGATTACTTAAGCCAAAGGTACCATGGTTCAGCCCTCCATTGTTGGCTATATATTTTTACTTTCACCTTTATGCTGGTGCTCATGCTTGTCTAAAAAGTGCCTTGAGACATGAGATTGTCTCAAGGCTTCAAATACTTATTGCACCACAAAGTGTTCCTTCTGGATTGTCACATGTGGAGGAAGTTGAAGGAATGTGGATGAATTTCCTGTGGAATCAGAAAGGTAGTGTACCCTATCCTTCACTGTGGAACCACTTTAGTTCTCTTCTTCTATGGGAGAACAATATAAACACCCTGTTCAGATCTCATAAATTAGTAGGAGGAAATCTGTTTGTCCAAATATCAAATTTCAAAACACTGCAACATTCAGTTTCCAGATTTTGTAATTGTGCAGAAGCCCAAGTTCTGTACTATGTAGATTGAATCAATAAGGAGAAAATGTCAGAAAGAACCATTGAACTTAAAATCCAATCTCCTCTTTTGCCTGTCACCTCACTGGAGGAACTGGGACAGACTATATCTAGTAAACCACAGTCAGTATTGTGGTAGTTATGACTAGCAGTCTGGGAGCAGAAATGTTTGACTTAATATGAGCTTGGGCAAGGAGGGAAATCTCTTTCTTTAAGTGCCATTTATTTATGCTCTCTCTCTTTTATTTTTTTTTCCTCCAATACCTGCATCAGTGATCAAAACTTGTACTAACTGACAATGCCTTAAGTAAAAATCTGAGTTGTACTGGTTTGTCTGTGACATTATGATTGCATGTATGCTCTACAAATAGCTACTGCAACTGAAGCAAGATAACCTATATGGCTTTCTAGTGCATACTGTTTCCTTCTGTTATGCTTTATCTTGTCCTGTACTTCAGCTGGAAATTTCCATGTACCCTTTCTACTTCTGACAAAATTGGGTAAGTTATTTCAAATAATTTATTTAACAGTATGAAGGCTGATGTTCCTTGAAGAAAGCTGGGAAGGACTTTGCACAATTTAAAGCAGAAGAATTGGTAAAGGAGTGCTGCTGTGGGAAAGCCTTGATGCTGTTTCGCTAATGACACCCACCTTTCATAAAGCAAATGAATTTTCTCTTTACCAGCAGTCCATTGGTACAGCACGCCATTTTGCAAAACTGTAGGTGTAGCATTCTCCAGTGGCAGTGTGACGATGGAAAACTGGGAGCCATTGTACCATTGGCTGCCACGGGGTATATCTGTTCTCCTTCCTGGCTCTAGTGCTGTGGATTGGTAGCCCTGGTCATGCCTGCCTACGCCAGTTGAAGAACTTAATGCTTCTCGTCTGAATGCAACTAGGCTGTGAGTATTCCCTAACATACTTCAGGCAAAAGTGTTAGCAAGACCTGCTATTTAAATCCTTTAAGGAAACTTACTTATCTTGACCAAACTGGGTTAGGGAATCCTTTTAGGTGTGTATCTGGATGTGGCAGCCTTAGCTCTGCACAGTTACATTACAGAGTTAAGACTGCTATATCTTCTGTGGCTAGACTGCATCCTGTATCTGAAGTAGACTTATTTAGAGCAACTTTTAATATTTTAATTAATTTATAGATACATTTTCTTTCTTTTTTTCAAGTTAGTTGTGCTTCACTTAACAGCATGTTCTCTGAGTCATTTTTCATTCTTCGTCTCCCTAGGCTTCTTCAGCCTCTTTGGAGATAGAAGACATGGTCATATCTCTGAATCACAGATTACTGGAGGCTGTGAGAATGTACAGAACTTATGTATTCTATGCTTGCCCTGTTTGTGTGCTCTCCCCTAGGCACCTGCTAATCGCCACTGGTGGGAATTGAATACTAGGCTAAAGAGATCTTTGGTTTTACCTGTTATGGCTGTTCTTATAATTTATTTCTGTATGGCTCCAGGAAGACATCAGCTACACTGTGACTTTGCAGCTTGTTGTTCAGTAGGGAGATACTTCTTACTTTTCTGGCCACATGCAGTCAAGAAGAGGGAGAAGTTGAAGAAATAAGTAAAAGTGTGAAGAAAAGTATTTGGCCTTTCCACATAAACATGCAAGAGAGAAAGGAAAGACAATGAAAGTAGGGAATACAATGAAAAGGTAGGGTAGATGCTCTTCATTGATAGAGAAAGAGCAAAGGAACAAGAAATCTATTAGTAAGGCAAGGCACAAACTGAGGAAGACACTATATCAAAGGGAAGCAGCCAGCACTGTAGCAAACTATAGTAAAAGCAATACGAAACGTTTACATAGAATTTTAAGAACAGATAGAGATGGCAAAATCTGAAATTAATTATTGAAATTTTAAAAGTTTTAGAAAATAAAAGCATTAAAGAAATCCTTTTTGTAAATATTGTAAGTTCTCATTAATAGGGCAGTGTTTTCAATGATGCATTAATTCACCTGTTCAAAATGCTTCAGTCATCAAATCATGGAACTAAGAATTGCAGTGTTTGTGTGCATGTGTATGTGCATGTGTGCCTTTGTGGTTTGGGTGAAACTGGTATTTTTTCATTTGAATCAGACAAAGGTGGGGCCAGGGTGTTTTCTTTCAGGCATTTATTTATCATAGCTTACAGTTTGCTTTGTTGTTCAAACAGTATGTGACTCCACCCTCTCCCATTATTATCCAGCAATGATACAAGGCTGCTTTAGAGAGTTTCTATGTTCATACTATTGAATTCTGGTGTCAAGTTGCTTTCTGATACCTTTAGGAGCAAGACTTTGGAGGATAAATTGTAAGTGCTGTATCTTGACTGCAAAAATATGTCTCTTTGAAAGTAAATGATGTTGACAGAAAATTCTTATACTATTCCTTTTTTAATTGGAAATAAATTGTCCCTTTCACTTCATTCCAAACTGTGTTGTTGGCCTTTATGCATCCAGGATTGTATCTGCTGTGTTTAAGAGTGTGCGGGTTTGATCTCCTGGAAGTATTTCAAAGGAATATGCTGTCAGTACATGTAAGCACACATTCATCTCCCCCACAGACAGGCTACCAGAAGTGGTTGCTCATGCTGGAAGGAAATAGTGCTTTATGCTAAGGGTGTCACAAATCACACCTCATGTTTCCAATGTAAATGTAGAGCTCCAGGAAGCAATCTGGTTCCTTCTATCCCAGTAGTCCCTGCAGAGGGATGCAACTCTATTTAGTGTAGAATGGTAGCTGCAGACAAAGGTTTGTGTTCATGAAAATTATGGATGAAAAAGAAAATCAACCCTGTTAACTAATTCTGTGTATGAAACTGGGTCATGAGCCCATACAAATTTGTTATGCTTGGACCTCTTGTAGCATGTCTAGATCTCCTTAAGTCTCAAAATAGCAGGGAAGAGAGCGGAGTGGATGAAAATAAGGTGAATTGTCAGTCTCCGTGGGAAAGCTGTCAGTATGTCTCCTGCTACTGAAATATTTCTCACCTTTGTGGAGATCAAAGTTCCATGTTTCAGTGGTGCTGCTGAAAATTAATTTATTGCAGGATTTTGTTGTGTTCCAATGTAACACACAGAGAATGTCACCTGTCTCCTCAGTCATACACTTTTCCATGTCTACTCAGTAAAGCCACCTGTTCTTTTTTGCTAGATGTAGGTTCACTCTCAGAACAAAGATTCCTTAAAGTCGGTGTGTGTAGCACCCTAACACAGAGCACTGTATCCAAAAGCAGAAGGAACAACTATGCAAGGGAGCAGATTCGTCAGAGGTCAGGCAGGAACATTTCTTGTAGATGACTAATGGTAAGGGATGGGCAAACCTTCTGTTGTTTTGAGGTTTTGTGAACCTTGTGAACTGTACTTTTGGTTTCACAGGGTTTGTGAACTGTCCCCCCTCCTACCTTGTCCTTCTCCCTTTGGTATTTTTCAGAATGGGGGTTTTGTTNNNTTTTTTTGCTGTAAACAGGGAGTCCCTTTCTGTATGTGTTAATGCTTGAAGAATCTTTCCACCTCAGCACATTCTCAGCAAACTACTGGGTGTAGGAAGTTTCTGTCCTTATCGTCTCCTCTTTTTCTCATTTTAATGATATTTTCTTCTCAGAGGACAATATGAAAAGGGACCTTATGGGTCAGTATCAATAGAAATTACAGCTTATTATTTTTCTAGGTCTATCTAGCTCCAGTTTTGAACAAGTTATGTTTCTTTCCTTTAGTCTTCATTTAATCTGATTTATCTGATATCGTATATAGTAGATTTTTTAAAAATAATGTTTGTGTTTGTCTCTGCTCCCCTTTTTAGTCACTCAAAAGATCTTTAAAGGCACAAATCAGAATTAGAACCCTCCTGGTTTCATTAAGGTCTTGCATCAAGTGAGGTCCTTCAACTCCACAAAATTTAAGGGGATTTTAGAATAGAAAATCATATTTTTAAATAACTGTCATCTGGAGCAGTGAAAGTGCTCAGATGGAGACTCTTTAGATAGTTTTATAATACTACCTCCTCATTTAAATCTCTGCTGTACCATGCCTGTGTGCTGCATGTTTAAAGCAGGTTGATTTATTGTGTAAACTGCTACCACTTTGCATTTGGTGAATTGTAAGGAGTGAAGTTTTCTCAGACTTGACATTGGGATGGCCTGCAAAATGACCTGAAAGAAATAGTTGGCAATTGGAAAGTTTGTCAAGTGAATTGTGTTTTGAATGTCTTTATCTTATAAATTGAATAGATTGTTTTTTCCTATTTTTGGCCTAGTATTATGATAGATTTGGTAGATTATTGCTGTGTTGTAAATTTTGCCATTAGTGAATGCCAATTATGTTAATGAATTCTAGCTGGCCAATCAAAGAAGAGTCAAAGCTATTTTCTGTTTGTAAAATATACTAATTGAGATCACTACACACTGTTTAATTGTGTTGGTAAATATTCTAATGTTTCATTTCTAAACAGTTCATCTTTAAATGGAGAAGGAAGAGTGGGGAATTTAGTAATTTGCCAAAAATTAAGATATATGTTCTAATTACACAGATTATTCATTAGCACCAATGGTTACAAAAATCCCTCAAGGCACAAATATATATATAATTTTTTAAAAAGGAAGTAATGCTTTATCTAAAATAGAACTTAAAACAGAAATCAAAGCCAACTTTGATGAAAGCTTTGCACATTTTAAGCTGACTCTAGGGTATACAACAAATAGATGTGGGGTGTTGCAAAACTCAAATGTTGAAGCAACAGGGCACAGTCTGAATAGTGCCAAGATATAGGAGAAGAATTGTCCAAAAGACCTTGGGGCAATTATAATGAACTAAATATGCAAACTGTGTTCTATGTGCAGCATTTCTGTACTATTTACTACACTGCCATAAAAGGATTTCTGCATGAAGAAAATTACTTTTACAAGAATTATAGATTTATAATGGAAACAGGCATCTGTCACTATATAACTGGAGAAAAATTGAAGGCCTTTAATTTAATTCAGTTCTTCATGCAGAAATATCCTCTTCATTTGCATTACTGTACCATAATTAATACTAGGGCCACCGACAGAGATGTGATTTACTACGGGTAAAAGGATAGATTGGCAGATTTATATTCCCTCAGCACTTTCCCACAACAACTCTTCTGATGACAAGCCAACCTAGCAAGTTTTGGCTTGCAGTTTCGGTGGTTTGCAAACTGTTTCATTTTGAAAGTATGGGAGTTACTCAACACCGGGGGCCAAATGATGAGCTGAATTGTGCTGGAGTTACATTCATGCTTCTCTGGTTGCTATTTTGGAACAACTGTTAATGTACGTTGTTCAGATCGTGATCCAGTCTGGTTTCCTATAGCTCGTAGAAGGTGGTGGAAGAGGGAAAATGAGATTCACCTCATGTGGGGTAGATCTTTGAATGTGTCTGTCTTTTTGCATTAAGTCTAGAGAAAGCCTAGGGCACATATTTTATACACCTACTGAACTGCCCTGCTAAGGTGTGTATCTCTGCTCTGACTGTAGGAGCAGTCTGGTTACCCAATTCCCTTAGACCAACACCTCAACCTTTATACAGCTAGAATGAGGCAAAGGGAAACGGACTGGGAGGGGAGATTGTGTATTCTTCATCAATGCTTTTGAAAGAAAATGTTCCTTTACATTAACAATAGTTGTGCTTGTAAAACTGTTAATATTTTTTTTTTTAATAGGGCAGATAAACATCAAAATTTTGCTAAACCTCAGAAGNGAACTACTGTTAAGATGAGCCTGGTCACTTTAAGAAGAAGTTTATATAATATTACATAACAAAAAGCTGCACTTGGTGATCCAAATATTGTCTTTTGATAATAGATTTTGAAGTCTGTAGAACACAGAGCACTCTTGTATTCTCTGCTTCTAGTCAAAGCTATTACTGAGTATCAATATATAGCTTCGGATACTTTCCTTTGTGATGAAAAAAGCATCTGAAAATATTGAAAAACGATCATAATCTCTTTGGAATTCTGTGAGTGAGAAATTGTTCTACATTTTTATGGAGAAAATAGAAAATTGATATTAAAGTCTTATCTAGAGTAGGAAAATTTCTTACGTCTTTTTGGCAGTTGTTCAGCTGCAGAAGTAATATTTGTTACACAGAGAAGTGCACAAAAACCTGGAAAACTCCCACTATTATATCCTCTTAGATAATATTCCTGGTTATGTCTTGGGTTTTAAAATTGCTTTTTTAACAATCAGATTACATCATTTCTATGGCATTGTTTTGCACAAATATTGGATTTAGTCTAACTAGAATCTGATCTTTAGTTTAAAATAATGACAGAATTTGGACTAGTACAAGACTGTTTAACTTCCAACTACGCAGGAAGATTTGTGTTCGTATTCTAAAAATCACATGTGTACATGCACACACACTCTGATATATGCTCTTCACCTATCAAAATATTATCAATTAAGATTAAGAGTTGGACTTCAATCTGCAGGTGCAAGGGCAATTTCAGACTATAGCCTGTCCTTAAACCACCCTGTTGTTAATAAATGACTTTTTGTAAAACATACACATACCTTTAGATAAGTCAAAACAGTGAACAGAGGTCTTGACAAAAGTCCTGTATATTTGAAATTGTTTGCAGATATGCATGTGTCTGTAGCAGAGCATTAATGCACGTACTTGGAAAGCAGACGCCCTGCTAACCACACTGAAGAGGATTACTGGAGTCATTTTGCCAGAGACTGGACTAGCAACGTGTGAGTTAACTCAGCTGTGGAGCAAAGTCAGTTTTGATTTCTTTTCCCCATGCTACATGCTATTGTAATCCATATGTAATGATTAAAGGCTAATGAAGTGTTACTTTACTCTTCCTGAGCATACAGAAGTTTTCTCTTTAAATGGAATAACCATGTCTACAGTGGTTGTTCTTCTGCTCAAAACAATATCTCAGTTGTGCACACCTTGTTTTCCTCATGTTTGTACCTTTCTTGGATCAACCAGATGTTGAATCCTTTTGAAATAGTTTTGTAATGTAATTGTTTACCCCAGATGTCTGTCTCACCTCTCTGCCAAAGATTGTCCTGTTCAAAAAAATCACTAGAAAAGAGTGTTTGCCCTCTCCAAGACATTATCCCACAGTTTTGGTCAAACCTGTGGTTGTAGACACTTAAGATAAGAAGCTTGACTTTTGTTTTGTTTTGTTTTCTGGATTTATTTAGTGACTTTTATTTGTTTATTCTTGTAAGTCTTTTCCAAAGACAGTAGTCTCCCAGAAGCTGATAGGATGGTCAGTTTGGAGAGCAGTGCCTAAAATAATTAAAACGAGACTTAGCATAATTTTTCTGTTAAAGACCTTAATAAAAATATTTTATGTTTACTCTTTAATTATTTTATCAGGCTTTTATGTATGCAAAATAAACACATGCCAAAGAATGAGGCTTGATAATTTATGATCTATGCCTGTGTTCTCCAGCAGAGTTTCCATATGACTTTTGTTGTTAGAAAAATTAAGAGTATTGTTAGACAAAGGAGAAATGGGAAGGAGGTTTTAAAGGGCTGTATTGACAAGTCTAGCCACTTCACATTAGAGTTTTCACTACTGTATTCTGTAATCAGTCTCCAAGATTAAACATTGACTAACCACAGAAAAAGTGATCTGGAGCTCAGAATTATGAACAAGCTCAGTGAGTGATCTGGAGCTGAGAATTCTGAACAGAATTCTGAACAAGTGGAGTAGGATTTTCTTCTTAACCCTAAAGTTAAATGTTTCCCATTTAATCACCATTTTTCTTGTAATGTAAGAAGATGGCTGGAAACAAAGAAAATCATCTCTGGAATATTCAGAACTTGAGCATTTTCTTAATTAGAGTGTTGTATTTCAGCAATAGCCCTGGAATCTTGCAAGAGTCCCCTGCTGGGATGTGCATGAGGTGCATTTACAATAATCTCTTAGCAGCAATATTTCTAGGAATTGATAAATAACTGCATATTTTTTTTTCTGCTTAAAAATCATGTCCTTTGATAGTGCTCTGTAGGAAATGTAACAGAAAGAATCAAAACAGTCTTGAAAAATGTAATATGGTTGCAAACTGGAGCAGACAATTTTTTCACTCTCAGTCTAAAGAGATAAGCTGTAGTAGGTATTAAACCCTTTGTGAACAGCACTCATTAACCATTGCAACACTCAGTTACTATTATTGCTATGTCAGTATAAAACACTTACAGTAGAGTCTATGGCAGTATAACACAGGCTGCAGGGCCTACCTGGTGTAAAATTCCTGTAGACAGAACACCAGTAAATAAAGTGATGCAAATAATGCAGCCTCTGATCTACATCTTTGCTGGTGTCAAAAAAAATAACTGGAACAAAAGTTGCTCCTATCCAAGTCTGAGAACAGTTAGATTACTGTTCCTATGGCAAACTCCTAATTGTTCAACAGGCCGGAAACCTCAAAAATTCCAGAGAAATCTAATTTGAGGGTGGATGATTTCAGAGACAACTGAGCATCAGTTACAAGCTGACAGCCCCCTTGCCCAAATCCATCCCTGATACATACATGTCAGCAAGATGATCTGCTTCCTCTGCCAAAGATACTGTCTGTTTGTCACTGAGTTCTTCTGAAAGGTGCAAACAGCAGCTTTGAACTTCTGGGAAACTCATAGCTATTATTTTAAAGTTGTTGGCAAATACTTGCCAAAATCATCCCAGGTCTTAATGCCACTAAACATAGGATTTTAATGTTTTGGTTTTAACAGTGGTAAAAAAGATGAAATGAATCCTACAAAAATGTAGTTGTCTTGGTGCCCCATGGGGCCACCTTATGGGTCTTCATTTCTAACATCAGAATGAGTCAATACATAGTGTGAAGAAAGGGCCCTTCCACTTTTCATCTGTCACCTTTGCCAAATGAGATGAAATTCACTCCCTAATCTGAAAACAAGGAATAGAGACAAAAGGTAAGGAGTGAGTGGATTCCTTGAGATCAACAGCTTGAATCCAATGAGAGAGACTAAAAGGGGAACCAAATCTCTTGACCTCCAGACAGTTATTCTGTGTGTGATGCTGCCTGACCTCACCCTTTGTTCTGTTGGTTTTTGAACATCACTCTTTCAACCTTGCCATGCAACAGGTTGTAAGGGATACTTGCTTTTATATCAGTGATGAGGAAAACATAAAGGAGTAGTACTGAGTCAGTTGGTCTGTTTATAAAATGTCAGAGCACAACACCTGGAGAGGTAGTATGCATTGCAGGTGCACTATTTAAAAAAAGATTAAACAATGACCTACCAGATATTTATCTAAGACCTCCAGGATAGTAATCTACCACTTGTGAAAATTCTTCTGCATCCTAAATCCATTTTAAATAGACAAAAGTATCCACATGTTTCTGAGCTTGTTGATAGTACTCTTGGATACACTGACAATGATTGATGAAGTCAGAAATTATCAAAACACCCAGTATACTGCTCAGAGCAGCAGCAGTTATTTCTCCCTTTCAAATAGTTTCCTGAACAAGAAACATGAATTGTGGGTTGTTTTTTTGGTTTCCCCTCCTTTTTCCCATTCTGTAGCAGAAATTAAGGGGCTTTCTTTTCAGATATTTATCACTTCAAATTTCAGTCAATTTGACTACCTTAGAGCAATACTTTACCATACATAATCACAGTGCTCTTGGTTACCCACACAGGGACCTTGGTTGATCCAGAGGCACTGCGAAGATATGACAAACTGTCATCTTCAGTCTGTGATATAATCTCAAACCTTGTGATTCCCAGAGACTGGCTTATTATCATAATGAATCTCTTTTGTGGCACAAACCTTTCCACTAATGGCATGCAAGCCGAGACAATAAGATGGAATTCCTCACAGAATTATCCAAAATCTCCGGTACAATCTAAACAAGGTACTTTCCAATATACAGTTAACACACAGTGTGCAGAAGTGGAAAGCATGACTCATTCTGCTGTTTATCCTTAGTGTGAGAGATTCCTAGAATGACCACAGTACCATAGTTCTTCTGTGATGTATTTTGTAATCTTGTTGCATTTCCCATATGCTGCCTGGTCTGTGTTAGGTAGAAACTTGATACCAAAATGTTCTACTTGGCACTAAAATCATGATATCCTTCTATGGAAGCATGAGTATAGTAGGACTGTGAAGATACTTTATATATGATGTCATTACCCTCACTTAGGCTTCGTGGGACTAAGAAAGGCTTTTAACTTGGCTTCGTAAGTCTCAGGATGTGATGGCACTAGGAAGTTGGATATGATAAAAAAATTATTTTCATATCTTTTGCAGAAACATTCATAAATCTCTGTAAATCTTCAGTCTGTCTTTTTTTAAATGCATTATTGCTGAAAACTTGTAAAAAATTAACTGTTAGCTTCCAAATTCCAACTGAGCATAAGAGCTTCCCTGATACTGTTCAGTTGATGGCACTTTTGCTGAATGCGGAATCCATGTTTGATTATCTGCTGCTAAGGATGAAGAGTAACTCCACCAATAGCCATGTAAGCAAAAAGAGAAACGAGTCATAATACATAAAGACAACTAAAATTCAAAAATTTATCATCTTTCTTTCTTTCTTTCTCTCTCTCTCTCTCTCTCTCTTTTTTTCTCTCTCTCTCTTCTTCTTTTCTTGTTCTTCTGGGCAGAGTAGTATGAAAATACTACTTCTATAAGGAATATAAGTGAATCAAATATATTTGCCCCAGGATTTCTTATTTGCATTAAGATGTACTAATGCTACATACGTCATTATTTCAGTTTCTCTATTCATATAAAACTCAAGAGATTAGAGTAGACTCTTAGGGCTGTCCATTAAACAGCAGGGAACACATGGTTACAGAAATGTAGTTACATCTTGATAAGTTTATTTTTTAAACACACTGAAATTAAAATGATTCTGTTGGATGTATTCCCATTTTTTGCATGTATACTTTTACCTTGCTTAAAGTGCTTATACAGTAGAATCTTTCTACTATAATGTCCTGAATTTTGTGAGCAAAGTTGACAGTCAAGAAAATTACTAGATAATGACTGAGTAGCTTCTGTCCATCCTGATTTATTTCTGAAACATGGTAAAACCATCACAGATGCATATTACATTGTACAGAGAGCATACATATGCATTAAAGACACATACATTATACATTTTAGTGATGTAATTGTGAAATATGTTCTTTTTACATTCCTAATTATGGAGCAGAACAGATGGCAAAGACTTAGTTCAAAGTAATATATATCCATTAAAATAAACGATGTTGCCAACCATTCATCAGTGATAGAAGAGTTTACTACTTCCTTGGAATATAATTAGGCACTAGTCCGGGCAGCAAAAAATGTAATTATTTCAAAGTTTATTTTCTGTAGTCATTTACAGTCAAAATTAGTTGGAAAACTGTTTGAAAGCTTGCATTATCAGGTGCAATGTATTTAACATGGGCTTGTCATTTGACAGCGTGAGGTGTTTTGCAGGGAATGTAACACTGAGCAAGGACTATGAGTGACATTAGTTTTGGCTCTCTGTGTGACTCATGTTTACACCATTGTAAGTAATTGAAAACTAAACTCTTCCTTCTAGTAACAGGTTGCAGGAAGGATGTGTACTGTGAGCAACTCTCAGAAGGCTGAACAGACTAGTCCCAAAGCAGTCCTGGGAAGGATCTCTGCTGTACCTTTTGAGAGGGAAGATTTTTTTTTACTGGAAGCTAGCATGTTTTGATAAGTGCTGTGGACTGATATGCTGGGCTACAAGTCTTCCAAATCAGTTTATGTAATATTGCTGACTCTGATCAACATTTGCAGTCCTTAGGCAAAGTGCCTTGCAGCTGTGGTGTTGCTATTTCTGACAGTAACACATGGTTTGGGTGACATGCAGGACCCCCAACCTTCTTCTCCCTGCAGACATAATAGAGGGTAATAGGTGCCTCTGAAAAGTGATCCAGAAGCCCTGAGAGTAGTACCAGTCACTTTAAACTAACTCCATAAGCAACTATGGTTTGGCAGTTCAGTAAAGACAGAAAGAAATGTCATTACTTAGTTTCTTAACAATCGATGCTGCAGCAGATGTTTAAATTTAATTGGAGTGCCATATGGCTCAATGTTTTCTTAAAGTACACAATGTCAAGGAACTTACCTGGCTCTTCCACAGAGGCAAAAGGCTAGAGGAAGCCCCTAGGTCTGAGGCTACAGCCACACTGTAAGTGAAACAGTCTCAGGGAATTTTCCCAGGCTCTAGAACTCAAATTTTCTACATCATTAAATTGCTAGTACAGTCCTCAGCATGGTTTTTGGCTTGAGCTAAATAGTATTTCCCCATGCAATTCCTGGGCACAGGACAGAAATGTTCATGGGCCAGTCAGACTGTTGGCAGCAGGCAGTTTTCATGCAGCCATCTTCTTGTGGGGGCTGGGAGAGCTTCTTGACCTCTTGGCTAGGATTTGCCAGCTGCTTTCAGTGCCAGAGAAAGGTTTCTGTATATTTACTTTCCTTGTACAGACAGCTAAGTTAGATTAGGTAGTCTTAGTTAGCAAGTTGCAGAGAACAATAAACAAAAAAACAACCAAACAACAAAACAAAAACAAACAACCCCAAAACAACAACAACAACAACAACCACCCCCAAAAAAAGAAAATTTGAACTTTATATAAGTCAGAAGAGAATTTGTTGACATTTGTAATAGATGATGATCTATGAGAGCTTCCGTCAGAAGCGCCATCCAGGAGCAGCACAGCAACAAACCTCATTCCACTGTTTCCAAATTCACACAATAATCAGCTTATACATGTTCATGGTGAAACTGCCAGTGGGCCTAGTGCCTTAAGCACAGGTTGTAGTTTGCATTCAGACTCTGTATATTTGGTATAAACAGTCTTCACTTAAACACACGTCTGAAATAATCTGTAGATGACAATTATTTTTTCCAAGCTGGTTACCCATATGCACGGCTGGAACTAATGAACAGACTTGAATTCAAGACTGTCTATGACGTGATTATAAACAGATCCTTCTGTATTTAAAACACAACCTGAGTATAAATATAATTTTCTGTACTCTGGCAATGAATTAGACACTGTACGATATTAACTCCCTGAACTTTGCATAATTATTGCTTTGTAGAATGATTGCTAGGATATTTTTTGGGTTATGGGATTCTTTTCAGTCTGTGGTTACTCTTCCTTAACAATATGAGCACCTCGTCTTTGCAAAAAGATGATTGCAGGGATTATAAAGCTTCTGTCTAAGTAGAAGTAACTACTGAAATGAACCAAAGCCCTTTCTGCTACTGCAATGCTAGTGTAAATCCTCCACTGACTGTAACTGGGAGAATTTTACTATTCATTTCAGTGCTTGAAGAACCAGAACTTAAGTAAAAACCAATAATAATATCCTTGGATTTTATTTGTCAATTTTTTATTAATTATAGACAAGGGGGGTGATAGATGTGGGCAAAGTGAATGGGTTTAATGTGAGAGATAGTCATTATTGACACATCTGTTCTTATTGCACAGGAGCCCATGGAATGTTCTGCAAGAGTTCCCACTACTTTTAGGGTTGATTGTTCTTAATAAGCAAAAATAAATACAATACAACAGAAGGTTTAATTCTTAAAAACAGAGAGAGGAACCTTAGCATTCAAAGTTAACTGTAGTTCCTAGAATTACAGTTTGTACTGAGATTTTTACCAAGCCAGACAGAATAATCAGATGAAGATGGAAGAAGTGAAATATGCAGAGAGATCATTAAATGTCCGCCACAGCAAACAGCATCACCAAGAAATGTGCTGCACAACTGAAATTAATTACAGCTTGTATTGATTTTAATGGCAGAAGAACACATTTATTAATGAACAGAAGGAGAACACTGTCCTGCAACACATTGCTCAGATCTTACTGTGAAGGACAAGGTAAGAAAATTCTGGATTCATGGTGGTGTTTGTTTACATTCAGACTGAGAAATTCAAACTGTGACCTGCAAGGCAGATATGGTTCACTGTGTCAGTAAAAGACCTCAATGACTTTTACTTCGAGGCTGTAAGAGAAGTAATGAAGGTAATGGCACTGCAGAGTTTTTCAACTCTAATCTGAATGGGTAGGATTTTTTCAGAAAAAGAGTTCCTCTGTGACCAGAATCTTACCATAACTATACTTGACAAGTAAGACGTTTCAGATGTGTCTCAGAAAAAATGAATATTTCCTGACTGTCATATTTTTTAGCCTCAAATCTTGTCCTTGTCAGAAGTAGGATTTATACCATGATTTCTTCCATGCTCCCAAGAGAAGCTTTGCTTTTCAGAATATGAGTCAAACAAGTTCTGAGAATAAATGATCCATCTTGCTTAAGGACCTCACACGGC
Source organism: Irena cyanogastra (assembly GCA_013397155.1). Classification (NCBI taxonomy): domain Eukaryota; kingdom Metazoa; phylum Chordata; class Aves; order Passeriformes; family Irenidae; genus Irena; species Irena cyanogastra. The sequence continues at coordinate 229,343 of VWZV01010609.1, read as the reverse complement.
TGTTTCCAATGTACCCTTTCTGTGGAAAGAAGGTTTGATTTCCTTGAACTGTCACAGCTGCATCTTCTTGAGCATTATATTAATTTAAAGAAGATGACGGAACTATTATGAGATTGTTTATATATTTTGACATTGATAGAGCAAATTATTAGTAAAATCATCTGAAGCCTGAAACCTTCAACCGTACATTTTGTAGCACGTAGGAAAGCTTAATTTCTCTTACTTGGATTGTTATAGAGTTTTGGTTTTGCCAAGCAAACTTTTGTGCTAACATTATGTCCCAAAATGGTTGAGGTTGACAGATCATCTGGTTCAAGCCCCCCGCTGAAATAGGGTCACTTCAAGTCAGTTGCTCAGATCTACGTCCAGACAGCTTCTGAATATCTGCAGGGATGCAGAGATTCTGAAAAGGATCCCATAACCCAATACCATACAATCTCACTGGGCAGCTTGTGACATATAGTAACAGTAGTGAGTAACATATACCGATTATTAAACTAATTACTACCTCCTCATTTATGAGAAAATGAGGTGAGGAGGACATAACAGGATGCTGTCAGACAAGCCAAAGGACCAGCGAGCCAGACATTGGTACAAAAAAAAAGTCCTAATAAACCAAGTGTCCATGTCTCTGTTGTACATTGGTATTATTTAGATTTTTAACCCCTGTGACACTTCGGTATTTATGACTTCTTCCTGATTTAGTAGTTTTCTATTGTCCACAGTTTTCTCTTTCTGCTGCTTTCTCTCAGGTGTGGACTCTGAAGGATGTGTCTTGATATCCTGAAAGATTCTACCTGTTTGTGATTATCATTCACTAACTTATGTTTAATTTATTCATCCCGTGTTGGTGTGGTGTAATATTCTCAGCATGTTGTGATTTCAGAGAGGTGGTTTGCCCGCCTCCAATAAAAGAATGGAGCCGTTGAGCCAGTGTTTGCTACTAACCATAAAATAAATTGGATTACATGTTTTGTCCTCTTTGGGTTTGCAGTAAAGGATACAATTGATGTTTTGTTTAAGATGGCATAAAAACCTTGTGGTTTTTCATCAGTGTTGATCACCAGAAACTATTCTTACAGTATTGAGATTTTTAAAATTCTTGTATAATCAAATAGGCTCATATTGTTTAAAGGAAGTGTATTATTTTATTTGTTATAAATTTGTTTTAGTATAATACCCAATTTTAGAAGTAGTTACATCTATATTTTCAATATTCTCTGTGACCATTTAGAGTAAATCAAACTTTACACAAAAGAAATACTTATTGAAATTGATAAAAATTTCAGGGATAATTTAAAAATATCTTATAAATGAAACTAAAATTGTAATTTTTTCTCCATATTTCTAGGAACTGAGCATATATGCTGAGGAATCTCAGTACCCTTTACTTGGAATTAAACTTATCCCTTGCATAACTGAGTTGAATCATGCAGAATGAACTATGCCAATGCATTGAAAACAGAGGTATTAAAATTCTCAAAAATTTATTATTCTAGAGATGAGCAAGCTAAGGTCAAAAAGAAAAAAGAAAGGCAACAACCCCAACTCAATTTTTTTTCCAAATGAAAATAAGTTAAATCCTTTAAAATCGGGAAAGAAAAATCTATATGTTTGGTATAAAAAAAAAGCCCCTCAAACAACAAAACAAAAAGGCAGTGTTTGTCTCCTACCCTGTTTCACACATACCTACAGATGCCTTTGACTGATTCTATCAGACTTTGTGCTGACTCGGTGTCTGCAGCAGGAGGACTGGCAGGCAGCACCATATCAGCAGTCTGAAATTACTTACAGGCACATAAAACATTAATGCCCATTCTTCCCTGCAACTTTATTATGGGAAGGCTGTAACTTGAAAGATGTGTGACCTTGTGGGTAGATTTGTTACTATTTTGTAGACTTTCACTCTGTGGACTTGCAGTGTAATTTAAAGGAAGATTGGAAGTGAGTTTGACAGTGCATGCTGGTAAGGACACACTTTACATGAAACACCTGCTCCAACTCAGAGGACACCAGTATTCAGAATAATCTGGCATGAATAGGGATCAAGCTATCTCTTAGTGTGTTAGATTATTTAGCTAGGAATCAACAAAGCTAAAGACTAACAGGTTCTTAAGAGCTTCTTTATATAAAAAAAACAAAAGCCACACTAAAGTGCCATGAGTAGTCTTAAATATCCAATGCCTAATCCAGAACCTACTTATTTTAATGGAAAGGTGTTTACTGTCAGTGGGTTTGTAAACAGTTCCTTGAAATCATTATGCCAAATCTGACTGGTTTATTCCCTCTGCTGTATGATCAGGACAGATTTTGTATTTTTCTATGTCTAACAATGTTTTAATGTTATTAGAGAATCTGCTCATGCAGGATCTGATGCTTAACAAAGGGGGAAAATGGTGAATTCAGTCCTGATGTAAAGGGACTGAAGAGATGAGGGAAGGTGGAGATGAGAACAGCTGCATGAAACCAAAGTTCAGGTCATACCAGATATTGCTGTGGGTGATGATGGCCACAGAATTTCCATGTCCCTTAGTGAATAGATATTAAATGAGAAACATCGACTTTAAATATGCTTCATGAGGGGGATGAAAGGTCAGGGCTCCCAGGACTAATATACTTTGGGTGGACATAATTGATTGTACTTTGACTGTAGCTTGGGCTCAAAGGCTAAGTTTGCACTGTACTTGAACTAGTCCCATGGGATGAGCAGTCCCACAGGTTTCCTAAAGTGTGATATGGTCTCAAGATCTGGCTGAACAGATGTTGGCTGTGTTGTCTGCACAGCTTGATGGCATGACATCGATTGGTCTGACAGTATATGAAAGGGAGATGAGCAGCATATAACTGCAGGAAAGAAATTTCCCCTTTAATGTCCCACTTGCTCTAAATCCAGTCCAAAGAATATACCTGATAAATATAGGATAGATGTGATGAATGATCGAGTCTAGTCTTAAACCTACTATTAAAGCACAAAACTGTGCTCGGGACACCTTCTGGTGTAGCAAATTGAGGACATCTCACATCCCACCCTTGCTGGTGGGACGAGACAGTGAATCTACTCTAAAGAGCTGGAGATCTCAGTGCTTTTTTTCCCTCTCTTCAGGGTCTGGGTTTCTCCAACTGCACCAGTCTGTAATCAGAGGCTTAGCTGTACATAGCATTGAGCAGTCCATAGCACTGAGGAGAATGTTTAGAACAGTGCTTGGACAAATTATGAATAATTAATTAGATTTTGAAAAATATATTATAAGGTTTGCAATCAATGACACATATTTTTTAATGAACAGTAATTTAAAAACATATGGGACATAATAAAAATAGTCCAGTAAACGATCATGGAGATGATTATATTATTGGAACATCCCTTCTATGTGGAAAGGCTGGAATTACTTAGCCTCAAGAAGGCCCAGGGGAGATTCCTGAGCAAAGGGTAAGGATAAAGAAGATGGAATCAGGCTCCTTTCAGTGGAATCTGCTGACAGAACAATGGGGCCAAATGAAACACAAGAAGTTCTATTTGATCCTCAGGAAATACTTTTTTACTCTGAGAGTGGCTGAGCACTTAAACAAGCTACCCATAGCGGTTGTGGAGTCTCTGTCCATGGAGAAGTACAAAAGCTGTCTGAATGTGCTCCTGGGGCAGCTCTAGGCTCTGGGTGACCTTCCTTGAAGGGACACTGGACACGACCTCCAGTGGACTCTTCCAACCTCAACCCTTTTATGGTTCCATGATTGTGAATACATGGGGCTGATTATGCTCATACTTACATTACAAATTGTCTGTGGAAACAGAGAAGCGTGAGTCCATAGCCTTTTCCTCCAGAGTCTTCTCCTACAGGTGCAAAAATAAAAGATAAGAAAGCATTATTTAATGGTACTTCCAAAATTTAAGTATTAATTTCTAGTGGAATCATAAAGGCAGAACTAAACCCATTGTAAATGAATCAACTCAGTTACGTTTTTCTCCATCTATATTTCATGTCTTTGGAAGAGTCTATTTTTGACATTGTTCACTGTTTCATTGTTTCATTTATCTCATCTCTTCCTATCCCATTTAGAAGTGTAGTAAGAATAGTGGATTACTCTGTAGAATTGATAAGTTGACAATAGGGATAAGGCTTCTCTTTTATTTTCTCATGGTGCATTGCTAAATTTTCACGTGCCTTGTCAGTTGTCTTTTTTTTAAATTACATTTCTCAGGAAAATGTTATACTAAAATGACTAAATTCCACAAGACAGTAAACTGAATGATTGAGCTGAATGAACAAAGAAGCAAATTATATAGTAGGTTAATGACACTCCCAAAAAACCTGGGTGAAAAGCTAGAGCAGGAGTGGAATACTAATCAGAAGCTGCCTCTAACCAGCAGTTACATATACTTGTGAAAAACACTACTTCTGCGTTACATTAAATCCCCTTTTTTAAGTAGCAGCAGCAGAAGCCATGATTTCTTAATGTTTAATTCTTATGAAGCAAGAGAAGTATTTGATCCATAATAAGCCATTACTGAGCATGCAGGAGCTAGATACAGAGTGTATTTCACGCAGCAGCCCTGCTGTGTCTGAGAGTCTCTGAATACAGCCCGTGCTTACTCAGGGTGTGGCTGTATACGGCAATTTGGGGCAATTTGGCATTTCCCTCTGTGTCAATAGTGTACTGCTTGTTTCTAGCAGACAAGTGTCTGTGCTGCAGAAACCACCATAACATCTTGCAGTAACTGCTCCCCTTGTTGGCAGTGCAGCAGAGCACACCAAGGGAGCCAATGTGCAGATAATTACCCTGGCTCCATCGAGGTCGGGCCTGGGAAATGTTTGTGGGGTAGTGTCTGCTAGGGCTTACCAGGCTTTAGCTGACATAAAGATTTCATACAGAAGACTTCTACCACTAGAGTTATCTTTCTGACCTCTTTCAAGAAATCTAAAGTAACCTATTTATTTTTCAACTGCGCACTGGTTACAGATATTACAGTGCTGGTGCTATTCCAGAGGCTAACGGTGCTCTTATTCAAAGGTTTAACTACTGCAAAGTCAGCTGGGAGATGTTGAAGTATTCTCACTTGTGAATACTACAGCAAATTTCTGAAAAGAAATGAAGAAAACTCCTTTTCACACCTTTTACTAGCAGAGCCCCAGAAACCCCTGTGTCAGTCATGGCACGCACATGGAGCAGGAGACAGTATTTCTCTTGATACAAAAGACAGACGAGATGGTGGGGGGCAAATAGGGCTCCAGAAGGTGAAGAGATCTGCAGAGATTTCACCCAGAATATTCTTTGCAGTCACTGCAACTCTGCCATTTAAAAGATGAAAGAAAATATCAATAAGAGCAAGGTAAGAGCAATCAATAAAGTTTATCAGTCCTTAAAATAAAATAATGTTGGTTTTTTTTTGTGGAACGTCTGTGAAGTTCCCGACATCCTTGCCTCAGCAGAAAAGCATCTATCTCCCAAAGTTACGGAATCCTAAGGAACCTGTGAAGACTGGCCTCCTCACTTCATAAAAGACAAATTTCTGAGGACCTTGTACAAAAACCTTGGGATCACAACTCAGATTTGTGAGGACTTGCAGCTTTTCAAGTTGCTCTGGTTTGCCGGCTGAATTTTTCCTTTTGAGAACCTTCCAAGGTTAAGTTAAGAAGGTGGGTGAGCAGAAACTGGGCAATAAGTCTGTGAAATGTTTTGATGTCACTGAACTGGCATCTGCTGGGGAGAGAAAATTGTTACATAGGAAGATTTCTGATGAGTTTAGTTATGATTCCCTACAATAATGCAAAATGCACAGATTCCATTTTTTATAGCACTGCATGCCTACAGGCCAGTCTCTTTGCCTATGCATGTGTACACATTGCAGAGGGTGGGTGTACACTATTTCAATATGTCATGTTTGCTAAACAATGCAAAGCTTCTCCAACAGCAACAGGACTTGAAGATGGCTGGGATGTGATCAGGCCCTGTAGTACTCCACATCTGTAGGCCAATCCAGGAAGATATTTTTAGCTGATTATTTGTTATTAACGTGGTCTATACATTACCAATCATTCTGGAAATATGCATGGACCTTCATTAAAGAGTCAATGACTATATGAAACTAATTAATAAAGAAATAATATTCCTAGAAATGGAAACTGTCAACATTGGTTTCTTTTCTGATTTATATGAGTAATATCATACATGATTATTGTAATAAGCTAAGTTAATGGAAAATGTCTATGATTTATAAGTGCACTTCTAACTGGTACCGTCTGAAAGAGATAAATATGTCAAGAAATTATACTAATTCCCTTCCCTAAATATGAGAAGACGTAAAGATATGATTTAACATGTCACACTTGCAATCAGAAAAAAGTACTGTAATCAAGAATCTGTAATAAATATTTACATCATGTTTTTTGAAGACAGGGAGAGTGCAAACATATTTGAAGCAGACTAAACATGTCTGGAATAAATTCTAAAAATAATTCCCTCTGAAGAGAAGTTAATTCTTGCTTTACAAGGCAGGGCTAAGCTCACAGTGTCTTTCCTGACTGTGAGCTTCTAAAGTAGAGTTTTTAGATAAGCAAGTGGTTTACTGTAAGAGACACATGTCTGAAAGCTGAGAAGGCATAAGACTAAAGCCCAGATGTGGGTTATGTATCTTAGTGCAAGTGCTCTGGGTTATACAGTCCAAGTCCAAGGCCTATCACAGAATGCATGTGTGGGGAAAGGTGTCATTATGCTACATCCACGTTTGGACTACTGCCATGGGTGAGAAATATCTGAGATGTCACAGAGCCAAAAGTCACACAAGAGTCTGTACAACGTGAGTGCTCTGTGGTGCTGCTGAAAGCAGGGAAGGTGGGGACCTCCAGCAGGATTCCTCTCTGCCTTGTGAGAGAGCTCAAGAGAGGAAAGAAGGCACCTTGTCACCATGCTCCTACAGTGGGAGTTCTTCAGTGCCTGAGGAACTCCTTGTGGCTCATGCATGCCACAGGAAGTGTGACTGGACAGTTTGCTTAGAGACCATATTACTGATTTAATCAATAAGTTAAGGTACTTTCCTAAGATAATATTTCCAATTTGAAAAAAAAGTTATGGCTGGTAAAACTCCTGAAAGTAAGGCATATTTTTTTCTGGTCATATTCAAAGTCTTATATCTGATGCCTGCATATGTCACAGAAATGAATTTCTCTGTTATTCCTATCAAAATCAAATCTTTCATCTCCTGCATAAGATAGTGAATTTCTCCATCGTTCAGTGATTTTGGCCATATCTGGCATGGAAAATGGGTTGGAAGCTTTCCCTCACATTAAATGTCTAGGCAATCCTTGTTAGCAGGTGCACTGCTCATTTTTCTAGTAATTGCCTGTGGCCTTGCAGTAGACCTTCCTGAGATAAGGTGGTTTGTTGGCTGTAGAAACCTGGACTTCTGTCTCCCTGCTTTGGTTTTGCTTCTCTTTATGGTGCTTGTGTGAGTGAGGCTGATCCTAAGTGAGGCTGGGCAAAGTGGAGCACTGTCAGCAAGTTTTCAGTTATTAAATTAATGACTTCTGTTGTAAGCACATGGCAGATGAGCTGGAAACACTGCCTGTGCTGCCAGACTTGAAGCAGGAGAATGAAACCAAGGGTCTCACTCTGAAAATTGTGATTTTGGGCAGCACAAAGAAAGTAGGTTCATCCTTTAGAGCAGCCAGGAAGTTGCAGTGATGGGGAAAGAGGATTCAGATGGACAATGGTCAGTGAGTTGATGGTGCTTCCAGAGTGGCATGAGAAGAGCACAGCTTGGGAGGTACATGATGAAAGGAAACTGAAATACTGGTCTGCTGGCCTCCAAAATTATTACGAAGCTTACAATGGGCTTCAGTGGGCTCTGTCTGAGGTCTTGTAGGCAGCAGGGAAAGGCAATGGATACTGCCGTAGGAATTCTCTGTGTTTGCAGCAGAGCTCTGAAATATGTCCTCTGGTTTCAGGTAGCACTGAAGGAAATGAGGTTTTGGTCTCAGGATGGGGTATGAGAGGTGTGAGGTGAAAGAGTTGTTTTTACTACTTTGCTTCTTAACTCATCATTATATGCTTTTAAAGGGAGACATTAAGAGATAGGGGAAATGACTAAAATAGTTCATCATTTGTGCTGTGATGCACTCATAAGAAATTTCTCACCCCTATAATTTTTCTAAATCCTTATGAGCAACAAATACTTAGCCAAATTTCACAAAATCAGATAAAACATCAAAATTGAGTATTTTGGAATTTTTAAACTCTAAGTAGCAATATGTTTTGAAAAATACCTTGTCTTCAGAAAGGAACCTCAAATATACATTTTTATGAACCATATAAATGTACAAACAAGCAATGAAACACTGAACTGTTTGTCCTGTGATTTTTTAATTAAAAAAAGTACTTAGTAAAGATGGATTTAGCAATTATTTTTGAAACCAAATAGAAATATATTTCCACAGAAAACAGTTCCACAGTTCATATACATTTTTTCTTATTTATGTGAGATCATAATATAATAAACATTTTTAATATTTTTAGATTGCAGTATGGAATTTGTTTTTATTATTCCTGTCTGTAAATATGATGCATTGTCTTCTACTAGATTAACTAATATAATTTTATTTTTGCATATTAATTTGTAATAAGTAAAAACACCCATTTAAAATTAAATTCTGTATAAACTTTAAAACCAATCTTTCTTCTGTCAACTTTATTCAGATAGATTTTTCTTTGTCTTTTTTCTTTATATTTGTAGCTTTTTGCTCTACTGTTTTTAATTTGTAATGAGCAATATTTGTGCAGAGGCATTTTATTATGAAGACAGCTGAGCTCTGCCAAACATTATCCTACTAGCTCAAGCTAGAACTGCAAGAAAACATTCCAGACTATGCCCTTTTGAGTGGCCATTTATTTCAAGCAGTGATAAAATAACTTCTTTCTAGATGGTGTTGCATAACTCAGACTATTTCTTTACTAAGTTGTTTTTGCCTTTTTTTTTTCCTAAAATGAGAAGAATTACTGCATGTTTCCCATCCAAAGTTTATTTTCTTCCCTGGAAATGCAATAAAATTCTGAAAAAAAAGATATTGTAAATGATAATAAGTCATTGGAGATTCAATTGGTAAATACAAGATATTCAGATGCCACATTGAAGGCAGTGGTCCTCCATTGTCTCCTCTTAGCACCCCAGTCCTGAATTCTTCATTGAAGATAATGGGAATTCCCAATTGAGGAATATAGGAATATGACAGCATTTATGTAACAGAGATTATCAAAAGTTCGAGCTACATAGATAATTAGTTTAATACAAAGGCACTCTTGCTGTTCTTTTTAAAATTTAATAATTTTATTTTAATATCTTAAATGGAAGTGACAATATAGTGCTGTTTATTGTAATTGCAGTCTGGAAGACCATTTAAAAGCTATCAGTGCTTTGACACTGGACATCTGTTACAAAAAACAATGTATTTTCAGAGTATTCATAATTTTTATGTATCATAAGTATCAGAAAATACATAAATATATATTTTTCTTGAAATGCTGATCTGCTCACAGCTGATTTACTGTAAAAGACAGCTGCTGAGAAAATTCAGGGCTTTCTGTTGTGCAGAACTGACTGGTTTATAGTAGCAGAAGACTGGATTAACCAATATGGCATGACTCTTCTCTCAGGAGACCAGCTTCCCACTCATCTTCTTATGGGGCCGACACAGTGGTCAGTTGAAAGGATCTGCAGAGAGAGACCAAGCTCTTTGAAAAGTCCCTAATTACAAAGAGGCAATTGCAATAGCAAAAGTTACATACCTTTGAAATTGCTCAATTAACAGAATTGTCATCACAAGTAAATGAAGTATTTTTAACTTTGATCTTGAAGTCTTACTACTGAAGCAGTTCTAAGCTTGTGGCGCTTTACAAAGAAATGTCTGCTCAATAGTTATATCAACACTTCTTGTGATACTGACCATTAGAAATAAGGAAAAAAAAAGAAAAAGTTTCCACATAAGCATTCAAACTTCTGAGTTAATGTTTTGGCTAAATTTGTTCATATTCAGTTGTTGAGATCCCTTCAAACAGTCTTTTGATCAGTGGTGGAAGTTAGTGGAAAGTAGAATACTGAATTGCTTCACTATTTATGGAGACTTTATGTGAAGGTTTTAGAAGTACTGTGAGCCAATTGGAGAACAGTTACCCATCAAATCTGGAAACAAAGCAGCAACTTTCCTTTTCCATAGTTAAAATATTTATTTGCAATCTGCCTGTAGAATTAAGCAATGTCACCAGACTGAAGAACCTCACATTTGACAAAATCAGAATTTGCTTTCAAATGTGCACACCTACAAAGGTGTGCTGTGATGGAGATACTAATTTCTTCCCATAGCAGCCCTCATGGTGCTGTGCTTTATGGTTGTAGCTAGAACAGTGTGGATAATACTCCAGTTTTTTGGCTACTGCTATGCAGTCCTACTCCAAGGTCCAGTAGGCTGGGGATGGGTGAGGGCTTGGAAAGGGACAGAGGGACAGAGCCAGATGACCCAAACCGACCCAAGGGATATTCCATCCCATATGGCACCATGCTCAGCAATAAAATCCAAAAGAAAGGAGGAGGAGTGGAGGGAGGTGTGTCTTTTATTCAGGTGTTTGTCATCTGAAGTCACCACTGCATGTACTGGGGCACTACTACCCAGGAAGGGGCTGGGTGGGATCACTATCATCTGCTGATGGGAAGTAGAGAATAAACTTTGCTTTTCTCTTCTTCTGTGTGGCCTTTGCCTACATTCAACTGCTCTATCTAAGCCCATCTTATTTTCTCTCCCTGTCCTGCTGAGGACGGGGACTGAGAGAGTGGCTTGGTGGCACCTGACAGCCAACATCAACTCGCCATGAAAGGACAACACATTTTTACAATTAATTATGAATTGATATTCCAAACTTTAGTTCAGTCATCATAAAAAGCATGGGACTTCATCCTCTTCAATTCTTAAAGAGATATGACTTCCTCTGGAGTCTCCTGTTAAAAAAATGTTCTGGAGTGTATAACTTGGAGAGAAGTAAAGTCAATTCAAGTTTATGAAGAATCATAGCCAATAGCCAGGAGAGGCTGCAAAGAAGATTGGACAGCCCTGGAGGTCAGAACTGGGAGCTCTGAAAGGATGAAGAGCTCATAGCAGGCTGGCAGGAGAAATGGCAGCATCAGGACAAGACACACCTAGCAGTGCAGCAGGGCAGAGTTACTTCCGAGGTACTCTACAGGAACTTTTATTACACAAAGAAAACATTTTTAGCACTAATCAGCTTGGTGGCTGTAGTGCTAGTAAGTTCTACATCCTCTCTTGATAAGCTGAGAAAAAGTGAAATATCCCTCGGGTAGGATGTGTGAATCAGCTGCAGATGGGGGTACCTAGAATGAATACAAAATCTTGGACATCCAAAAAGAGAAGGCTCTTTTGACCACCATGTAACTTGAGGCTTTTAATACAAGACATTCTGAAAAAGTCCATCATGAAGTTGAGAAGCCCTATGGTTGGGTTTCCCATGTGGCTGGTAGACAAGCACCTTGTCATAAGGCATGTGCCATAGTTTATTTTGGCCAATAATTTGTGAATAGACTTATGAATGGATTTATGAGATGGGATAGGAAGAGTACTTTGAGGAACAGATAACCTGAAATACTAGATCTATAAGCAAAATGAAAAATATCTTGTAAAAAATAAATACATTTTGAGGAAAATTTCTAAATAAGCCAAGACTGTAAATATGTTTAAAGTATGGATGATCATTCAACAAAAGGGACAGTTCCACCCATTCCTCGTCTCAATGCCAAGATGATTTTTTGCCTTTTCTTTTTTATATACATTTTATATAACTTTTATGTATCTTCAGTATTCTTACCATGCACAATTGTAATTCCTTAAGTTTGATAACTTAGCATAGCCCTAGCATTTTGTTAGGCCAAGAGACCAAACACCCTAAAGGCGTCGTAGGAGGAGGCTGGAAAACCCCATGCTATCTTGGGAAAACAAGGTCCTCTCTAGAACATATCCTGTGAATTAGAGATCTGGCCCATCCAGGGGGAATTTCTCACATGGGGGAATATCATGCCATTCGTCCAGGCCTCCCATTGGGGCATCCTTGTTAGATATGCTAAGGTCTATAAATTGTATACACGCTCTATCGGGTGTGTGCACTGCAGCACATCCTACCTTGGCAAAATGGTGCACCACAAGGATCTTTATTAAAATAGCCAGGTAAAAACCCCCTTATCCCCTAACAATGTCTGGCTCTCAGTTTTTAAGACCAGGAAAAGGCATCAATCTCATGCAATTTCTTGCTTCGGTCCATGGAATCCAACTAATTTTCATTGTGCTGGGTTTTTTTTTGAACTGACACCGGTTCCTGACTGGTTTTGAGTGCAGTTGCACAAATGCTTCCTGCAGCCCAAGGGGATACATGGTGCCATGAAACTGAGCAGGCTGGTGGTAAGAAAAGGGTGTGATGGCACTTTTCAGTCACAGAGCTGTATCTTGCTGTCTTAAACAGATCATGAAACTGGACTGTGAGAGAAATTTCCCTCAGGACATAGACATGCTGTGGGATGAAGAAATCCAGCCTGTTGGTATTTAAATGATCTGGAAGACTGCACATATCTTCTGCTGGACTGAGACCAGTGTTGTCAGCTCAAAGTTGTGTATTGTATTTACTCCAGTTGAATTGTGCTAGCTGAAACTCAATAAATACTATCCCTTGAATACTGAATCAGTACGTCCAATAGACATGAATTGGGCTGCCGTGTGCAGAATTTGATTGTATTCCCCAGGGAAATAAAACATGAGTTAGGTTAGACATCTTAGTGTAAAGTAATATGAAGTTGGATTCATCTATGCACATCAAATTCACACAGTATTAATTATGCAAAATACCCATTCAGATTATTTGGCAGCAGATTTATGTAGACAGAATGGTATGCCCTCTGATAAAAACTTACTCTAATAAAGAGTTTGAATATGTGAAGATGTATGTTTATGTTTAGAATTAAATTTTGACATGTGAGCCTTATGTAATCATGGTCTTTTGATAAGTATAATGCCGACTAAGGACATAATTGCAAATAAGTCTAAATTCTAATTATTTTATCAAATTAATTATGCCATACTAAAAAAAAGGTTTTAATGGCAGTGAGCTATATTTTAGATTAGTACCTATTAACCACAGTACTGACCTGCTTCACAGTCTTCTTGACTTTGCTCTTTAGAATAAAAAAGCAAGTTACTCCTCCATGTGCCTCTTCTTTTCTTGCTATTTTTAGTATGCCTTGTTTGTAGATTCCTCAGTACAGGTGTTGCTTTACCATGGTGTGTACATAACAATTGGCAGATTGGAGCCTGGCTTTTAGCTGGGAAATCTAGACATGAATAAATAATGTTAATATATGCAGTTGCCTGTCTACATTTTTTTTTCATGGGTTGAAGGAAAACAGCTCATCAGGAGTCCCACAGCTTTCTTTGTACAGACTGGGCATGCAAGTAGGAGACCTAGCACAGGTGTTTGCAGCTGCCTAGCAGACCCATACCAGCCCTGTATCATGTATATATCATTCCATGTGGCTTAGGAATGGGAGGTGCACAAGACCTGCTCAGGATCCTCATGAAGGATGTGTCCTGTTACCTGCTGGTTTCTTAATTCACTAGGTAATAGGCAGTATACATATGGGTGGGAGAGACACCTGTTGGAAAAATCAAAGCTTCGAAGCTCTCTGCAACAAACCTTCAGTGAACTGGGTTAAAAATTGAAAGCAGTAGGTCAATGGGAAGGAGACAGAAATGTTAGTAGACTTGTAAAAACACTTTTTGCTGATTTAGCAGTAGATCAGCTGCTATGCACAAGTAATGCAAGAAACAGAAACAGAGGTAATTTCCTATCTTAAAATAAGGCATCATTATGAAAGCAAAAATAAATAATGAAAACAGCATAACATTAATAAATGTGTAATAATTCCCATTTCTTCAGAGAAATCTTACATTTTCTGTAAAAATGTGTCCTTTATGTGCTTTCAAAACTTTTTGCTACAGAAAGCTTGATTAATTATTTCCAGGGAAGAAAATAATTGCCTTTTCTCTTCTACAAAACCTGTAAGTAATTTTATAGGAATTTATGTTTTATATTGAGTGCCTTTTACTGCCAAGAGTTCTTTCCACAGCAGGACTGGAAAGAAAGTTAACAGGCATAAAAATCAGAGATAGAAAAGCAGTTGCTTTTCCCTGCCATTGAACTGACTGCTCTCCATGGCAGAACATATCATGTTTTCTGAGAATGCTCCTAAGGGCTCAATACACTGGTCTGTTACAGGGAGTGCCAGTGATTCTGTTCCTAAAATGCCCACACAGCATGAGTTGATCTTCCTGTTTCCTTTCCTGGTATTAATTATATTAACTGTTGTTAATTTTATCCTGTAAAACCTAAATAATATATATTACAGCCAATATATTCAGTCTGCCACTATGTCTCTGTTACACTGTTTCTAGGCAAGACTAAATTTTTAAAATCTTTCTTAATAAATTAGCACCTAGTTCTATTGCTCTTTCCTGAAAATTCTTTCTTTTGAATTTTTTTGCGTTAATATGGATATAAGAACTGCGTAAGCTGCTTGCATTTCTCTTTTTATTATAGCTGAACAAGAAAGGAATTTTGTGCTTTCTTTGACTCTGTGGTGTGTACATGAGTAGCTAATCTCAGAATACCATTTCTGGTAGTTTATAGCTCTAGCTGCTATAAAACATAAATAACTAGGCAATCCTTGACTAGGCAATTGACTAGCAAATCAATATTTGACCTTCTCAGAACTTCAAGATCAGAAAAGGGGAAAAAAACCCTTATGCGATATGTTTTAAGTCCCTTTTTCCATAAGCTGCTCTTTCAACCAAGTGGTTTTTGACCTTCGCCTGTGTTGTTGATGGTAAGTAGTGATCCAATGACTTGGCTGTTTTACTTAGGATTAGTGACAAGAGCTGGAGCCACTGTGCATTCTGATTTGCAAAGCAGAGATACCAACTATCTATAAGGCATCAGACCTCTTCTGGTTATGTAAATGTCCAGCCAGTTGCCTGATGGCCCCTAGAAGGCCTTTCCACTCATCCACTGCCACTGCAAATGTGTCTTCCTTTTTCCTTTTCAGCCACAGAATAAAAGCATCTATCCCCAGTATAAGAAATAACAATCAGAGCTCAAAAAAATGAGGAGACTCAAGTGCTTGGGATCTTTTACATATTATAAGCAGAAAATCTGGTTGCCCTCTTGGGTTGTCAAAATGAGGTCCCTTGGTAATGTAATTGCATTTATATCATTTTATGGCAGTGGCTGCTAAAAAGAGAATTTTTCCTCCTGCCATCTTCCTTAATATAAGGAAAAGCATACTCTTAATGCAGATTTCTTTTATATACTGCAGTATACCACAAATCTCTGTAGGAATTTAAATGTTCAGCAATAAAACTATTTTCTCAATTCTGAACTCTTGTAAGAAACCTAACTTTCATTACTCCCCCAAACCCTGCAAATCCTAATGAATATCAAAACCAAAAAGCAGATTAAGCACTTTTAATTGGAGGGTAGGTAACAATATTTTTTCACTTATACGTTTCTCCAGAATATAAGTATTCAGTTCAGAAATTGAAGTTGTCCATTGTTGCATCTCAGTTAAATGGTTATTGGATTCATGGTGATAAAGTGTTACACTTGTCCTCTTGCACTAGTATTTTCTAATATAATTAAAATCTGAATGGTATATAGCATGAAGTCTAACTATCATTGTAGGTAATTGCAGTGATCTTACACATTTGTCACAAAGCAAATATGGTAAAATAGCCTTAGATGACTTAGAGTGATGCATAGTTGACCTTATTACATGGTTTCTTGAAGTGTGACAGCAGACTAATACTTTCATGTGAGCAATGCCAATAGTAAAGGTCAAGGAATGAAGACGACAATAACAAATCTGACTTTCAGCACTGTAAAGTGAAAGCCATTAATGATAATGTATATTACTACAGCCAAGACATAAGGTAGAGCTTGAAACTGTGAAATGTAATTTATTTGATTTATTTCAATTTACTCTTATTTTATTTGTGCACTTAAGAATAAGAACTGGTTACATAATAGGGAAGCAGGAGGACAGATTGCTTCCCACCCTCTCTTTGTCTACAAGGCAGGTTTTTTTCCCTATCTTCTGAATAACTTCATAAAGCAACAATGTTAGGAAATTATTTGCATTTCTTTCTGTGTTGCAAGTAGCTCAGATAAACTGATTGTGATACAAAAAAGCTTTATGGTCTGTATATTGGAAGTAATAGATGTAGAGAAAATTGACATTTTCTCAGCAACAGTTGAGGAAATTTTACATTAGCTGTATTCTGAGCAGTAATGTCACTAGACAGATTTTTTTTCCAAAGAAGAATGAAGGTAGAGACTGAGAATTTTGTGTTCTTCTTCTTCTTCTCTTTTTCCTTAGTAACACAGCTTAGTCTAGTCTAAAGGTTAGTGCCACCCTTGGAAGAAATTTTACCAGTGTGTATCCTAAGGGCTGTGAGCACACACATCTGATGTTTCTCCTTGGAGGGACTTCTGGTGTTACAGCACCTGGGAAACTTTGTCTGTCTCCCTGGCAAAGGCCACCAGTGGAGTAACAGGGGAGCAAGATGGTGTGCAGGTCTGTCAGTCAGCTCAGTTTTCTATCAGACATTTCAAAATAAACCTACTGTGACTTGTTGCACTTAAAATGAGCTGAGTTAAAAAAGAGTAAGCAGTAGTGTTTATATGGTTTAAGATGAGCTGCCTCATTGTCTCATTTTGACTGAAACAGAATGGGCAACACCCATAGGCACAGCCTTGTCAGAACAGATAGTGAGTTTAGGGTCAGAGTGATGAAGAGCAGGTGGGAGCAGATCTCCAGTGGCACAGTGTCCACAGCCAGAGTCTTTGGCTCATGGCTCTGTGCTTATTAACACCCTGTCCAACCATTCCTGGATCATCTGGCAGTTTAGATTTCAGCCACTCAATGCCAAGTTGCGTAACCATATTTCAGATGGGCACTGCTGAATCTGCAGGTGATAGTTGCTTTCATTCTCAGGAGGTCATCCTTTGTGTGAGTTGTGACACTGTTGTCAGCATCCTTCTGGAGATCCCGTTGTCTGCCCTCCTTTGACAATACTCCAGGGATGCCATTTCCTTCTATGACAATTACAGCAATGTTTGGCGTTTTGAATTCTCTCTCCTTCCGTCAGTGTAAAGCAGCTATCTATGGAGGGCCAAAAGATAATCCCTCCATCTTAAGAACAAGCATCTGGAGGATGTTTCTGTACCAGTTCAAGTTAAAGGTCAGTCACAGTTTTCCAGCTTTTGAAGTATTAGCAGAAATCCTACACACAATCGACAATTCGATTAAGTATCAAACACATGTAAGCTGCAAACTACTACAACTCACTTCATTTTACTGACTTTTTTCTCAATTTTTATTCAAGCAATTCTGATTAGGAAGAAGTGATTTTTTTCTTGTGTATTTATATGCATGTGATTTCTGTAATGATAGTGGTAATGTGGAGGGATGAAGGGAGGTGAGAGGAAGGGGATGGCATGAGTACAAGGCATAGTTTGTAGCAAAACCTAAGCAAAATCACTGGAGCAGGGCAGAGAACAAAGGTCCAGGTTGTCAGGTCTGGACTAGGGCTAGCAGGGCTAGCCTATCTTTTTAGCAGCATGATCAGATCCCGGCTATGTTCCTACAGAAAGAAGAAACCAGGAAAAAAAGCCAGCAAAAAGGTAAACAGCAAGCAGCCCTGGAAGAAAGTTTCTTTGCCTGAGGTGTGATGATGAAATTTATCTTGGGGATATGGATTCAAAACCAGTTCTTGTACCACTAACCCTTTGCTACCCAGCAACCTGTTCTTAACTTCTCTCCCACAGTAGCTTGATCAGCCTCAGATACATCTGCTCTTTTTGAGGTGGCAAACTACTCTGGTATCCTGAATCCTATTGTACTCCCGACTATCTTTGTATCCTAATTCAAGATATAGAAAAGATTCACATAAGATGAAGTAATCATTACAAACTCTGTGGCTATAGAAGTGAATTAAACATGTCTGAGAATGTTCTAGATACCAGAGCAAAGTGCTAGTAAACATACTTCTCTTCCAGAAGAAGGCAGACAAATGGTCTATTAGCAATTGTCACTGTCTAGTTACAGCAGCTAAATAAAATCAGAGAATTTGAGGGAGTTATAGTAGCTGGAATGTGCCAAATCTCTTTGGAGAATATTTTAAAAGTTGCTACCATGGAAGGTCAAAACCACAAGTAAAATTTAATTTATTCACATAGACACATTTGGGGAGTTCAGTGTCATCCTTGTCTCTGTTGAACCTCCATGTAGAGCTTTGATTCTGTGTACTCTGCCTTCCTCTGCTGTCCATACTAAAGGATTTGTAAAATAATGAGTTTAATGAAATTGAGTTATTCTTCATACTGCCAAGTATAACCCTTATGCATGTTGGATCTGTTGGACAGAGTGTCCCATCCTTCTGCATGGGACCATTTTGAATGATAGTAGATGTCATGTAGATGACATAAATACCATTTACATCCACCTGCTTTCAAGCATGACCAAACACAAATGCAGTGTTGATGTTTGGATTTGCTGCATGCTGAAGCTGGGTCTTGTGCAGAAACACCTTGATGTGAACAAAATCTGAATAAGATGTCCAGAGTAAAGTCGTTGGAGTTGCATTAACCTCTGCATATTTTGTCCAAGGAGCTCTAGCATGTCTGCATGTGGGAGGATGCTTGACTGTGCTTTCATTTGGGGTGCCCTGTCCATATCGAATTGTGTTATACAAGTAATGATCCAGTGAAGTAGAATCCTGGCACAGAGCTTAACTGCAAAACATTTGCAGCATTTGTGAAATATAGAAATAACATAGTTTACTTTGCATTATTAGGAAGAACTTTTTCACTTTAAAGAGCTTTTATTGATTAGTAGAAGAAATAGAGAGAAGAAAACACATATACCATTGGCTCCACATATATCTTGCAATGCTCCTTACCAGGTAACCCAGTTCCACTTTGCAATAGGATCACTCACAGATTAAGAGACTGCTGGCTCTTTTCTCTCACTATGGCAGGCAATAATGAATAAAGAAATAAAAAATATATTTCAAAATATACATTTCAAATATAGAAAATATTCCCGCAGATTTTAAATAAATCTGTATTGCTAATATTGTTACTTTGACTACTGATGATTCCATGAGCTGACATACCCTTTAATCTATTTATTTTGAAGAGTTCGCTTGTCCCTGTGCCAAAGTTAATTACTTGTGCTAGAGCTGCCTGTTTTTTTGTAATTGACTTTGTTCCCACTGTTCAAAAGCAGCTTACCATGCACATTGAGCACCAGTTTTTCAGATTTAAGTCCTTGTTCTGAGCCCAGCACTGAGGCCTTATTTCTTGGCTGGAAGTAGTGAAAGAGAACATTCAGCTACCAACTAGCACATCTGTCTTCTCTGTGTGTTGCAGTTACTGAGCTGGGCTCAGGAGGGAACTATTTTTAGCCCATATCATCAGAGAGGAGACTGCTGTGGGTTGGAGCAATTGAGGGAAGGCAACAATAAATCTAATCCAGAAGGATCCTGATATAGGATGGGAAAACAGAATTCAGATGGCCTGCTAACAGCTCTTGAGGTGAAATTCAGTAGGAGGGATGTAGTATTGAGTCTATTTTAAACAAACAAATAAACCCTACAACTAAGGAAGTTTCATTCTTACGGTAGTAAAATGTGCCTTTCCACTCTGAGGTGCATTTGCTGGGAAGTCATAAATACAAGATATGTACATGCCAGCTATCATAATTTAAAGTAATTTCCTGGTTGATCAGTATTAATGGAAGAGGTACTGCAGGCATTTGCATTGTTGTAGCACTAATGTTAGAGTTTATTAATATTAAAGTTGAAAATGTCAATTGTCTTGCTCATGACAGTAATATTCTGAGCAAGTACTCTACAATGTTTAAAAATTGTCTAAGTAGTAAATATGTCGCAGCTTGTTATGACTTAGCTCATAAAAGACAGAATATTTTAATGCAGTGAAAGAATGCTGATGCCTTTTTTTCCAAATTTCTCCAGTAATGATTTTAATAGCACTGAACCAGAGAATTTCTGATTGCTACTTGTCATCATCCCATCTGGCAGAATAAAACAGTGGCTGGGATATTCAAAGAGGCTTAGGAGGGTGAGGCACACAGCTTCCTTTTATCTCTTGTTGATGGGGTCCATCCTATTGAATGCAAACTGAGTCACTCTTCTCTGTAGCCATATTCTTGCTATGAGCTTAGTGTGGGCAGATGCCCTTACCAGATTAAATACCAAACCAGGCCATTATTTCTAAAGATTATGATCTTTCCTAATGTCATATGTCCATGGGCTACATTGAAATCAGTCACTGGGTTATTCACCGTTTACTGCCTTGTTAATGATTTTTCTCCCGTGAAAAGCCAAATCTTACTGTAAATCATGTCTTAACTTGGAAAAACTTCCTATATGTAGAAAAACTAGCAATAAAATCATGAAGAACTAAGAATTTTGTGTATCGTTTTGTAGTCTTTGACACTTGGAACCCCACTCTGATATGATAGAAAACTGCTCTTTTAGTTTAGGCTGATAATGATAGAGCACACAGCTACACAGTGCTTGTCTGAGGGCACAAGAACAAGACTGTCTAATGTCTCAGCAGTACTAATAGGCAGTTGTAACCTTCCCCATTAGTGCTCCTATTAAACACATCTGAATAATTGTATGTACCAGTGCTTGGTTTTCTTGGCAAAAAGTGTTATTATCTGCCATCAAGCTACAGGTGGAAAGTCTCTCTAAGTGTCTTTTCCCTTCCTCCAAAAATTAGCCTTTCCCATACATCTCTTTCTCTCCTTGGGAACCTGAACAAATCCTTACAACATCATGTATGCATCAGGCTTGAAACTTGTCGGGAGAAGGTCTGGAGCAGGACACTGGGTTCCAAACTCCAGTCCAGAATTCTCCAGTTCCTTTTCTTTTTTTTCTTTGCCAGTCATGCCCTATAAACATCTCCCACTAGAAGGAAACAGCAAAATAAGGATTCTGAAAACATGGCTGATGTCTGTGACAGTGGTGTGAATTGACATAGTCAGGGGAGACTCAGTCAAGTCAGTGTTTCTCTTTAAAGACTTCTGTTAGATCCTTGCAGGTTCCTGGGGCATAATTAAGCCAAGTGTTGGAGACTGAAATGCCCATGTCTTTATTCAGCTCACAGTATCCTTGCTGGTAATGTGTTGCTGTGAACAGAGTGTTTTGTTGAAGGACTGGCAGAAAACCTTTGGTGGGCATCCTGACAGATCTCATGTTGCTGCCACAAAGGTGCATACTCAGAAAAGCTAAACACTGGATGAAGCCAAGACTTTTAATACTTAATGGTCTCCTGTAATTTGGTCCCTGCTAGAGGCAAAGTGATTTTCAAGGCAAATGCTGCAATAGTCTGAATGTGTTGCAATTTCCCTCCCGTGATCCTGAGGAGGGAAGGCTTAAAAGTGCGTGATAGTATAAGACCATCATGGAGCACAAAATAAAAGTCTTGGCCTTACAATGAAGAATAAATGTTTTCCATCTCAAAGGTTTACTTCTCTCATCTTCCATCAAGTGTTTCCTTGAGTGTTCTCAGTTACCCAATGAGGAGAACCTTTCCTGTTTTTTCCATTCTGGGAAGAGCATTATTCTAATGAATTCAACTGGCAATATTTTAAAGCATACAATGAATTTTTATGTTTTTTCATACAAAAAAAAAAGATATGTATATTTTCAATCTACAATGTTACTGTATAGCCAGATGCCCACAAAACCCCAACATTTCATCTCTACAGCCCTAAATATGCTGAATTTTATGGGGAAACAAAAACCCAAACTGCTTGATAGAGTACATAGTTTAAGTGCTTTGCTAATGACAGAGTCTTCAGACTTTTTATAAGCAGAAAGACACTGAAAGTCCTCAAATATATTCTAAATTAAAAAATAGGGAAAGTTAATCAGCTGAAAGTTTATTTAGGAATTTTAGAAATTACTGTTTTTCTGTTTGAAGATTTACAAACATTCAGTCAAGGAGCAGAAATGTACTCATACAGAAACACTTAGGCCAGCAGTGGTAGGACAGTTATTTTAACAAAATATGCTTTGAAGAAAATCTAGAAGATAAAAAATAATTTTAAAAAATCTACAAATATATCTATTTCCCTTTATAAATCCTCTGTAATTATAGCTATGTCAGTGAGTGTGACCCACCAAACTGTACAGATTATTGAGAAAAGTCCTGGTGATGTTCTTATCAGGACAGACCTGTAGTTCATATGAACAGAACCCTAGAAGGTAAAAGGTCTATCTCCAAAATAAAACTTGAAACATTGCAATAACTAGTTCAAGGTTTTTGGAGGTGAGTAGGGAATATCAGCTGCTGTAGCCTGTGGGTTTGGGTGTGAGCAGTACAGACAAACAGGAGTGGGATGCTGCTAGCACAGCACCTGGCTCACTTTACCACCCAGTGCAAATGTCCAGCTACAGAATGACCGAGACTTGGCCAAGGTTTCCAGGAGAAATTCAAGTAATGCATAGGGTATGAGTAGAAAATGCGGTATGTATTTTGCCACTTTTGTTTTGGAAGGAGTCTTGCCTGCAGCATAACCTTAAAGTCCTTTGTGACTAAGGATTGTAAAATTTAAACATTGACTGCATAGCAATTAAAGTAAAATGAAATAAATTATTGTTCAAGTATGTATGAAATGCTTTTTTTTTTTTAATTCTCTGTTTTCAGACTTAACAAAAACATGTTTAATTCTGTTTGTGTCTCTTTAGTAAAAAACCCCAAAACATATTTTAAATAGGTGCCACTCTCTGTTAAACACCTTTTTTTAAAACCTCTGGCCTCCACCTTCAGAAATGCTTACTTAATACAGGAAGCTTGGACACAGCAGTTGTTCTGCCAAAGCATTATGCAATTGGATGATAACTATGCAGACAAATGTATCTATTGAGAAAAGAAAAGGGGTACAAGACTTACATAATATACAGAGGGAAGTTGGGAATAAAAAGGCCCAAATGCTTCTATAGTCAAACAGCTCTGAAAAAAACAGGAGATGAAAACAATGAGAGAATAAAATTGAAGAGGCATTGGGAGGGATAGATTTCCACTTTTTGAACAAATCTGGTTGTATATTAGAGAAGAAGAATTGAGAGTCGTATGGGTGCATCTGTGTTAGTGTTTTTCTTCAAATTTGAAATGTGTTTTCCATCTCTGCCTGTGCCCACTGTGCTCTGGCAGCCTAATGAAGAATGAAAACAACCTCCGAGATGTGCTCCAGGAATGAACATACTGAACTGCAGCAACTAATGGACGTTCAGTGGGAAGGACCACACCAGAACCACTTTCAAACATAAATCTTCACAACTCTTCACAAATCTTCACAATCTTCACAAATATGGGAACCTGGTGCCCTCAGCAGCAGCTGTTTTCCCTGCTGATCTGATCATGTTGCTTTATAAACTTCTAGCAAAGTCCCTTCCTGTCTAGTGCAGAGACATTTCCATCCATCCAACCTAACTGCAAGCATTGGCTTGAGCTGTCAATGCTGGAAGTCCAGCTGGTGGACACTGACTGAGCTGCGGAAAGCAACAGAGAGCAGGTGAGCTCTGTGAAAGAACAGGTCAACAGTGGATGTGTCTGCCCCCCATACAGGGATGGTAGGATGGACACTGTCAGGGTGACATTGCCTGTATGGAAGAAATATTGACAAGGAGCCTACAAACTCTGGGTACACCTTTAATAAGTCTTCTCATCTTTAAAGAACTTTGTATTTGTTAGTGCCAAAACTCTCAGTTCCTGACTGTCCTTCTTCTGGCTAGGAGGAGTTTTCTTCCCAGTATCTGAGGTACAGTGCTGTATTTTGGATTGAGTATGAGAAGAAAGCTCATAGCACATTGACGTTTATTCAGTAGTAAGTAGTATTCATTCCAGATCAAGGACTTTTCAGTGTCTCATTCCCTGCCAGTGAGCTGGTGCACAAGAAGCCAAGAGAGAGCATGGTCTAAGCTGGCCAAAGGGATATTCCATACCATAGAACATCATGCCTAGTATACAAACTGGGGGGAGCTGGCCCATGGAAGCTGCCAATTGCTGCTTGGGAACAGGCTGCTCACCCATCAGCAGGTGATGAAGAATTGTTTCTCTGGTGAATTATTTTTCTTTCTCAGTTATTTCTGTTATTATTATTATTATTATTATCACTACTACTATTACCTCTATTATTATTATTATTGCTATTAGTATAAGTAATGTTACTATTAGTTTTATATTTTACTTTATTTCAGTTACTATGCTGTTTTTATTTCACCTCATGACATTCTTTTTTTTTTTTTTCTTCAATTCTTCTCCCCACAAGTGGAGAGGGGAGAGGGTGCAAGTTGCTGCACAGAACTTATATACCACTGGGGTTCAACCAAGGCATTTACCTGAGTTCTTAAGATGACCCATCAGCTCCAGCACACACATTACATATAAGACAGTGATCCTGACAGGAGTTATCACAGTGTATGGTGATGTAAGGAAATTGAAATTTTGGCAAAGTTATTTTTTTTTTCCAATCTCAAAGACCAAGTCTATGGCTCTGAATGCAGTTTACAGACTATTTAGATTTCAGGGAAGCTAATTGGGGGCATTATTGCTTTTATTTTGAAGACTCTAGTTAGTAATTACTAACTCTAGTTAGTAATTTTTCAGAAACACACATCTGAGATTTTCAGCAACAGAAATTGAACCACAAGGTATTTCTGACTCCACTAGAAGTTGAAAGGTCTCTGCTAGGACCCATTTAATATTCCTGGCTGATGGTAAAGAGTGGGACAGGAGTGTGAGTCATGAAACATCTGAAAAGATTGCCTTTTGGAAAAAAAAATACTTTTTATTCAGTTGCTGAAGAAATAATTTCTAAGACTAGCAGTAGATTTGTTACTCTATGACGGTATTTATTGAGTAAATGATTACAGAAACCAGAACATAAACAGACTGGAAGTGCTGAGTAAACTTACAGAGGCACTTACCACAGAGACAGCAGGTCTGCCAGGGCTGCCTCCATAAAACACAAAATGTGCTTTTTTTAATACTTGTAGAGCAAGAAAGCCCTGGGGTGCCTTTGGGCCCTGTGAGCACACCCAGCCTGTAACCACTCCATCAGCCTCCCTCTGGCCCCTGCTGTCCCCCAGAACTCCTGGAGGTAGAACAGGGTCCATCAGAGAGGGCCTCCCTGGGCCACCTGCAGCACCTGGCTTGTGCCACACAGAGCCTGGCAGAGTCATCCACTCAATCCTGAACTGTATCACTTTTTTTTTTCTGGAGACTGTTTCCAGAAGATATTTCAAGTGGGCTGATAGAGCCTTTCCTGTGAAAATAAAAAGTTTCCCAAGACCAAAACATTAATGTCTAACATGCACACACAGAAATATTATTTTTCATATCTTTGTCATCATTAATAACAAATAACTACTCATACATCATGTTGCAGAATAAGATAAATATACAAGAATAGCTATAGTAATATGTTCGATTTTCTGCTTAATTTATACATACTCTGTTAATTTATCTGCTCAATAGAGAGACAGTATACAAATTTTCAGTGTAATAATTTCAGAACATGGACAATTTATCTAAGTTTAAGAGTAATTTATAAATTTTTCATCACCCCCAAACATTGATTATTTCTAAGTGATTCATTTTAGCTAAATGGTTTTACCTCTTCCCAGGTTTTTAAAATTTGGGGACAGCAGGTTTGATGGATAGTTGCTATTATTTTGCAATATGCAAAATAATGATTCTAAGACCAAACCTGCTGATATACAAGATCAGCAGCAGCAAACCAGCCACGATTCCCAGGCCACAAGTGCAGGAGGAAGAGCAGCAAGAAGAAATTTCCTCTGCTGGTTCTTTTGCCAGATCTGTTCTTCCTCTCTCATTCTTCTTCTGCTTCCCATGTCAAAAGCAACTCGGTCCAGAACCATCTCTTCATTTGAGAGATCTTGCTGTTAGTCATATAATTCAAAGGACTGTGAAACCCATGAAATTATCAAAGTCACAGTCTGATTGGGATATTTTCTTGCTCTTCCTTAGAATCATCACTAGTGGAGATTTACAACTAACTACATTTTTTTCAGGAATAATTATTTTCTCCCTCTTTGCAGGCTGCTTGTAGTTGCTTGTAGATATAAAATTTTGGAATGCAATCAGTTACCAACCCTTTGCAGTAGTTTAACTGGTCACAGTGAAGCTCTTTGTTCCACTTCTCTGCCACTAAAATCACCACAGATAACCAAGACTATGAAGGTTTTTATCCCATGCAGTGTAATATCAGGTATCTAAACTAAAAATGGTTTGGAAGGTTCATTTGGGCTGATGCAGGTGATTTGTTGTTTATGTGCATTAGCTGTGAACCTGACAGCCTCTAACTGGGGAGCTTCAGTGAGAAAATGGTACAGAAATATTTGTAAATGTTCCAGCTACAAGATGAAACAAATTCTTCCCAAAACTTGGATCTGTTCCCTTTAGCTTGACAGCACAATACACGTGTGACTTATGAGAAACCATTCTTCCAAAACCATACAAATTAATGATTGTTTCACGTCTTGATCCCCAACTGAGAAAAAGCATTTATTATTTTTGTTCATAATTACTAGTCACTGATATTTCCTTCAGTTACAAAGTCCCTTGTGCTCTCTGCTTTAAAGATTTTTATTTCCTTCAGTTATGAATTCTCTTGTGCTCTCTGCTTTAAAAATTGTTATAAATGGAGATGTGATTAGAAAAAACCCAGCTTACATTGCATCATGCATAGCACATTTATTAGTGCATACACTATCTTGCAGTTTTCAAATCATCTGCTTTGACCTACTCCTATCATAACATGATTCTGGAACATGAGAAGGTCTCATTTTTAAAAACATAGAATATTTTCTAGTTTCCTTTTTATAAATAATTTATATAACTGTAAAACCAAGTAACTAGTGCATAACTGTCTGCTTTTAATATTCACAAGCAGTTTGCACATATTAGCTGCCAAATCCCTGTAGCATCTTTACACAACAGATAAAGATGAATATTTCCATTTTACTAGTCAAGAACCTCTAAACAGACAAAGACTCTACTTCCCCTACACACTACTGACAGTGAAAAAAAACCAAGTTCAGGAATCAGTTGTCCAAGGCCACCCAGTTAGATCCAGGATTATAATCAAACCATGTAACGTGCATGTCACAAAGCACTCTACAGTGCTGTGCCCAGACCAATGATGTGGTTAAGGGGTAAAATCTTAAATGAATATAACAAAAGTAAAATTAAATCAGCCTTTAATGCAGATGCTGTTCTCATTAGTTATGTTTGCCAATTTTGTAAATAACCTTCTATTTTTACGTGCACAAAATAGGCTTGGTTCATTTTATAGTCTTATTAATTTTTATGTTTGACTTTATTATCTATATTATGTCTGTAAATACTATAATAATTAAAAAAGGTATTTGCACTGGATTTTTTTCCATTCAATATTATCAGGGATTTTTAATGGATCTCCTAATTAGGCATTGGCATTAAAATAAAGAGTAAAAGATACTAATATATAGTGCCTAAAGTAGGAACACGGTTAGATTGAATTTTTTATATATGTACATTTTAAATAGAGCAAGCTTTAAAAACTGCCATAAATGGATTCTTCAGAGCATCAAGTAAAGTTTACATCATTCAAAGATAAGCCAACTCTGCCTCCTTTTTCCCATTTTGTGATTTACTGTACAATGATAGAAAATATTTCTGCAAGAAAGAGCTTTAATTATGCAAACACTTTAATTATAAAGCATTCTCGTTGAATGCAAAATATGGTTTCAGGTACGTAATGACTATGCATGTGTATATGTACACATACACACACCTGTGTATTCACATTAAAAACATACTGATTAATAATAAGGGGCAATATTCCACCTCTGAATCAGTTGGATTCTGACCATTGACTTCCACACAGTTAGGATTTCATCATCAAGCCCTATGCTCCCGTGCTTCTTTTTTGTTCCAGAATGTATTTGTCAGCCCTGCCAGAGGTCACACCCGAGAGGGTGTAACAATGCCTGTGATGGTCGTTTCAGATGCTGACTCCAGGGAAAGGACTCATGGACTCAGTCCCCTTTGAAGCAACCCGTGCTCATGGTTTTGCAGCTGCAGTCATTCAGGGCCACAGCCTTTGCTCCCAGGTGCAACTGTTCCCAACGACCAAGGAACTAACCCTGGAGAACGTGAGAGGTGACAAATCCTGGGACAAGGAGGGCACCCTGGCCTGCTCTCCCATGTGGCTAATGAGGCCACTCAGTGTCACATCAGGAGAGAGTCAGCCACCAACTCAGGGAGGCTGAGGAGACATTTGCTGGATGTTGCTAGTCACAGTTAAATACCTGCACAGGCACTATAGACTAAGATTGATGTAATGTGCTTACACTTATGGATGTCTTCAGTAACACTAACTGTATTTATTTCTGCTCCCTAAAAATTTTTCTTAAAATAATTTTGACTTCATCTTTATTTTTTGTAATTAAGTATCTGATGTTATGTACTCATGTCTTTTTGTCTTCTTATGCTTATCTGCCTATTTGAATGACATTTTTGTGGTTGCACATTCTTCATTCCTACACATTTTGAGGAAAAAAAAGACTCAGTTAAGCAGAAAATTTAATGAATTATTAGAGAGCAGCATAGCTGTGAAACTTATGTATGAGTTTTTTTAATCTGCTCAGGAAAAGTGTGAGCAGAAGAAGGACAAGGAAAACACGAACACTGAACACTACTGCGGATTTTTGTTCTCTGAAAATGAAAACTAAGATTACTTATTTAAAGCTGCATGGGGAAAAACAAATAAAAAGTAAAGTATTACAATTTGTATTTTGAATTATCTGGTGGAATGATTTTTACTTGCTCAAGTTTTGAACATGTAGGCAAAATTTTTCTCAGACACATATAAGCAGACAAAGAAAGTTCCTTCCTAAAGTCATACTTGTAGAAAAATTAGATTTGATGAATCAAGGAATGAAGAGAAATTAAAAAAAAAATTAAAAAATTGCTTCCATTCCTGATAGTGGAAACTTGAATAATTCTATCTAGTAATGTAACATTGGAGCAAGTAACAGAAAACCTAGAAAAAACTCAGATTACTGACCTGCAATGCACAGGTCTTAACATCAAGAACAGCATCCACAGTCCACAGCACCACATTAGTAATGATATAAAAGGCCATGCAGGGACACATGGGTGGCTATACATGCTATAAGGAATTTAGAAGTAAAATGTTAAATCATTCAACCTGAATAGAATAGGCTTTGATGGGAGGCAAAGCTTTTTCTGCACCGAATCATATAGACCTGTTAGTTAGTAAGTTAGTAGTTTCTAAGTCAATAAAATCTTGAAAATCTTTTTTGGGGTGCAAAAAAGAAAAAAAATGAATGGATAAAGACAAAATCCTCTCTTGAATGCTTGAAGAATGTGTTTAAACCTTATATTAATTAAAATTATGTTATTTTATATTAATGGAAG
Organism: Irena cyanogastra; assembly: GCA_013397155.1. Classification (NCBI taxonomy): domain Eukaryota; kingdom Metazoa; phylum Chordata; class Aves; order Passeriformes; family Irenidae; genus Irena; species Irena cyanogastra. The sequence continues at coordinate 199,706 of VWZV01010609.1, read as the reverse complement.
AAAAGGTATAAATTATTTTTATTAACAATAAGCAAGGCTAAATAATCAGTAATTAAAAAATAAGAAATACTTAGTGTTCAATTTGACTTTTCAAGGTCTACAATGTGCTTATGATTCAGTTTATGTTATTCTTAATTTGAGAAGGTAAATATGAACGTAGGTAGATCTGTTTCTTTTCTGCCTGAAGAGACGGTAACAGTGACATATTATAGCCTCTGTGAGTCCCTCTTGTTTCTAATGTTCTTTTTCCTGCTTAGACTGAGACTCAATCCAGTCATCTGTATCGCTTCCTTATCTTCAGTTGAAAGAATAATGTGAAGCAAAAGCCAAACTTAAGAATTTATTCTAAGAACTCAGTCAATACCAGAATAGCAACTATCTTTCCATGGCTAAAGTAATCTAGCATACTATAGTAAGATTCTTTTCCCCCTTTAATTAAAATCCTGAAGGATTTTGAAGAACTTTCAATTATCTTGAATGATGTGGACCTGATGGTGGACCTGTTCTGTTTTCTCCTGGTTGGTAACTAAAAGAGGTCTGTTTGCAGATTTTTCATTCCATATGGTGATCAAGAGCATTTCTGGATCAGCTGCACTGCAGATCTAAGCATTTTACTGACTGCTTTGGACTTTCTATTATATTAATCTCTCAAGGACCAAAGATTTACAACAGGTCTAGCTGTACACCTTCCCCAGAATACCCAATATGCTGAAATTCTCTGGTGTGTATGTATATGTTTGTCTGGTATAGCTACAGCTGATTCTACTCTCCCACTTGGAACTCCTTTGTACTAGGAAATCTGCACTGGAAAGAAAGCCACATTTCTTTGAATCATCAGAATACAGAGGTACAAAGCTGACAATCTGACTCAATATTCTTAGAAGCCAAATATTCAGTGAAGTCAAGCATTTAACATCCAGTTTTCATTCTGTGGTCATTTACCAAGAACTAGAAACAAATGTGACCTGAATTCACATATTGTGAAGTCAGTGTGGGGTTATTCCTCTTGTCCTTATCCATAATATTGTCCTCATCCATAATATTGTCAGAATGTGAGCAACATGGAAACATGGCTAATTTCATGTGGTCCATGGCATGTATAGTAAGAGATGTCTACAGAAAAGCAGTGAGTAGAAATCCCAGTTGTTTGTAAGTTGCAATATGAGAAGAAAGCATTGTGCTGTTACAGGTTTCTGAGGGAAGCCTACAGCTCCAAAATACTGTTCAGAAGCTCTGCTGAGGCTGGGGCTTTTCCAGAGCTCTGCTGGTATGAACAGTCAGCAGTGCAGCTCATATCCAAAATGCCCTGAGTGCTTTTGGCCCTAACTTCATGTTCATGAAATTTGGATGAACTAAAACTTGAATTTAAAAAAGGAGAAAGCAGGCTGTCTTTGCAAAACTTTGGGTTAGTGCCCATTTCCTAAGGGCACTGTGATCACTTTCTTTGTTTAGGCTGGGGTGACAGAATGGCGTTTAAGTGCAAACATAAAAGGCAAAACCTTCTAGTCTCAATCTGTTGGATACATTTTTCTGCTTATATTTTGTAATTGGCTCCTCACTAACAGTAAAGTTTTCCTTGGGGAAGACTGAGGAGGATCCCATGAACAGTAGTTGGTTCCCATGGTCCTAACACATCCATCTTGGCCAAGGTTACCAGTTACCTTGTTTTACAAATTCAGCCTGGTTTTGGATTATGATCAAAACCAAAACCAAAAATAGTCCAATAAAATAAAAAAGAGGCTAACCGGAACACATGGAAATTTAATCATACAGTTCTGTTACAGAGTGTGCCTGTGATCCTTATGACTGAGGAAACAGTAGCTGTAGGACAAGAGGGGAAGTAAAAGTCCAGGTGCTTGCAAGGCTGGGTAACTAATGGGCTGCTGTGAAAGGATTCCAATACGCAACCACACTTTTATGCTCTGTAAAAATATCCGTGATAGAAAATTTGCATCAAGGGGTAACTCTTTCAAAATGAAATCGTGCTGTGGACTTCATTCCCAAATGAGCAAAAAATGGCTGCCCGTTTCTGAAAACTGACTTTTGCTATTTCCATGCTATTTCTCATAATGCAAATTTTCATTATTCCTGGAAGTCCTAGCATTAGAATAGACCATTAAAACCAGTACTTTCAGTCACTAGGTTTGATTGCACTTACAGTAAAAAGCTGTTTTGGGAAATTGACTGAAATAGCTTGCAAAGAGAGACTTTTTTCTGGTTATCTCAAGTGGATTAAGTAAGTTTGAAAGAAGTAAGAAGGAAATATTCTGCAGAATAAGAGTTCCCGCATAGGGATCCACTTCAGAGTAGCCACTGCACTTTAAAAGCGGCATTCTGATTTATTTTGGAATGACTTCTACAAGTAGATAAGTCTAAGTTTCTTCTGTAGCTCTTGTAACATGAAGGATCCCTAAAGAGGGTGTGAATGTGATTAAATTTAGCATTCACATCCCATTATAATTTACACCTTTTTTTAGGCTGCAGTACACTGCCAGAAAGGTGGGAAGAGGCGTTTCTATCAGTTACAGGCTATTTTATTTGTCAATTATTCTGATTGCAGCAGTGGTGTTCGAACAGCAAAGCAGTGCAGTGTTAGAATAAGCCCTTACAGACTGCATGGTTTGGTGTTTCATTGATTTTGGTTTGTGTTTGTTTTTTTCCCCCAGATTGTTGTCTTTTTTGCTGTTAGAAGAGGACTTCTAGTGCATGTAAAAATCTTTTGCACCTGCAAGCACTTCAGATCTCTGACTGGGGATCCCCATTCTAAAATGGTCCACACTGTTATTACTGGCTGTGTTGCCATAGCAGTGAGCAGTTCTGTTTGATATGAACATTCTTCCCTACAATTACAACAGCTGATGAGCACAGTAATTACTATAGCTTCCTAAAGTGCACTTAAATTAGCAGAGGCAAGGGAATGCATTCTTGGAATATATGGTAGGCTCTTTGCAGGCTGTCCGGGAAACTTTCTCTCAGTGGGAAAGTTCAGCTTGTCTTCTGTGGTTATGGATGAACTATTTTTGATTTTTAAAGTTAAAGGCTACACTGGGAAAAGATACACCAATAAACATAAAAAATATTCATTTACTGTAACACAGCAAGATTTGCATTGTCATTGCTTAAATTATCTTATTGTTGCTAGTTCTACATAACAGAACAGGCCCAAGAGCAACATAAACTGATGTCATACTGTGGAATGACATAAGTAGGAGTTTTCCAGGGTCAGAAAAGTCAGTGCACTTGGGGTGCACCACCAAACAAATATCTTGACGTTTCACAGGTGAGAAGCTGCTAAAACAGTCATAATTCAGACACAGCAGAATGGCAAAAACTAAGCAAAAAATCAATTGCAAGAAAGCCTAAAAGCTTTTGTAGCCAGTTATAACAGTATAACTTTATAACACTGGACAGTATTTTCAGGATCTTAAAGTTTCACAAAATCACTGGAATTGGCTTCTGCCGATACTAATTTTCTTCTTAATATAAATGTATTTAATATAAATTCTCAAACTGTGATAATGCATGATTCATTGAAAAGGAGGTTTACGATACATTTTCTATCTACATTTTTTTTCTTGTTTTAAGTGATGGCAAGCTCTAATAGAAATGCTACTTCACCAGGGAGCTGCTTATCCTATCTTACCCCATGAAATGCATTACCACTCATATATTACCTCTGATTATAACACCACAGTTTTTCTCTCTGTTGAATGAACAGTCATCAACAGATTTAGCAGGAAGACCAGTTGTAAATGAAAAGTAGCATATTGAAGAAGGACGGCATCAGCTGGACAGATCAAGACTTTGCCTTCAGAAATGATGAGTGTTTATTAATTCAAGACATAAGCAGATTTTACTGGTAGGATAGTAATCAACTTACAACTGAAGAAAATAGATGAGTAAAAGTGGCACATTGAGAATTGTTTGGGACAAGTAAAGGGATAAATCTCTGTATGCTAATGATTTGACTACCCATAGTTATATCTGTCTTAATTCAGATGCCTCCTCATTACAATGGGTTTGATTTTTGAAGCTAATGTCTAATATTTTTTGATTTTTGGGAGTGCTAAAAATTTTTAAATGATTATTATTTGAGCGTCTTTATTGATAGGTCTCTAGTCTCACCATTTGCTGTTTATCCTTTCCACAATAGGTGGTGGGTGTAGAATTCACGTAAGTCTTTAGGTATAAATAGGCATTGAGATACAAGAGGTATTGAGATATCAACTACCAACTAGCCCATGAAAGTGCATTGAGATATGAGTTATCTATCTCAGTGTAAAATTCTGTAAAAAATATAGAGGTGATCCCTAATCCAAAAGCAAAGTTAAAATCTATGCTATGCCTGATATCTTCCTGAATACTCTTATCTCCTCTATCTCTGCTTATATTTAATACAGAAGAAATTGCCTCAAAGTAGGTGCAATAGTGTAAAAGCAAACAATTTTAAGACATAAATAAGCAGCAAGTATTTCTTCACAGTGCCAATATTTTGTGCTTTTCCCCTGTCCTAGAAACATGTTCTCTGTGCTCAGGAATAGCAATATAAAGCTCAGTCCAGCGCTGCTTCCAGTTATGGCTGTTTGTACGTGCCTTTCAACAAGTCTCATTTTCTATCAGGATTCATTTAATGTGTAAGAAATTGTAGTAAATGTAGTAATAAGTCAAAAAGAATAGTGCAGTGACAGAGCACATCAAAGAACACCTACACACCTTTACAGCCACTTATAATTATCATGAAAAGAGAAAAAAATATATTAAAAGTTATATATAGGTGAGGGTGTTCATCTAAATCAACACAAAAGGGAATACTGTTCTGCAGCTTGAGGGCTGATTGTAAGCCACGCTGTGTAGACTTCTGTAACCCAAGTGATCTTGTTTGTCATCCCACTCCAGAGAAGTATAGTGAAGCAGTGGGCAGTGCTTGTCCCCTCAAGGAACCCAACAGAAGGAATCTTAGATTTCAGGAATTTTAGAGAATTGCTTCTACCAAAGTAATTATTATTCCCTCACTTGTGTTATATTTTCAGGAAATACATTCACAAAATGTATTAGATTTATAGCTTTACATTACCTTCTGTAGATTTTTATAGGCATAATCAGTACTTAAATACCACTGTAACATGCAAACAATTCTCTCCCCAAAATGTCCTTAGGATTCTGTACCTTTTAAAAGATCCTGAGTGTAGATGATCTTGTAATATGTGACAGCATATTAGAGAGATAATTCTCGTAATTGCTTTGACCTGCTTTTGCTTTGCTCTTTCTGACTGATCTTTAAGCAGCCATATGTATTACTAGAGAGACTTTCTGTAGTGTGCCATTGATTGTTAATCTGACTTACTAAAAGGATTTCAATAATTTACACAACTATGTCATTATTTTCCATTTGTACATTATTGGCTTTGTACTTTCCTTCTTGATTTCTGAGAGCCTATATCATTGTGGATTCACTGCTTTCAGGATCCTTTTTTTCCTATAGAATGTAGAATTCTAGTAAAATATTATTAATGTGATTTTTTCCTTCTGTTTTCTTAATTTCTTGATCATTGACAAAGTGCCTAAAATGCCAATATGCTTTGAGCTCAGTTCTGTGTTAATGTTCTCATTATGTAGCAATAACATGCACCTGGATGCAGAATCTCCATGAAACATGACATATATCTGATTTTTGACTTCCAGAAAATATCATATTGTTGGCTTTTTTTATTCCGTGTCTGAACTGTGTGAAATAGGCTCAAGATTTGTTTGTTTGTTTGTTTGTTTGAACACTCCACAATCTTCTAATGTTAAAATCCTTCCAGAGTCAGTACTGTAACAATTTGTGAAAACTTCTATGTGTGCATGGGGTGTTGAACATAAAGAGAGTGCTGTGGCAGTCAGCAGATTTTTCTGTCTGACTGCTTAACAGGCATCCATTGTTATGTGCATTATATAAACTAACCTGACATTATTTTCTATGGCACTTTGTTGTGAGGTTCCTGTGATGAAGTTGCCTAGGTGACATCTTCAGAAAGAGCAGACAGTAGTGGTCTAACACTGCCCAGCATGTCACCTACAGTGGTTAAAGTAAATATTGTCCTTGTAGGATTCTACAGCTCTACTGCCTGTGTTCCTGTGCAAGATTGTCCTGACTGTAAGTTAACCTGTCAAACTCCTTTACCTTTCACCCAGTCTCTCTGGCCTCCTTTTCAGATCTACTATTTAGAGACTTCCAGTACTTTGCTCATTTGCCCGTATGAACCTTTATCACACAATGGAGCCAAAAGCTGATGTTCACCACTACCTCTCAGACTTATTTTTCATCAGCCTACCTGGCACTGGTTTCAGAAATCTAATAAATAACTATATTAACATCCATTTAGCTATAGAATGCCTTCATCGTATTTCTTAACTCTCACCCCAAATTGTTATTTTTTTAAACCCCTAAGTAAAAGTAATTTTTAATAGAAATTCATTTTCTCTGTTAGTTTGAGCATAAGGTTGAAAACCACAGTTTGGTTTTGACTCTAGCACAGACAAATCCCTTCTGGAAGGTGGTTGGGCTGAAATGAAATGAAGGGTTGGGGCATACAGGGGTTAAGAAACACCCAGACTTTACAGAACTGGTGAATGGCACTGGTGACCTGGCCTGCAGGAAGGGCTCTTTCAGACAGCATTGCCCAGCAGCTGCCAGAAGCCTTGTTTTTCAGACAGGGCAAAACTGACTGTTTGTGGTGTATAAAGAAGTCATTGCATGTAAAAGAGACTGTAAACCCCAGAATTTCAGCCACACTGACCAAAGGGGTTGTGGGAGGGTTGCACAACCCCTGGGTCTACCTACTGCAGGTGTGGGTGTTCCTTGCTCTGGTGTTACAGCGCTCCAGGAGCATCCCCTTTATCCAGCAGTTATTGAAAGTGTATTCTTTTTCCTGATTTTTGCCATGCATGTGGCTGTATTCAGACTCTTTAATTAAATTGCTTAAGACAATTTTTACTTCTTCACTGCCCAATTCTTTCAAATAAGTGGCAGGTATATTGATGAGTGAAGGGGTAAGTGAGACATGCAGCACCTATTGATGTGTTCATTAAGTGAATGGGGATTCATTTCTCTCTTATGTTTTGATGCATGAATAGCTATTCAGACCAATTATTCTATCACAAATTGAACTGTGTAATGTATTATGTGATAGAATATGACTACTCTAAAGGGTTAGAAGTGGCTGATCTATTTTTTTGGTCTATAATTTTTAACACATGCATAATTTATTTGTTTGATTATCTGTTAGAAAAATATGTGTCAATTGCTAACTTTAGGCAGCTGCTCTCCTTTTAGTTTTTTGTGGATTTGGTTTTTCTTTTTTTTTTTTTCCCTTTCCATTCATCAGCAGTTTTGTACTATGTTATTGCTTGCAAAAGTGAAAATTTTCAGCCATGGCCCCAAGAAAAGTGCTGTTAGTTTTGAAATTAAAGAAAGAAAGCCTTCATTAAGTGCCAAGACAGAACTCCTGTGGTGTTTTGGGAGTGGGAGGATTACACACATTCACTGATCTATGGTGCTATGAGAAGTTCATCACTTTGAGAGCAATATTAAGGAAAAAACGGTGATTAACAGTGACTTCAGCCATTGCCCCTGGGTTATACAAAGTTAACGCTGAACCTCTGGTTTAACCCACTTGTCCCTTATCAACCCCCAGCTTCTCCTGCACACTGATTCTTAAGGTCATAGGTAGAAATGTTCACTGCTTATTAAAAAATGAAAATGTTAAAAACTTTTAAAATATGATTATGTTCTAATTTTATGTGTAATTTAATAGACCCATCTTCCCGCTTCCCTCCTTTGAAGTATATTTACATTGGCAAGAATTTCTGTTACAATACATAATTTTCCACATGGAGTAGATGACCTTACTAAGAACTATAAAATAACTTGACAAATGGTAAAACTGACTGAGTTCTGTACTACAAACTGATGTTGGCACTGACTAATTTAGAATGCCTGATCTTATATTACATCCTTTAATTTGTGGTAGTTGGCTGATAATGGTTAAAGTATTGTAGAAAATAATATGGTTATGAAGACAGAAGCCATCTGAAACTTTATTAAAATCAGTAGGAAAAGTTATAATAAAGGAGTTGTACTAAAACTTTCAAAGTCTAGGTTAAGAAATGCGTTGCAGTCAAACATTTGTTGAAGACATTAGAATTGAGTGCAACTGTAAATGGGTAAGACCAGTGGAAAGTCAAATGCTTACCAGACAGATCCTGGAGGTATTTGAAAGCCATGCAGATGTGGTGTTTAGGGACGTGGTTTAGCAGTGGACTTGGCAGTGCTGGGTTAATGGTGGGACTCAATAGTCTTAAAGGTTTTTAGCAACCTGAAAGACCTCATGTTTCTGTGATTCTTGTCCCTTGTAAAGAGAGAAGCAAAGCTATTTAACTATAGATAGCAAAGCTTTAGTGCTCTCTGCTTTTAAAAGGAGAAGCATTCGGATTTCAACTCAGAAAAAAAGTTTGGTAATACAAAATGTAAATATGACAGGAAATTTTTCCAAGTGAGGAAAACTTTCTGCTTCATTCATGTCATTTGTCATTTATAATCATGGTGTTACCTGAGAAGATGACCTTTAATATTTGTTGTATTTTGAGAACCAAACCTGTGCAAGACTTTTATTAACTCTTGGGAACTCCAATGTTGGGCAATGTTAGTAGACTCTTGTCTTTTGTGCAGTCACTGTGTCCTGTAGACAAATATTAAAGATTCCTTTTTTTTATTGCTTTTAACAAGGAAGCTACAGTTTCCTGGTTTCAACATGATTTCAGCTGAAGTACCTTTCCCAAGCTGGATATCACATTAATGGAAATGCACGTGCTTTTTCACAAGAGAATTAAACTTTACAAATAAATAAAACAAATAGAAAATAAGAAGAACTTCTGTGTTATTCTTTCTTTCTTTGGTTACAGAATGAGGAAATAAACCATAAATTATTCTTTTAAATAAAAAACAGTAAAGTTTTAGCCTTATTCACCTGGGTAAAAAGAAAAGAAAGAGAAGCTTTTGAGAGATCATAATCTCTGTAAAGTTTATATTCACTGAGTAACCAGTCTTTAGGCTGACTTGCTAAAACTGATAGGTAATTCTGTTTTCCCTCTTTTCTCATTTTTTTACCCAAAATGTTTGATGGAAATCATTTACATGATCTGTTAGAAATTGTTTTTCTTGCACTTGTTCTTATACCTGGAAAATATAAAGAATGTTGTATTTTAATTTCCTGTTTTGTTTAATGCTTGGATGGAGGATCTAGTGATGTTCATGACCTCTTTTAGATATAGTTTTTAAATGGTTATAATGATACTCAGTTTGCAAAACTCGAATGTCCCTTGTTTGCATGTTCTGCTTTTAGCAAAAATATTGCGTGTTTGCAGTTTGGGATCTAAGGTCTTGACCAAATGGTAAAGGAGTTTAATGATGACTCTTACTTTGATATTTTGTCAGGTTTTTGTGGTGAGTAAATGTGAGAAACAACAAAGGACACCAGGACTGAGCTGCCCAAATAACAAATTGTTTTCCTTTCCCATCTCCTTTTAATTGCTTTGTTGTAAAAATTGAATGAAAATGCCAGATCTCTATTGAATCTAGTTTTGTGCCTGGAGTTTCTAGCTTGAGAAGTGAACATGAATAACAGTAGAGTGGGAAGTGTAAAGGGTGACTTTACTCAGCCTAATAAAGTAAAAGAAAACATAAACCAAAGTTTTATTTCAGCTTCTAGATTTTGTTAACATTTTAAAGCAAGACAAAATGAATAATATTAATTCTTTACAAATTAATACATTGAGACTGATCACACCATATTCATTTAGACAAATGTGCTATTTTTTGATGAAATATTATTAATTGTTTGATAAAATATCCTACACCTTCCAGTTCTGTATAACAGGCATAGTGCATGTAATGCACAACATCTTCAGCGTTAGATATTATACTTGCTAGAGTTTTACGCTGGTGAAATTTGCGATATTTAATGAATACTTTAGGAAAAATATTTTTGCCATTATTTACATAACTTAGAAATGCCTTCCTCAATGACTTAACTATCAGCAACCATCAGGATGTGACCATAGTCACTCATCTTCTTGCCTCTGGCTGAACCTTCCCGTCTGTAGTGGCACAATCCATTTGCCAGGCTGAGCAGTTGGGAGTATGATCAGGTCAGATACCTACTGCATCTGGACACCGGTGCTCCAAAAAAACCAAGAAAAAAATCTTTTTAGTTTATTCAGTACCACAAAACTGAGTTGATACATCCCTCACAGAGTTTTGTGAGGTGTAGATCAGGAGGAGCAAAAAAACCTTTGTCTTTTGATCACCAGTCGTAGGTCACTGTTAGATTAGAGAAACAATGTTGTGAAAATGTTGTTTTGCTTAGACATTCAACTCCCCTTGGAGCAATGTGTCTCTCCATTGGAAAACGCTGGTGAAATTAGCTTCCATGGACTAATTTAATCTTGTGAACACCTGCCACTCAAATGCAGTGAATCTGGAAATATTCCTCAGCGTTCACCCAGAAGACCTGTGTCTCTACATAGATCATTACATTTAGATGCCTCTGAGAACCCCAGACCCTAAACAAGGATCTGTCATTACTGCCTAGGAGAACCTATTTTTTTAAAAAACACCCAAATGAATAGACACCTTCTGAGGAAAGAAAATCAAAAAAGATGCCTAGTAGCCTGGAGCATTTTTGATTTTTGTTTTTCTTTTTTTTTTCCCACTATCATCAGGGGCTGTTTCTGATCTCACACGGAGAGAAATGTGCAGTGAGAAGTTTACTGGGTCCACCTGCTGAAACAGAAGACACCCAGATGTATCTGCATGTGGAAAGAAGACTGATAATGGCTGAACAAAGCTACGAAATGAGTAGCCAGAAGAGAAGAGAAAATGTCAGAAATGCAGAAGTTATAAGGAATAGCAAAGGGCAAGAGACAGATACAGTGGGAAGGAGGAAAATTTAGTGAAATTAAATAAAGTGAAAGCCAAATAAGTTCTATATGCTAATAAGCATATAAATATACAAATAATTAATGATGCAAAATAAGTAAGGATGTACATATGTGCATTTCCCATATGAAATAAAGGGAGAATGAAGACAGAAAAATACTGTACATCAGTGGTGTCTTCTAATCATATTACCTTCATGTGAAGATCAGTCTTAGAGGCCAATTTATCTAATCAAAATAATCCACTGTTTCGCACACAACTGTGCTGTTCAATCTTAAAAATCTCCCAAATCCACAACTTTTTAGGAATTTTCCTGAATTGGAGATTACTTTTGACCTATATGAAAATTCATATTTATTGGCATCTGCTTTACTCTCATCTATCTATTCACATTAAAAATTACAAATCTGAAGGTTATTTGCTTCTAAGCTATGCTTACAAATTGGCAATGGTTTGATGTACATTTTCACTTCTCTGACAAATGTTTATGCTTGACATCAACAAGGAAAGACATAGAGCAGTTGCACTCTGCAGCTTCTTGAGATGCTTGCTCCAGGCACAGAATGTGTCCTGTTACTTGTGTACCACTGGTGGTATTTAAACAGGTTGCATAGAATAATTCAAGTCATTTACATGCTGCATTCAGTAATTAAAGGCATCTGTTAAAGAACATAAAGGTTAGCTTTATGCAGACTTAGTAAAAAATTCTTCAGAACTTATTGCTTAAAGTGATTAGGAAAAAAATATTAATTGTTGCAATTAAAGACTTTTCCTTACTGGAAAAAAAGAAAAAAGAAAAAAAGAAAAGAGAAGAGAAGAGAAAAGAGAAGAGAAGAGAAAAGAAAAGAAAAGAAAAGAAAAGAAAAGAAAAGAAAAGAAAAGAAAAGAAAAGAAAAGAAAAGAAAAGAAAAGAAAAGAAAAGAAAAGAAAAGAAAAGAAAAGAAAAGAAAAGAAAGGAAAAGAAAAGAAAAGAAGAAAAGAAGAAAAATCTATGCCTAATGCATAAAATCAAGTACATTAAAGTGACATTAGCAGCTTGTATAACTGAACAGAACCAGTTATGTGGAGCAAGCCAGCTTGTGCTGGTGACATGATTTCCACAGCTGCACCTAGAAACCCTTCATGCTCACCTGGTCCTTAGAATGCTCATGAGAGCTCCAAGGGCCAAATTTGAACCCTCTTGTTCATTGTCCCCCATAGGGAAGCCAGTGCTCACACTTTGAGAATGTTTCATGTGCTGAACCAAAGTTCAATGAAAAACTTAACTAAAATGTCTCGTTTCATACACTTCAGGTGGGTTTAAAATTGTATTTTTGGTATAAAACATAGCGTGAGTGATTTAGTAATGCACTCAGGTTCATGAAGGAATTGCAAGGGCTGTATTTCTGAATAGAACATGGTGTAGGATTGCTTGGACATAGCTATCAGTTTCACCTGGACAATGGCTTCAACTTCCAAAATATCTTCCTAAAGCTAGGACTTTACTAGGCTTCACTCCTAGCTCAGTAAAGTATTTCTTCTGTATGCAGTAAGTGGATTGTGAAAAGCTAGAGACATGCTGAGTTTTAGAGTGCAGCAAATTAATGCCTCTTATGGGATTGTAGTATTCTCTGTCTTGTGGAACTACTTTTGAGCTTTCCAGAAATTTTGCTATAGATGTCTCATCTCTATTCTGAATTTTGGACATTTTTGAAATAGTTTTCTGTTTTGGGGCTTAATAGAAAAAGCTGTGTAATCTTAGCAAATTGGTTCAAAAGAGGTCCACGTGAACATTTTCATTTCACATAGATTCATTTACCCCAAGTTTAACTTTGCGTACTGAGTTCAAACAAACCAAAAATTCAAAGGACAGCTCCACCCATATCATTGAATTTTGTGTGGGGAACGTTTTTCCTTTTTGAGTCATAACCAGCATAATAATGACTAAAAACTGGTTTCCATCCAAATACTGAGTGACCTGTTTTTGCTAAAAATTAGATCTTTATCTGGGAAAACCATAAATCTTGGTGACAATCATGCTCTCACAGGTTTAAATTTCAGTCTTTGTCTGCAAGATTCACATAAATATTTTTCCTTTTTTTAGATGCAACCTGCTCTGTATAGCTTTGTGAATGTATTTATTTATTTATTTAATTTTACAGGAACAATGATTTATTCGCTTTTTCCCTATAACATTTTTCTGTATGGTATGACTTCATCATGAGCTTGAATACTGAGTGTGGCTTCTTTCACAGTCTACTGCCAAAGGAAATATTTACAAGGGCAACTGGGGAAAGAGAGGCTCTATGACTGCTGTAAATTTATTGCTGGTTACAAACGTGTCATGATTCTTCGTGGTGCCACGTCTAATTTAGAGCAAATGTAAACCTCTGCGTAGACAGTGCTCTGATATTCCAGTTAAATCTGCAGAAAGACTAGTTACTTGGATAGAAACATATGACCTCATTCTCAGATCTGACTGTTAGTATCAACTACTCAAAATTCTTTGGGGAAGAGTTAAAAGTCAGGCATTCTTCTACAAGGATCTCACCCATACCCTATGTCTTTGTTTATTTTGATTTCAGAGCCTTTCCAATAAATTTAGCCCATATGTATACTTAAACTTTAAAGGATCTCATGTGCATTTCCATGGGAAGTAAATTTGGTTTTTTTCTTCCTTTTTTTTCCCCCCTAATTTTTATTTAGCTACCAGAAATCTAATTTTTGAGAATTAATTTTTTGTGCTGTTTGATTTTTATTTCTGGCATTTTCCTACTCTTATGTATTTAGATTTTAGTTCAGATTACTGATTTCTTCCAGATTCTAATCCTATATTCTTCTCTAATATCCTTTTCTACCTGTGTATGTTTCATTCATGTACTAAATAATTCCTCGGTTGTTTAGCAAGTTACTATGTGTAGAAAAGGCAGATTTTAGTATGTAATAACTTAGTGAAGATAGACTTTTTTACATCTAAAGTTGATAGGAAAATTTAAAATTGTACAAACAGATTTCTGAATGGATGTGATTTTATTTAATGAAAATAATGAGTATATATATTGTGAAGTGAAAATATATCATTATGTATAGTAACAGCTAAATAAAGAATGAAGCCTTGATTTCCTTCCAAAATGTCATGCTCTATGAACAGCCTTCAGACTCTTCAAAGCAGCAATCTCTGGGCAGACTTAGCACAGTAGGCTAGCTCTCTTGCCAGAGTATGCCTCCTTAACTCCAGTGGAGGCTTCTGAAGACCATAATGATACTTTTTTTTCTTCATGCCCTTGAAGGGGCAAAAAAAGGGACATAATTAAATTTCCACGAAGAGCCATTTTAATAACAAGAAGGATTGCAGGAGCATTTAGCTTTTTTTTCTTCATTTATCTTTTTCTTTTTTTGTTTTAATCTTGCAGAATATGTACAAATCTCAAAGAACTATTTCTTGCTTTCTGGAAAGTGTTTTCTCCACTTTCCCTACTCATTTCCCATTTTTTCCTACTTAATTCTAATCACTAGAACTAAATGCCAAGAGGAAATATTATTGGATTCATATAATAAATTAACAGATTTCTCACTACTGCTGTGCACAGCTGTGCAACGTAGATTATGTGTAAAAAAAGCTATTGGAAATATTGCATGAGGGATTAAAATTTTAGTTTCTGCTCTCAATAGATTCCTGTAAGATTTGACTAACCCTTAAAATGTTTTAGATTGAGAGTTCTGGAGGAAAAAATAGTTTAACATACTGTTTCACCATCAATAAGAACCTGGATTAAATTAATAGAAGTCAAAAGAAATTCATTTGTATAAATCTTAATACTCAAGAAGTGTCTATTCCTCAGCAGGAAACAAGTGCTGATGTGACAATTCAGTATTATGATACACTCTGCCAATCTTCTTTGCTGATTTTTTATAAATAATTAGCTGCTCCTTAAATATATAAAAAAAGAAAGTTATGTTGAAAATTAGTACAATACGTTTTTGTTCTTTTCCTGTCCTCTTCCTTAGCAGTTTTGGAAAGTTAGCTATAAATAGGTTATTATTTAGAATGAATCATTGTTCATTTAAGAGTTTTAGTGATTAAATATGTTAACGCAATTATGTCTAATCTATCAAGCATGAAATGTATTCAAAAAAGGACATACATGTTTCATACAAGTCTCTAAGAGTGAAGTATTATAGACTAATGATAGAGGAAAAGTTAGATAGAAAATTAAATTAAAAATCAAAATGTTCCAACTGGGAATTTTATTCTCTTTAAAGACTTCAATAAAAGGTATTTATTAATTTCCTCATTCTCTTCTGACTTATTTCCTCTACAATTTTCAGACAGGTTTATTTTTCTTTCTGGCACTTTTTATCCTTTTCCTAGTTTTTTTGTTTTAGTCACTTCCTTATGAAGAATGCACATGGAAGTCATATAAAGTTATTCAATAATTTCAACTCTAGCATTTAATTTGCTTGTAAGATTGCCAGACTTTAACTGTTTGAACTAAAACGTTGCCTCTCATGTAATTATGCTGGTGATGGAAAGGGCAAGAAGTTTCAATCAAATATGATTTGTCTGGAGCTTTTTGAGGGTGGGAAAACCACATCTAATTGCCAATGTCAGTAAGTGTTGCAGAGTTATAGTTTCTGTCAAAAAATACAGTGAGGTCAGTTTGATGTCAAAAATACACTTGGTGTGACACCTGTGGATATTTGGCCAAATTGTGAACCTTCTTAAATCTCAAGTGTCTCATTAGAGCCACATTCACAATAGAGACTACTGGTGTTCAGAAATTATCTGAAGATTTCATTTGAACTGGGCATGTTAAAATCCAGAACTGGAAGGTGTGAGCAGAATTTTCCTTAGAGCTACCCCTTTCGGCTGTCAGGAACTATTGTCATATTAGGTACTGAAAAATAGACATGAACTTGTCCTTTGTTTCCTGTATTGCTGCCTAGAAAGGGAGGACGCACCAATATGTGGAATCAACAGTTGTGAAAAGCTAATGGAAGCATAGAAATGACAAGGAGTTTAGGGCTAGGTGAAAGCTAGATGAAGATAAACATTTTCCTTAGGCATGTATTGGACTCTTAACAATAGTACTTTTGTCCCTGAGATGTGGAAATAATAATGCCAGTAAACCTCACAGAGGTGTTGTCAAGAGTTTTCATGACCATCTCTAGTATATTCAGGTATTATACACAGCACCAAAAAAAAAAAATCACAAAGAAATAGATAATAATGTATTACAAGGTGAATGATGTACAGGAAATACAGGGCTCCATATTGAGTGATAGAAACCACAAAGTATCCATTACAGTATTCAAAGTATCTTTCCATCATAACTATTAAATAAGTAGGTAACTTGTGGAAAAATAATTGTAATCATGGTATTTAAAAATAAAAAACCTTAAAAATTGTCAGATACTTATGAAGCCTTGATTCATAAACTGCCATCAAATCTTAGCAAAAAAGCAGAAGATCAGTAAGATATTTATATGTCCTGAGGTTTCCAGTCATCTCTGTCTAATGTCTTTGTAATTTTCCTTTTGCATACTGTCTCAAGCATAAGGAACACGCAGAGAAAAGATCTTTCCATCCTGGCAGGAATTCAGTGTGTATGTTACTGTGCTTCACACTATTGTATGAGATTTTCCAACCTTCATCTGAAGACAGACTTTTTTTTTAACACACCCATTAATCCACATATGTGTTTAGATCACAGTAGAATATCTGAAAGACTTTTAGAGGTAAATGATGCTTTATCATTTCAATATGTTAATTAGAAAATATTGCTGTTTTAATTGCAGACGTGTGCATTGTTGACAAAAAGAAAGAGAGTCTAGTGTACTTTATATGTCCTCTGTTGACTGATTTCCCTTTAATATGTAGCACATTTTCTTTACACTAGTTTATGTACTTAGATGTGTCCTCATTTGACTTTTGGCTCAAGCAAATAACTCCAGAAATGAAGGATAGGCCTGCTGAGATCACTTCCTGCTGAAGTCTGGTTTCTTGGCTGGGAAACTGGCTTCTCTTGTTCCTGCTGGAAAGTATTTACAATCGGGAGGTTGTAGTATAGTGGCAAAGTTATTCCAGGACATGTTCACGAGTATAAATAGACATATGAATAGTTATGCTAAAGAATCATAAAAGGCAATGAAACTAAAACATGCTCATAATAATTTTCAGTCTAGGTTTTGAATTGTTGTGTTAGGAGTCCTACGGCCAACTCATCACTAAAGAATGTTGGTATCCCAGACAGGGAATGACCATCCTCTATTTCTGCTCATGAAATGGCTTTTATGAATAGTCAATTATCTAAATACCTTGAAAAGTTATAGTGATACACAAAACATTATTCTTGTGAAAGCTATATGTATGTCAAAATTCCTTTGAGTGCTCTTAAAATAGGCAGGGTCCCTGCGTGGTGTGTTTGCTGTCGTGCTGCTGCTCCCAGAAGTGCTGCATGCAACAGTGCTGGAACTCAGGAAAAGCAGTGTCTGCAAGGCATGCTTCTTCTGTGGAGCAGGGCCTGGGGGCACAGGCACAGAGCTGAGGAGCTGGAAAGAGCTGGGAAGAGAACTGATGTTTGGTTGCATCGTTAGACTGTTTATTCCTCACCTGAGGACCGGTAGAACGATCCTACACCACCTTTCCTAAAGTGGTTAGTGTTGTAAAAAGTTCTTTTCAAGAGTTGAATCTGAGATTGCTTCAATGTGCTATCTTCAGGCATTTCTATTGCTCAGGAAGATTTTTTTTTTTAACTGCCCTGTTTGCAAATGAAAATACAGAAATCTTAAGCACTGCATAACCCATTTTAGTTTTTGATATAAGGACCTGTGTAGTTAAATATAATGGCATCTAAATGTAATGGTTTTTTGTAGTTGATATAGTGGCATATTTACTTATTACTCATTAGAAAAATGGTAGTGTGGCCTTTTCTTTTGACCCCTTTCATACCTAACCATAAGATTTAGATATATTTTTATTAGCAAAGTTATTTCCTGTGTTCTGCTTGTCTGCTTGTCCTGACATCTCTTATGTATATCTACTTATTTTAAAACTCTGTCGATTGCAAAAAAATTAACAATCAAATGATAACAAATAATACCCATTTTTTATTAAAGATAAATTTTTCTTACTTTTTCTTTCAGTTGCTGCTCTACCTTTCTGAAAAAACCATCCCAACAAACAGATCTGCAGGAAAATCATGCAGATACTATTGATTTGTCAGAAACATACCATCAAGTAAACAATTAAAAATTAAGGAACTCCTTTGTCTATACAAATTAATGTGTCTTTAATGCACTGTTATCTAATATATACAAGAATGTGCAAATAAATATGTAGTTCCTGCTCATATTACTGTTGTTGTCATCATTGCTATGTTTTTCCCAGAAACAGATTCAAAGTCTCTCTGGCTTCTTCTTTTTTTTGAGTTAACCAGAGTCGTGGGCAGCCTGCCAAGTAGATGAGATTTCTAACTAATAACTAGTTTGTGCTTGTTGTCCCCCCCATGCCTTTGGTGTATTACCTTTCTCTCATACAGAGGCAGATTTTTAGTGCATTGGTGTGAACCTTGAGTCAAAATAAGGTACTTTAGCCTGTGTCCTCCTGTACATAGCACCTCACCAACCAGTGCTTATCTTAGATCTGCAAATCCCCTTTGTACTTCCATGGCATGCATGTGCTAGACAGCGAGACAGACTGTTGGTGTTATTATGGATGTTGCTGAAGCACTAGCACTAGATTGTGTTAAAGGAGATAATAGCACCACTTATTTCCAAGTTTATATTGATGAGAAGAGGGACATATCTCCCCAGTCCCTCGTGAAGTGTATTGAGCTTGGTATTTGAACTATTACTGCAGTGCAGCAGAAAAGTCTAGGTGAGAGGTGAGAGCACAGTGCCAGCAACATAGGCTCTGTGCAGTTCTGTAGAGAGAACTTGCCCTTTAGGTAGGTATTCAACATTAGGAAACATTTGTTCACAAGAGCAAAAAGACCCAGTGGAAAGGCATCTTTTCAACTGGCATATTTTCAACTATTTCTGATGAATTAAACTGACCTTTAGAAATACATGTCTGGGCTGGCACTAAAGCCAGCGTTTCTATTTTTTTTAGCGTGTGTGTGTACACGGAGGAGAGAGCCAGCAGGGTTAGGAGCTATTGTTTGTGCCCAGGCAGCACCTGCAGCGGGGACACTCGGCGGGCACAGCGCTGAGCGAGGGCAGTTCCCCCGCCGCGCTCCCTCCCGCGCGCAGAACGGCGCGTTGGGCACTGCCAGGGCGTTTGGGGCAGGGAACACTGTGATCCTTCTGAAGGCAGCTCCGGCATCTTAATGATCTGAAAGGTTGTGCTCAGTTATAACAATATCTGCAGACAGCCCGCTGAGAGAAAGAAGTGGGGGGGAACCCTTTGGGTGTTTGGTGGGTTGGTTTCTTTTGAAGAAAAACATTCCAAGATTGACGTTTTTATTTTAAAGACTAGTGCAAACAGAAAAATTCTAATAAGAATTCAGAATTTTGTTACCTAAACAAACTTTATATACATCCACAGACTTCTGTCTTGCATCCAGTTGTCTTATTTGCTGTATTGCAAACAAATCAACTTAGAGACAAAAGATGTCACCGAGTGCTTAGACTGAAGACCACACCTTCAGAGAAACTCTTATTGTGTTCATATACTGGAGGGATTAAATTTTTTTTGAGAAAAGTTCAGCACATGAACTGGTGCATGTGTTGAAAATACACACTTGGCAAATCTTTGAAAAACTTGAAAAATACTGTTTTGGAGCCATTAGAATCTGAGGCCCAAGCTCTTTTGAAGGTGGGGCTTGTCAGAAGAAAGAACTCCAACAGTGCTTCCGAAGCTTGCTTTATAACATAAGCAATAGAAAATATCAATTCCAAAGCTCTGATTCCTCTTGATTTTACCCACCGGAATAAAATGTTTAAATTGGAACTAATATTGTAATCAGCTCTCTCTACACAGAGTACTGAGAGTAAGAAGCATTTCAGAGTTAGTCTTACTCTCTGTAGGTGCTTTATTTAAATTTCAGTCAAATCTGCATACAAGTTCTTTCCCTTCTCTCTACTATTTTCTTTTTTTTCATTCCACAGATGGACTTCTGACATTTTTGTACCATCAAATGTTGGATGGAAAAGAAACAATTTTGTGTCTAAAGTGTTGTAGGTCTGTTGACGAGAGGACCAGGTGTAGGATTTTGCCACAGGAATGGGACTATTGCCAGGAAGTAGCAATGAAGAAAGAGCACAAAACCTTTACATATTTATTTACTTGGTATCTCCTAAACACATATTCATGATGCAGACTCAAGGCTCGAACAAGCACTCAGATAAAACCACCAAGCTGTCAGATAAACTTCAATTAAACGTTAAGCACAAAACTAAAAATTCATTTGGACTTTTGAACTCCACTGTAGTATAGCAAATGTTTTTGCTTTTTTTTTTTCTTTTCTGTGCCAGAAAAGAATAACTGCCTTTGTTGGAACTAACAGTAGCTGGCAGATATATAAAAATTTTGTTAGTTGAGAGATGTTTGAAGGTTGCTTATAGCTACCTGTTGTCTCAGTTATGTGAAAGACTGGGAAGAAAGAAAATCAACTGATGCAAAAAAAAGAAGAAGAAAATATTCAATTAATTTGGTTAGGTTGAACAGTTAATAGCAGGAGATGAAAAAAAGGGTTAGTATAAGAATCAGCGTAAGTATTGCATGTTCAGAGTAGAGCAACAGATTGTTTCAGGATAAGTATAGGTATAAATCTTTTGCAACGATTACTAAGCCATGTAACAACCCCAAAGAAAAAGAATGTCCATGCCTTTATTTGGCAACTGAAGGTCATTGTGAAATTTCCTACTAGATCACTCAAAGAGTCAGGAAAAGAGTGCTGCTCTAATTGCTGCCTTCTTTGGTGTTCAATTGTGATGGAAAGATTTCAGAAAAAGACTATGCCTGGGTTTTTTAACTTTCTGAAGCAAAAGTTTAAAAATCTCATGATTTTGTGATCTGAGGACAGAAGGTGAAAAAACAAAGATATATCAGATTTTGCAGAAGCATTAAGCAGGCAATTCTCCATCTGAAGGAAAAAGATGTAGTGTGATGCTGAAAAACAGAATTTACTCACAAACTGATTGTCTTATATTCTGTAAATGAAGCAAGTGCTTGTAAAATTTAGGAAAAAAACCTGTTTAATATACTGTTGAATGTAGATTAATGCTCAGGTGGCTTTTTTTTGTCTTGGTTTTGTTTGGTTGGGGTTTTTTTTATGTTTGTATTTTTTTTTAACAAACCCTGCAGTAATGAGTTGAATTCTGAAATGGTCAGGCAGAAATTAAATTTCCTCATATAGCTGTGTAACTTTTTAAGGTCACTCTCTATAAGAAAAGAGAATCCCAAAGAAAAGATATGATCTCTGTTTATTCCTAAGGAAACCTGTACTCTGCCAACACGTTGATGAAGCTACTATTGCCTCCTACGTGGTATCTTATTTTTGAAATCTGTCCTTTCAATTCAAAACAGGTGACTGTTTTGTTTTCACCACTGGGAATAGCAAAATATTTTAGATGGTGTACTGCAATACCAATCCACTATATAGAAAGCCAGAGGTACACTACTTATGTGAAAATTCTGCATTAAAATACTGGACTTTTTTTTCAGAACAACAAAGCCAGAATAACAACTTCTATTTGTAAGAATAATTTATCTAGGTTTTGACAAATAGTTACAAAACATTTGAGATGCAGTGCAGCTCTAGTATGTAAAGAAAAAGCACCTCTTCTTGAGCCATTAACAGTGGCTATTCTAAAGCTATCTATCAACAGAGTTCATTTAGTCTATAAAACTAGGGGACATGAATTAAAAAAAAGGCAGATAAAGGCTCTTTACACATAGGTCATGCAAAGAGGAAGAAATAAGACTGTCTTAGTACATGCAAGTGGAGATTGCAGTAAAACAATGTTTCCTCACATCACTGTCTGCACTTAAATGGACACATGTTCAATGACAGAAGGGAATGCCAAACAAAATAGAGGATCTGTGAGTGGACAAGAAATAGATGAGAGCATTTTCCCATCTAGTCAATCTACCAAAAAGCTAATATAAGAAAGGAAATTTAAGTCAGCCTTAGAAGTATTCAGCCTGCCTCAGACCAGGAGCTTTAGACATTTTGTCAGGGTTAGGATGGATAAAGATCAGACACAGAAAAAACCCACCCCAAAAGCTAAAACTTGGCCTACTTGATTTATTCTTCTGGCAATTTCTGGGAGCTCCTGAAAGGACAGTATCCTTGGCTGCTATTCACACCAAAGAGTTTTCCCTGAGACCTCTCTACAGCTATTCTCTGTCTCAAGAATAGCACAAAATGGCTACAGCAGGTGGTAAAAGCTTTCTGGTAATCTTTTATTCCGCTGTGTTTCCAAGTGATAATTGAGGTGCACGGTTCGTTCTTATGGCTCTGTGATTTTCCTGGCTCTTCTGCAGTATTTGTAACCTGGAAATTTTTCTTCTGAACTCTTGGCACACATGCTTCTTCTCAGCTGCCCTCAGACTCATGTTCCCAGTTTGGAGCTGTTGTTGTCCCTGGAGAGCTGCACAGGGCGAGGCCCCATCATCATTACTGTTGCTGATCAGCTGTGTGTAGGATAATTTTTACATCACCCAAGATACATTTGTGTGTTTTTGCTTTCAGCTGTGTGTCCAAAATCTGCAAAGTAGATCTGTGTCTAAGAGATAAAAATCATAGAATAAAAAAAAAAAAAATGCTACTCCAGACATTAACATTTCAGATTTAAACTAATACCTTCCAGGAAGATGGGCAAATAAAGGGGGTGAAAATCGTCCTAGGCAAATTCCAACAAAAATACTCAGAATTCTGCCAAGAGCAAGACTGACACTATAAATCTTAATTAATCCAAAGATTATACATTAATATAGTCCACCCAAAATTTTCCTATTCTTTAGATCACAGAGATCATGAATCAATATTTGTAAAATGCTTTGAAGAGGACAAGCATTGTTTAAACACCACGTATTAGTCATTAATACTGTGGGTAGTGTTGTTGACTTGATTTGGAGAGTTCCATGTGATGACTGTTTTAAAATAAATTACTAGTGAAATGACAACTGGACAGTGTATGAAAGGAAGCTCAAAACATTCAATCAACACAGTGTTCTACATTCTTCTTGAAAACACACTGATTTTTACTTTTTTCATGTTTTTCTTATATTAAATGAAAACATCTGTCTGGGATTTCTGAAAATCTGGAGAACAAATGGAAATGAGACGCAGCATTCCTATCTTTCAGTTGTACTTTTTATTCATTGCAGATCAGACTACAATCCAAGATCCAGGTGCAGTGATGTGTTTAAAGGAGAGGGCCCCAAACAATCTACACATGAAATGTGTGAGGGCACGTCCATACCACTGTGGAGCAACAGAGGGCCAAGATTCCTCAGTTAGGTAGAGAGGGACCCTTCCATCCAAACCTCACAGCTCAGCACTCTCACATGGAGTCTTGAGGCCAATAAGGTGGGGTTGGACCACTGCTGTGCCCCAGGAAGGAATCCACATATCCTTGCTATCAGTGCTTAGGGATGGTACTCATTCGACTTTTTAAAATTTATTTTGCTCAGCATAAAAGTGAGAGATGGTTTTAGAAGCCAGGTTCTGATTTGGAGCTGGTATTCTTCACAGGAGAATGAGGATTCTTACTGCAGATAAATTCAAGCCCTTTTTGGTTTCTTGGCCATTTGGTGACTCCATTCTCTAGGCTCCTGGGTGTTCACCCTTGATCATTCTTCCACCAGAATAATGTTTTGAATTATCATTATATTTACAAATAGAATTTTCAAACAGTATCCATGAAAAAATCTGAAATTAAAGATTGAGCATATGTGATTTATACACCATGAAGCATGATTTTAGATTCAGAAATCTCCTTTTGAAAAAAAAGAAGTTTATTAAATTGAGAGGAAAAATATTCTTAGTATATACTAAGCAAGACATTTTTTTTTACTAATTATTTGTTAATAAAAAGCTTTTGTACAGCTTATTCCAGTTCTCTTAGGTCAGATTATTTTACAGTTAGATTACAGGATGTTGATTATTAGGATACAGTTTCTTTTCATATTCATTCTGCTTTCCTCTACTTTTTTCCTCAGTAATTTGTTAAATACATTTCTGAGTATGTAATTTAGTAATATAATTATTATAATACACTAAGATGTGAAGAATCCAGACTTTTAATTTGAAATTTATAGCTTTGTAAATAAATTCTCTATTTTTGTAATTCTGTGAAATGGACACTTGTACTTTTCAAGATATTCCCAAGATTGAAATTGGTCTTAATTTATATTATGCAAGTAGTGTCAATCTTTGCTTTTAATAACAAAACTTTTAGTGGTGAAAAATGTTTGGGCAAGGTCTAATTTGGGAGAGAAGTTTTAACCCAATTAAAGAAGATAAAAGTTGCAAAGGATATTGTGCTCATTGACATAATGCAAGCATTTTCTTTCCTGCTCCTGCTCTTAAGCATCTTTAATGAACACACCTGCTTTATTAAACAGTTTGCTGTTCCTAAAAATAAAGCTTAAGTTCCTAGAGGAAAAAAGTGTACTGATGTTATGGTAGTAGTAATACCAGTGTGTTATTGGTCACATAAATTCCAGAATTTTATTAGAAGTTCAAATTATTTATTTTTTAAAGGAATTCTATACAAAAATAAAGCTTGGCTTCAAATCTTAAGCTCCGTAAAGGGATCTGAGAAGAACATTTAGTGTTTAATTGTTTCGTCCTAAATTAGGTAACAGCCTTGCTGTGAGACAAAGGAGATTCTGCAATAGTAGTCTAGCTAAAATATATGATCTTTGCTCCAGACAGGGGTGACAGATAATTAGATGCAATACCTACTAGAATAATACTTTAGAATTGAGAAATCAAAATTGCAAAATGATACTTAACAAAGCCTAATGGTCATTAACTATTTAATACTCACAGAACTTTCGTTAGAGAAGGTAATTATATTTTCCATTTACATCAAGTTCTTAATGCAAAATTCATAAAGGAAATCAGCATATTCTAAGACACATATAAGAAGATGAGCCTTATTCTTGGCATGATGGCTTTTTCTACCAGTCTTGAAAGCCACAAAGCAAAAGGAGAGGTGAGGTTAGGTGAGGTGAGGTGAGGTGAGGCGAGGTGAGGTGAGGTGAGGAAGAATGAGGTGAGGTAAAGGAATTCTGGGGGACAAGCACTGGGTAAATGATTCCGAGGTTACGGCGCATCCACTTGATGCCAGAGTTCTCACGTGAGGACAGATGCAGAAAGTGAAAGAAAGGGGAACCAGGATAAACTATATGACCTTAATTCAGATGTGTAGCTACACTTTTTATAGCTGAGTGGAAAGGTCTTGACTTTTTTTCCTTGATGCTATAGACAATTGGCAAACCTTACTACCAGGCACTGCAGATTTTTAATGGAGGTATTTCAGCCAACTCTGAGGCACAGCACTTCTTGCAATACTTGAGAAGTGTCGGGGCCACATTGCAAAGCTTTTTAATCCCTTCTAAAAGTATTTCTGCAGGATGCTGTAATCCAGCTCTCAGGGATTTACAGTATATATACAGCTTTATTATCTCTGTTCCACTGTTGAGCATACAGAAGTAGAGATGTTGACTGACTTGCCCAGGGCCAAACAACGTCGTGATGAAAAATGCTTTCCTAGTTTCCAGAGTAATGTCATTGTCATTGCATATATGACATGAAAATGGAAAAAGACGAGATTCAGAAAATAGTGTTTTGTTATCTGTGAATTCTCCTACGCTGGATGTTTCAATTTACATTTTTGTTAGCAAATTATTGCCTATACTTCTTAATAATAAGAAAATCCAACCAGCCAAACTAACCCAAACAACCTAGAATGTAGTTTTTACAATAAATTTAGATGCCTCTGATTTGAGAAAAGACAGGATGGTAGTATCACCTTTATACAATTTTATGTTAACAATTTAAATAAGATAAATCTTGGTATTGTGCTAGGTATACTTTTCTTGTTATTCTATGCATTACTTACTATATCCATACTCTTCCTTTATTGCTCTTTTATGTGGTTGTAAATAAATTCCCAAATTGCTAATCAGATATAAATATATTTAAATGTGCTGGCAAAAAATGTCTTCCCCTTACTTCCTTAAATTGTAGTAGCCCCAAACCACATGTTAGTGATATACTATCCTAAGCTGGCTGAATTTCCCAGCAATATCAGATTTGTAAACCACAAAATTTTGCAGTTCAAGAAATTAAAACCAAAAAAATTTAATAGGTTTTGTAATATGTGATGACACTTCTAGAAAAAGGTCTGATGCTGTCTGAGGGAATTGGTTTTATAGAGGAAAGGCTACAACAAGCAGTCACAATAAAAATGCAAATGCTTTAAAGCATTCTAAAATGTCATTTTGTAACAAAGGTGCCACCCGTCTAGTGTAATGTTTTAGTCTAGTGTAATGTTTTATTGTTAGTAATTTGATTCTCCGGTTGGAAGGTAATGAAGCCTGCCCAAAATGATTTATAAACATATATATATAAATATATCATGCTTTTGTGACTCCTTGTGTGAAAATAACTCTAGCTATTCAGCTGAGATCAGTCCTTTCATAAGTCCTTCTCAGAACTTGGTTACCATGAAAGAGCCTGATTTTCATATGGGAAATGTATGTGTAATAAATTAAATTCAGTCTTTAGATGTCATTGTAGATATTGTAGATTTTTCCTTTCTATCCCCTAACAGTTATTTTAGAAATAATTCTGTTACTACAAGATACATTTTTCTCATATGTCAAACAGTACAGAATTAACAAAAAACTTTTCTACAACAATACTTTATTTCATTTCTTCTTGCCTGTAGTAAATACAGAAGGAAAAAGAAAACGATTATGGAGTGATCTAAACTAGAATTGAAAGCTACAAAAGCAAAAGGAGAGGTGATTGTTGAACATGAAACTTTCATCTGTATAAGATTAGAGATTCCTATACATGTTTGCAACAAGTGTGACAAAAATGCAGCTGCAGGAAATAGCTACCGCTCTATCCCCTGGTCTACTCTGCTGAACAATGATGTTGATGGCAACTGAAAATGACAAACAAATTAATAGACAGTTGTAGAAAAATACTGGAAAGACATGAATTTGCTTGGTTGCTCAAACTCCGCAAAAGAAAGACAGTCTGTCAACCATAATTTGGAAAAATATTGTGGTTGGTTTGTGTGTGGGTTAACAGCATGAATGGCACCTAAAGTCATTACAGAGATTACAAAAGTGAAACTGAATAGTACATTAAAGCTCATAACTGTTAGTTCTGGTTACAGGGCAATATTCTGTAATATTATCAACATCTACTCTTTTGTATTAAGCAATGGAAAGAAAAGGGCACACCCCAATTTCACAATTTATTACAGTCTCCAGATTTGTCAAATAACTTCAAACTATGCTCTTTCTCTACTTTAAGTTTTCCTGCTTTAGTTTAAAAACTAATGGTTTAGTTTTTATAGCTCCTTCTATATTCTTTTTTGCCTGAAAAATGATCTCCTTTTCCATTCATTTGGTGTTGTTAGCTACGATCACCTTCCAGGATACTTTGAGAATGTACTTATGTACTGGATGCGTGTTAAAAAACATGCACTGTATGGACCATACCTCACCTACAAAGCAAATTAGTTGTAGCATCTGTTTCTCTTTGAGAAATGTATCTAATGTTTTTAAAAAAGTAAGCTAGCATTCTTTCATGGCAGTAAAGCTAACACTTTGATGTAATAGAAAACATCTGTCTTTTATTTGAAGAGGTACCAGAGGTTCATTTGTTTGTTTTTAAAGAATAGTAAAACTCAACTTTCAGGCAGAAAATTTCCAGCTGACTTGGGCAACAGCAAAAATTTATGAGAGTAGTGCTAGGGGGTTTTTGCCACGGCTGTCTGTAAATGGCCATGTATTGCAAGCTCACATTCCAGAAATAGTGCAAGGACTTTCCCCACTGCCATTCCCCTCACTCCAGGAGTGGGGAGAAAACTTTCCTTTGCATTTTAGCAGTGCTAAGTAACTTTCCCTTTAGAAATGCTCTTGACATAGCACTCTGCTTATGGCAGATAATGACTGTTTGGAGACCGAGCTTCACGTGCAACAGCCAAAGTATGATCTGAACTCTTCACTTGGATAATATGTTTGCTGTTTCTTCCTGCAAAGCAAGTGATTCACTGAGTTTGCATCCATCGTAATACATGGGACCTGATAAGATGCATCTATGGGTCCTAAGGGAACTGCCAGATTAAGTGGTTAAGCCACTATCTATCATATTTGAGTTGTGGCAATCCAGTAAAGATGTTCCTTACTGGAAAAGGGGAAACATAAACTCCATTAAAACAAACAAACGAACAACAACAACAAAAACCTAACAAAAACAAACGAACAGAAAAAAAAACACGAGGAAGATCTGGGAAACTTCAGGCCTGTGAGTTTCATGTCTGTGCCTAGCAAGATGGAGTAGATCACCCTGGAAATTATGCTAAGGCACATGGAAAAGAAGGAGGTGATTTGTGACAGCAAACATCAAGGGCAGATTGTGCCTGACAAATTTGGTTGACCTTCAATGTGGTTACAGTGTTGGTGGAAAAGAGAAAAGCAGCATATGTCTTCTGCCTGGACTTGTGCAAAGGAGGGAAGGGCAGTGTCCAATGTTGGATACTGGACAGCCTTGATGGAATTTTGAGCAACAAGGTCTAGTGCAAGATGTCCCTGGCCATGGAAGGGGGGTTTGGAACTAGATGATGTCTAAGGTCCTTTCCAACTGTTCTATGATATGATTCTATGAAAATCACAGTTTTTTATTTTAGTCCTGCCAGGATACATCTGTGGACACACCTCCAAATGAGAACTTTATATTGTTAACAGGAGGGCTGGCAGATCAGAGAGTGGGATCACACCACAGGGGTTTTTCAGGACTGATTTTAAAGAAATGTAAACTGTTGGTCATTTTGTATTTCCCTGAGACACAAATTACTTGAAAATTGGAAGGTCATGTGCAAACATGATTATACCCCTACCCATTCCTCATATTCTCTCGCTGTTATGTTTGCTGCCTGGGTTTAGACCTCAATGTGATCATTCAACTGTTTCTCATCTTCTGACAATCTGAAGTAAATATAATCACAAACACACCTTCAATCAATGTCACATAGCTGATGAATATTGGAGGCACATAAAATTGTAAAGAATTAACAGACTGATGCTGTTAACAGTTGATGTGGTCAACAGTAAGAGGAAGATATCTCCTGGAGGCAATTTCAAGATTTCTCAGGGTTGCCTGTTTAGGATGTCTGTCTCTCCTGGCAATAAAAGGAGCCTATAGTGTTGGAGTCTTTCACCAAAACTGACCTTGGTGAACAGCCTCTATATGACAGAGGTATGACAGGGCAGGGACACCTCTGATAACACAATTTTTGTTCCTGTGTACTTTTGGGAAGTAACTTTTGTAACAAAACCTGTATGGTTTCTAAGCACATTAGAAGGTCATTCTCAGTTGTGAGATTTTCTTAGCCTTAGGAGAAACTATAGGGTCCCTTGCACATTGTAAAATTAGCCACTGAGGATAGCCTTTTATCACTCAATTGGCATAGTATAGCATTAATTTAGCCCAACTGTTAAAGACAATTTAGCAAAGTACTTAAACATACCCTATATGCAGCCAGAGGGCATAAAATGGCAGGATAGATTTTCCTTTACTTCCCTGGGGAAGGAGCAAGGCAGTCTGACCCTGGTCCTCCCATTTTGTCCCTAAGCATCTACAGAGCAGATCTGTTATATCAGGTCAGGCAGAGATAATGTAGTTGAAACAGCATGTCCACAGGCACACGTACATACACATGTGATAGACATTTTGAAATGTGGATGTCCCCTTACAGGGCAATCCTGTTAAAACTCAGCACTGCTGGCAGAACACTCCTTGTTCTCTGATTCCAGAACACTTTGAAAATGGACTAAAATGCTCCAAACATACTCTTAACAATTCTTCATCTATATACCATATTCTTCTGAGCACTGTTGAGTACTCCTGTTATTCTTGGGCCTCCTCACAGATGCAAGGACTGGGAAGTAAGGTGTGGAGCCTGTAAATACATGCTTTTATACTTTATCACTGCTTCTTTGATTTACGTGGAAAAAATACAAGGAAAAAAGCAGTTTTCTTCAGGCAGCCAGAGTACTTGGACAGGAGCATTGTTGTAGAAAAGTACAAATGTAATTCTTTCTTTCTTTCTAAATATTTTTAAGTTCAGTGTAGGTTTTCTTTCAGTGTAGACTTTGTGATAACAGTTCCAGTTCAGGATGGGAAAAATGTCATATTGGGAAAACGTGTAGACAGATCCATCAGATTACAAATAACTGAGTAGAAAGTGAATTGACAGTGACAGCAGCAGCCCACTGGGGGTAACAAGCTAAAAAGACAGGAAGCCAGTGAGACTGACAAAGACAGTAAATGAAATTAATCTTCTTCCTGCTGACAACAAATTTCAGGGCAGCCACAGCCATCCAGCTTTGCATTACCCACAATTATATTCTGGTTAAATACATTTCCAAAGTAACAGGAACTTGCTGTAGGTTTCAATCAACTGGATTTGTGATACACAGAAATAAAAAGTAGGGTTTTTCTAGATAGGGTTGTAGATGAATTTTCTATAACCCATTAGGCTCGTTGTACTTGTCTTCCATTAAATATTTTTGATTTAAGTCTCTTGGCTTTATGTGAGACAAGCATGCAGGCTATAAATGTATTTCATTTCCCTCAAGAGATTTCTGTGAGTGGTCACTTTTGCAGAGTAGTAAGCAAACACAAATCAGAACTAAATGTCTGTTTTAAGTAAGGCATGATCTTCCATTTCTTTACACTGTCATGATCACAACTGATAAAGAGAATCCAAGTCCAGAAGCACAGTACAGGATGGAAAGGTCTGACTTTAAATTAGACATGCACTGATTGAATCTAAACTATGAATAACTGGAAACAATCCCACTTGCTTTGACAGGAATAATTGCTTTTATTGGTGCTCTTCCTCTGCTTGCTTTGCCTGGCATTTCTCTATCAATCATTCATGATATGAAATTGTTTCTAAAGAGATAATGTAAAGAATTAAGTACTCACTACTAATGTGTATACTGCTCATCTTTATAAATGAATATGTTGAATTTCAATGAAAAATATTTCAAAATGAGATCTGTGAAACATAATATATCAAACAAATTTTTCTCTTTATATGTAGACCTAAATGTTGAGACAGTTATATGAGTAATTTTAAATTTATTGACCAACACAATCCAAATGAGAATCTTTCCCATTCTATTGGGTCAACACAGACATCACTAATCAGTTAATAATCTAACGAAAAAAAAAAGAGAATATTGTATGGCAGTCTTCCTTCTATGCTTAATTCCTTTTGGAGAATTTTTTTTCTTTTTGTTTTATTAATTCTTTCACTAACATACAGGTATTGACCGCTGCTTTTGTCACACAGATAAAATGACCATCTATCAGAACTTTGGTTTTTAAAGTGTCACTGCTTTCATAGAAAAGATTTTCTAAAAATTAGCTATGATATATGAGGGATATAGTGGATCAAAGTTTCACCCAACACACCTTTGTGTGTGCTCATGCATAAAAATGGACACACACTTGCACTGGAGAAATAAAGAACCATTTACTGTGGATGACAATGGATGCCCTTACAAAAAGGTTAGACAAACATCTGCCAGGATTGCCATAGGTAAAAGAGGATCAAATCAACCACATGGAATAGATGACCTTCATACATTTTTTTCATGATTCTGCAAAACATAGTAGTACTGCAGAAGCACAGATTTCGTATCATAGGATAGCATTATTTTCTCTCATGGAACCACTGCCTGAATTATTTTGTAAATTCATCCAATGATAGAGCTGTTGTCAGAAATACATTGACTTCAAATTCTCTAAAAAGCTAGGAAAGCTCTGAAGCAAAATGTCATCTGAAAAGCACTATGTTTGATTTATTTTAGTAAGCATTAAAAATAGAGCTGCTTGAGCTGCACGAGCACATGTGATTACAGAATAACAATTTAAAAATTAGGTCGTTATATAGGAAAAAACCCAGGGTTTTGGATGTGAAAATAAATTTCAAGATCAAATAAATACCAGGCCATAGAAAAAAAAACCCAGTAAAAGTAATAGGAAA
Source organism: Irena cyanogastra (assembly GCA_013397155.1). Classification (NCBI taxonomy): domain Eukaryota; kingdom Metazoa; phylum Chordata; class Aves; order Passeriformes; family Irenidae; genus Irena; species Irena cyanogastra. The sequence goes on along the minus strand of VWZV01010609.1, from coordinate 167,491 downwards.
CCTTCTCACATATATAAATTCTAAAATTAGATGAAAGTAGAAAAAGAGTTTTCAAAAAAATGTATTTTAAGAGCATCACTTGCTAGGCAGTGACAGATAGAGGTTAATAATATTCCAAGGCATCTCTTCTCTTATCGTGTGACTGTCTGTTCCAGTTGGAAAGCAAAATATAAGGCACCCAACAACACAATCCTCGATCTGACTAGGAAATGTAAAACATATGTTGGAGATCTCGGGCGAGGTTCAGAGCTGGCAAATCTACTCACAGCCTGTGTGTAAACAGCTGACCCCTCATCCCAAGCATAGGAAATGTGCTCCAGCCAAAGCATTGTAACAGGTGGTGATTATGTGCAATAGATGCTACCTAGGTCACACAATGATTTGAGGAATTTGTCTTCCTGGACAAGACACATGAAAATAGGAAGAAAATTCCAGGTATTTAAATTTTTCTCTTTTTTGTAGAGGCATATATAACAACTTCAAAAGTTTTAAAATCAAGCCACATTTAACTACTTTTTTTTTTAAGTTAGGGCGATATTTCAGTTTACTCTTAACACCAGATATCTGAAATGACTGTAAAGGATTAATGATTTTTATACCAGCTATTAAACAAAATGCTGTGTATCTCCTAATTATTCAACTGATTTTCAGCAAATATTTTCTATTTGAGGCTAAGACATCCCTTAAGTTGTACTCAAGCTGTCAAAAAGGGATAGAAAAGGATGAGATTATCTAGAAATTATCTAAAAAAAGAATAAAATGTTTTAAGCAAACAGGATAATCTTTAAAAGTTCGTATAACACCTTACTTAGTCAGAGACCTTATCCAGCAAAAGAGTGCCATAAGAAAATCCTTGGCCCAACTGGGTTTCAGACATATTTTTATTCCAGGTTCTAGCAACACTGAATATTGGATAAGTGTTGCTAATCAGTAATTGCAGAATAATATATTTTACTAATACTACGAAAAGACAAGCCTGGTTTAATTTATGGGTCAAGTTTGCATATAAAAGTGTTTAACTCGTTGCCTTCAGATTCCTTGTCATAGATGAGAGTTGAATTTTACTTAAAGGCCCTGTCTGAGACTAAAATTGATTTTGCCTTAGAGGGGCAAAAGGCAAAGGAGGCAATCCCTCCATTTTTTGGCACATAGACTTACTCCAGAGCCTGGACATCCATGGCAATCCTTTTGTACTTTGTTGTTTGCACTGGCAATCTCTTGCAGGGTTTCTGTTTAGTTCCTCCTTGGCAGTGTTAGACCTGCGGTTGGGCTCAATGGTTTTGAAGGTCTTTTCCAATCTAAATGATCCCATGAATGTGTGATACTGCGGAATGGTCCATCCTCAAGATCAAAATATTTTAAGCTAAGACATGATGAAAGTAGCTGTAGCTCCATTCAATTTAATGTCCAATAGTTACAAGAGAATTACATCAAAGTGGGGTTTTTTAGCTAGGCATGAATTGCATCACATTTATGGGGTTCTCACACAATCACATACTTTCACTATCCACACAGCAGGTATGGATGTACCCTGACAGAGATGTGGGGGGAAGGAACTTCAATAGCATCATCTGACTTCCCAGGAATAGCAGTACAAGCATGTCACTGTAGGGATTTGAAGCTCCCTCAAGCTCTTCAATATTTGTTGTTGCTCATGATTGTTAGTTTTGGTCTAACCTTGATAAATTTGACAGCTTATTTCAGCTAAGATACAGAGAAACTTTGCCAAACCTTATCCAAGTTAAACATAAGAATCCTTCCTTAAAAAGAATGAGATAGAAATGTTGCCCTGTATCTCCATGTATCATTTGCTTTCATTTTCAGTCTAGACCATAGCCAAGCAGGCCAGTAAGTGAATAAAAAAGGAGGGGAGGAGGGAGGGAAAAGGTTCATGGTAGGAAAACACTAAACTTAGTTTTCATCTCTGGAAACTTCTATATGGCAAAAATTCAATATTTGGTCAAAGTTCAAATAGTTTGCTATTTTTTGTAAGTATCCTATTTTCTACGGTCTGTAAAATATGATGAAAAGTTTAAACTTTTAGTTGTAACTTTTATTGTATTATGCTTGAATTATTTGATAAATGAAGACTTGTCTTTATTGTACTTATCACCTGAGGAAAAGGTGTGTTTAGAATAGTCTGTTGATTTACATAAAAAAGTCTTCAGAAAGTGTCTCCAACACATTTTGCCTCATTGGATGTTCAATTTTTTCACACTTCTAAGTTAGCTGAAAGCCAGGTAAATTTCAAGATAGCTAGCTTTGCAAGGTTTGTGTATTATGTATTCTAGTGAATTTATATTATATTGAATGCTCACCATATTCTCCTGATAGTATAATATTAATGAAGTACAGTGGAAGACAAGCAGCGTTGACTTTCCTCAAGTGTAGGATATGACTCACCAGCACACATATATCTGAAAAATCTGTGACAATATTCAGACCATTTGCACGGAGACTTTCAAACTGTTGGTTCCAGACAGGAGGCCACAGGAGGCTTTTTCAACAGCCTAAAATATCTACCTTGGTTCTACTTATGTCTTCCAGTCCTGGATTTCTTCCAGTACAAAAGCAAATGATATCTTATCCACCCTGCTAAGGCCAAATTGTGACTCTGTGTGTGTAGGGTTCTGCCACCACTGAAACCTCTCCAGCTGTGGTGTCAGTTGGGTTGATACAGCCAAGCTAAGGACTTCTGATGACAGTGGAAGCTACAGCTCACCTTCTTCTAGTTCATCGGCACCCAAAATTGCTTCTGTTGAAAATCCAAACACCATCCACAGACTCAAGAACTTGGTTCCTACTCAGTATGCAGGGGTCCTGCTCCCTGCCGCTGTTTTTCCTGGGAGCAGGGATGTCTGCCTCAGCAGCTGGGTGAGCTCTGGCAGCCTGTGTTTGCAGGGGAAGCTGTACTTGGAGAAACTCCTGGCCTGGATTGCTTGCCACAGTCATGGACAGTCCAGGGCAGCTTCACATCCCTGCTCTTGGTAGCCAGGGCTAGCTGCAGCAAGCCCAAAGAAGAACAGAAATAGATTTCAGAGCTCGGGATAACAAAGGCAGCTACAGATGAGTTAAATAATCTGTGAGCAGAGACCAGATGTAAACTTCTTTTCAATTCTAAACATCTCCTGTGCCAAGTATTCTAGCTTGACCACCCCATAGCTGTTTGAAGCAAATGGAACTCATTTTTCTCTTCTTTCTTTCTTTCTGTTTTTTCAAACAACAGATGGCAAAGTTATTCACAGTCTTCGTTTAGACTAAAGTTTGCTGTATTGTAAACAATTGTGAACTGAACTTTCAGTCCAACCATTCCCCAGCCCTCAAATATTTTTATGCAACATATGATAAAGTGGTTCTCAGAAAAAGTTCATGTGTTGCTGTTGTTCCGTTGTCTAGTTGTTGGGATTAATTGTGTCAGGTGGATGAACAGCCTGCCAAACTCTAGGAAGCCAAAGAGCAAAGGTTGACGCTCTTTGCTATTACCACTATTGCCCTCTATTTGTGCTAGAAACTGCAGATTGTGATATTGCCTTAGGGGTCTAGAGTATCAAGAGCAATGTATCATAGTTTCCAAGTTCTGACATAGTATGCTTTGGTAATTTACTACTCTGAAGTGTGGTGACTTAACATGACAGCTATGTATATAAAATGATAATAAGTTGATCTACATTTTCTGTTTCTGTATGCTTTTGGAAGTTGAAACAGGGCTAGCTCATCCTGTTCTTTCTCCAATTTTATTGTACAAAATGGCAAGATACTAATTGTGACGATGGCAAAAATACAAGTGTCTTCATGATGAAAATCATCTTACATACTTATATTTAAACTATTTTATTTGAGTGTTGCAATGCCACAAACTGCTCTTTTTTTTTTAATATTAGAGACATTTTCCAAAACTAGTGAGGTTTCACAGTAGAAAATGAACTCCACAACCTGCAGGTAAATCTAATGGATTTTCTATTTATAGTGGAAATATTGATATATTTAAATCTCTAGAGTTTTTCACTTTTTTATCATCAAAAACCAAACCAAAACAAAAATATAAAAACAGGTACAAGTTCTATCTAAAGATAAATAGTCAAAGAAATATTAGCACCATATATCTGATGCTTGATAGGATTTGGGTGGCAGTTTGTGGCATCTATCATACTGGGAGAGAGAAGGAAGAGATCCTGCATAGCCCTGAACTTTTGCTGTATTGTGTGAGAAGACTGTATTTATGCTTCACTGAGTAATGTTAAATAGAAATCTGCTAAATTCTTTCTTTGCTCTTCTCTAAGTAGATCAACCAATGAAAATCACTACCTAATATGCTAATCACCTTGATCACATTGAATAAGCACTCAGATCATGGAACTGTAAAATGTAAAGAATACAATAACCATTAAAATATCTAGAAAGCGAAATGAAGAGCCATAGGAAAAAAAAAGCAACAAACAAACAACCAAACAAAAACCCCCCAAAAAACCCAACTCAAACAGAAGAACCAACAAAACCCAAAACAACAGGACTTTTAAAGTATTACTGAGGATTAAGGTGCTTCAGTCCTGGCCAGTAAAAGAATTGACTAATTCAATACCACACTCTGCACAGGGAAATTAGGAACTCTGAAGAAATTGCTGTAACTTTCCAAAAACATGGAAATATTTTGATATCAGAGAACTACTCTTAATTGTTTATCTCCATCACATAAAGAACTGTCTCAGAAGCTGTTACAAAAAGCATTAGGGAATTTGTTTATCAGCAACTTAAATTCTTTGAACATTATTGAGGGGGTTACACAAGTGCCCTGTCAGCATGGAAATAGACATGTGATAACAAAGAAAGCCACTTGCCTCTTGTGGCAGACAGAAGGGAAACCAAGACACATATTTACAAAGCAGGGAACAGAAATTCTGCAACAATTCTGTTATTCCTGTTATCCCAGTTGACTGACCCACATTCAGTCGTTTGAATGTGTGTCAGAGGGGTGCTGGGCTGCTGTTGAACACTTACAGCTGCTCAGCAGCACCACAGTCACTACACACACCTGGCTTGGAAATCAGTGTTACTGCTGGGCTTTCTGCTGTAGGGAGAAACTCATCTCTTTGTATCCCTCGGTGAGACAGCTCAATTAAAATAGAAGCAATTAAGAAATTTTCTTTGCCTCTGTGGATGAAAAATGCAAAATAATGAACTTCATAAGGCTCTAAGAGAGCTGCATACACAGATACACTATTTTATATCAGGTATAAGTAACAAAGCCTTTGACTGAAGAACAGCATAGTTGCAATTATTTCAGTGGTGTGATAGTAATTGTCAGAGATGGAAGATGTTTACCTTGTAGACAATTTCTAGAGAGACAAACTCCCTTACACTGCAAAGGAACTGTCTACTTACAAGAGATCATCAGGCTTTAGGACACAAATCTTGCAGGACACATAGAGTGTTGTCTTAGCTTCATTTCCCACTGTGATATTTGGGAACTGGGTTTAGTTTGCTTGAAGGACTTCTCCAAGAGAATTACAAAATTTTTTGTATATTTTGAGATCTGAACCCCATAGTCCAGGTTGGGAAGTGTGCCTGGTTATGTTTGGAATTCAGCTGACTGTTGCTTGCTTGAAGAGAATACCAATAGCCTGCAGCCCTTCGGCTCTGTCCTCACTCTCAAAAATGCTACTCCTATTTTGTCCCTAACTTTCTGTTCACTAGTCATGTACATTGCATATTAGAAATGAACCTGGCTCTTTGAACCTCAGAAAGCTGTGACTGCTGCAGAATATTTGGATTCTATGTTGTAAGGCTCTGAGCACCTTAGCCCCCACTCCATAAACCTATGTAAATATCCAGGGTAGGAGAGCTGGGCTGCTCTTTACCAGAGTTAAATATTAAATAAGCAGTAAAAAAAAATATTTATTCCAATTACCAGGTCCAGTAAGGGCCAGGGTGACAACTACCAGTGTAAAGTCAGTTATTTTTGTCATTGCATAATCACATAAGCAAGAACCTCACTGTAGTATTATAACCTCACTATAATTGTATCTGCAGCCACCAACATACTGTTATATACCAGCTTTAAGAAAATGGACTGAAACTGGAAAAAATTACCCGTGAAAATGTTTGTACACGACTTCGACAGAAGTCATACTTCAAATTAACATTGTACAAAGTTCTGTAACATATATAGTGTTGTGTAATGTATGCACAAAGTTTTGTTATGCTTAGAAAAGTAGAAAATGGTATCTATCTAAGAATAAAGGACAAAAATATTGGGTGAAAATTGTGAGGTAATAGATTTCTGTATAATTTTTTTCTTTCTTAAATGACAGATTTTTTTGTCTGCAGTTACCAAAAAGACCCTGGAATAAGAAAATGAAATAAACAAATATTCTATTTATTTACTAAGACATTAAAATGTGGGGTTTTTTTGTTTGGTTGGGATTTTTACTTTGTTTCTGAGAAGAAGAATGAAGAATTGTCATCATAAAGAAAATTTCATAAAGAAAATGACTAAGATTAATTTCTTTAAACTGTATTTAATTCTGTAGAAACAATACATTATGTAAATTATTATTATTTTCTCCTGGGATTAATGATTAAGAGTAGATTTTCATTATGAAGTATTAACACAAGTTGTTTCACTCAAAGATAAAACACAGAAAAGCTTATAAATAGAAATAACATTTTATATAAGACTACTTAGCATAATAGAAGCAAAATAAAGCAAAGCTGTGGTTATACAAGTCTTCCTGCAGGTATTTTTTCTGAGTTTGAAGTATGAATTGTGTCTGAAGCCTGATGAAAACTTTTCATCTGTAGTTGTTGATCTAATGAAGTATAACATTGTTGGTTTGCTTATGAACTTTGCTCTGCATATGTCCTAGATGCAGTGAAATATTACTCACATACTGATTTTACAAATACATGAAAAATGGTTTTGTAAACATAACTCTTTCTTATGAGGAAACATATGGAACTGGTTGGAATTTTCTGTGAGAACATCCTTTCTGATGCTAATGGGATATTCTCCACATGGTGAAGATTTCTCCTCTGCATCCAGAGAGGGAGGTGTAGTGAGTTAGTTGTTTCTTCCAAAACCACAGAGATATTTATATAACTATAGATGACTAAGAAGAAAAAATCCATGTCCACATTCTATTTCAATTAATATTTATCAAAGCTGACATTACTATAACTTCATAGTTCCAGATAAATATGGTCTATAACTACACCAACAAAAGTCTTGTATTACCTTGCATTTTTTCTATATTTTAAGAATAAATAATGCGAGACAATTCTATAGGGAACTGATCAAGGGAAGAGGAAGAATGTATTTTGACCCAGTCAATTCTCAGTCCTAATGCCCAACATCTTGGCTTAGCAGATGAATACCTGGAACAAATCTCTAGATTTCTTGTAAGCTCACAGATTCTGGTAGTATTCCAGAATCCAATGTGTAACTTAGAAATCTTTTTCTTCTGTCTTTTCTTTTTTTTTTTTTTTCTGTCACCCAAATGGACATATGATGATTGACCAAAACCAACACGAGATTTTGAGACAATTTTTCCAAGAACAAAAAGGGTGATTCTATATACTTGATTTCAGTAATTTGAAACAATCGTTTGCTTTCCAATGTGCTCAAAATGTTCTTAAAATGAAAACAACTGGGAAAAATAAATTACTCATTTATCCATTTAAAATCATCGAAACTAAAAAAAGAAAAGGAATCCCAAATATTTTCTTATTCCACCCTTTTCCAAATTTTGAGTTTTGATGGACCAAAACCCATTGTTTTAAATAGCTGTGTCCAGAAACTTATAGAGACAAAGTATTCAGTTCCAGAATTAATAATTCTGAATATCTTAGGAAAATACACTTTCTTTCTTACAGTAGATGATTCCTTTGGACTGGATTTGGCTGAGTCGACTTTCTTTGGTGAGTGCAATGTCTCTGTCTCCATGGACCTGTTCTAGTGACTGCCAGTCTATCCCTTCTCACAAATACAAAATGCTGAAACATGAACTGAAGCAAGCAGACTACAACTAATGTTGAGTCTGGAGCTTTTCAGCTGCTAATTTTATTTTTTCACTAGAAATTTGCAGACCTTGTGGTTCAGACATGAGAAGGGGAATATCTTCCTCTTCCTAATATTATCAACACAGCTGTTCTCCCAGTCAAATATTTCAGGAATGTGTGTCAAGAAAGTAGGAGCAAAAATAAACATTGAAATAGATGGAGGATGATCAGGGCACATTTTACAACTACATTCCAACACTAAAATACTTTGAAGAATTAGAGAAACAAACAAAATTCTTCCATTTTGATAAGAAAAACAAGTGAAATTAATCTTAAGTGAAAATAAGAATATATTAGAATAATTTAGTTTTCACAGTTTTGTGGCAGAAAAGCTTTTTTATTTTAATTTTTTTACTAACTTAAACCAACAACATATTAATAACAATCACTTCATGGTAAATATTAATGAAGAAATATTGAATCCAATGTTTAGGCATAAATATATGACACTTAAAATATTATCTTACAGTGAACCCCTGAGATGGCTGAAGCTTCTAGATTTTAAGGAGTACCTTCATAGGCAAGTTATAACAGAAGGATTGTAGCCATATTGTTTCCAACTTACCATCAAGCATATCTTTTATGAACACACAATGTCTTTTCTTATACCAACTGATACTTCTTCAAAAACATACAAACTTTTGGCTCAGAAACCCTTTGGTAACCATAAAAAGTATACTAGAATTCAAAGATTTCTCTAATTTCTTAAGTTTTTTAGAAGTAAAAATATGTACTTGCTCGGGTTATTGCATTTTTCTCCAACTTTCAGAATCAGGATTTGGTAACAAATCTTTCTTACTCAGGATTTGTTTATTTATTTATTTATTTATTTATTCTTCCAGCCCTAGTGCAGCAAACATCTTATTTGTCCTTGGCGACTTATTGAAAAAAGTTTATAGATGCTCCTCATACTTTCCTGATACCTTTATAGGAAGGGCTGACTATTTTCCATTCCCTTAGAAAGTATATTTTCTCATAAGAATTCATGGGGAAGAATAGCATCAAAACTTAATTGTTGTTAAACAGCTCTGTCTCCTGCCCTTCTGAGTTTAGTCACTGAGCTGAGAAAATACATTATCTATAAATACCATTGCTTCCAATCAGTTTAGCAACGCTTATTACAGCTATTCTTGTTCCAGCAAGCCAGTTTTCCCTGTTTATGTCTGAAGGCTTTCGCAGTAGCCCTGTGCTGTTCTCTAAACTACATACTTCAAAGGCAAGTTTTGGTTAACTTAAGCTAACTTAAGAGTTGAAGTAGCATTAACAGGTTGTATGCTCTGATAGAAAGGATTTAGGCAGTTTCTTACTATCCTTGAAAGTATATATATAAACCAACAAACAAATGTCTTTACATGTTCTTCACAAGCCCATCATTGGTGAGGGTGGTCATTAGGAAAAGGCAAAAGGGAACAAGTTTCCATAGATTTTCCATCCTGAAGGGTCTGCTGGTGATCAAAAAGGGCATAAGAGAGATTGCTTAATGGAAGACAAAGGAGGTCAATGACTACATCCAGAAAGGACTGAGTAAAACTCTGAGATACTCTTCATACTATGAGCACTTTTGTATACATGAGTACTTGCACCTATAGAGCACCCTGAGATGCCAGCCACCTGCATTCCTATCCCTCCCATACTGAACACGATTGTGGAGAAGCACAAGGGCTATGACAATAAATGTAACGGTGTATAATCAGTACTAGAAGGAGCTGCTATACCTTTTTAATTAACATAGTTGAAGTTCAATAACAAGTGCTTTTGTAAGTGCTGATACGAGTCAAAATGCGTTTGTTTCAATTTAGTTGCTCATTATTTTGATATCTAATAAAGAATGTTATAAACTTGTTATATATTTACTAGATGTAGCAAAATAAAATAAATTACAATGAAGCAGATTGGCACACCCACTACAGATTTAGTTATAAATATTTACAACTGAGAAAGATCTTGAAGATAATGTTAGTCAGTGAAAATATTATAGAACTAGTGAAATAGTAGTCACTGGAAGGTCCACAATATTAACAAAAAAAAAAAAAAAGAAGAAGAGTGCAAGGGTTGCAGGAATGTTAAGGAGGTGATAGTCTGTACAGATTTAGGAATCAGCAACATCATCAAAAAAGACACTGGCCCACAGTCTATTTAGAACTGAGACTGAAGAAGCAACTGCAATGGCCTTTGAAATTTGAAGGCAATAATTATTTACATTTGACACAGGAATTATATACGACACAAGTGACCTATGCACTTCTTTTATTATACATATTTGAGCATAAAATATTAACACTGTTTTTTGCTATGAAAATTATTAAGGGACTTTGAGTCTACCCTAAAGTAGGAAATGAGGATTCTTGGTTGCTTAGCATCATCAAAATAACCTTAAGATTACTGAACTATTGAAATACAAGTGTAATAAAGACTAGGGAGTGAAAAAACAAACAAATCAAAGCCAAGGCCAAACCAATATTTCATCGTAATAATTATTTAAAATGACTAAAAGAAAAAGGTTTACCATATGTGTAGTGCAACTGAGGTTCAAAGTCAGAGAAGATGATTGAATTCACTGAGTGATTTCTTACAGTTTTACATTCCTAAATTAACAAAGCTAAACAAAAAAAAAATCAAATTGAAAAATTGTATATAAACTAAGTAAATAGAGAAAATGGTTTTCAAGAACAAGAAAAAAAATTGCACTAGCAGGTGTTTCATTTAGATGGTATAAGCCCATTTCCTTATCTCTTGGGCCAGGATAACTGGACAGCTATATGCCTGCTTGTGAATGCCTATAACACATGTAGATTTTTCTTGTTTTTTTTCTTTAGTTTGTTAATCTTTTTTTGTAGTACCGAAGATCAATAGATGGACATTGGTATTCTGCAAATATTCGAGATATGAACTCTGTCTCTAAAAGGAACTAAAAAAGAGTAGTATTAATCTCACAGTTCTGTGTTTCTGACAATAAAAACACAACAGAGGCAAAATGAGCTATAACTATCAAAAAAGTACTTCAAATCTTCAGAGGAAGAAGGAAGGAAACTGAGAAGTGAAAGCCCCTTCCCTGTATTTGCTTTAAGGTCTGAGAACCAGTCTAGGACCCATCTGGGCTTTAAAGTAGGTGTTTAACACTCAGGTACTGACCTATGACACACTCTGTTGCTCAGTACGTCTTGAATCAATGACATGGAACAGGGAAGGACAGGGAAGGACAGGAAACAGCAAAGCACATATGCCCTGCAAATCCTACAGTGCTGGCAGCTGTGCTTTGACAAAAGTCTTATTTGCAAGATTTTTGTAGGTGTGTCTTGGGCTCTGTATATGTTGAAAGCAGTGTTTATGCTGATATAATCATATATTAGTATAAATGGCATAATGGTGTCCTTATCAAGTGTGTACATAGTCATTATGTGTATAATTCTTCTGTCAAAGGCGTCCAATAGAAATGGGGTGGTTTTGTACTCTACTCTGAATATAAGCTGTTGTATCAGCATTTCTGAAGGTCATAAATAATGGTGCAGGTATTTTGCATGCTGCATGTATACCTAATATTGTGAGCATAGAGCAGAGATTTCACATGCTTGAAGACACCATACAGTTGGTTTTTTTCTTTTTTCATTAATTCATGAAAGCCAAGCGTTACCAAATGTACATGGTTTGACAAGTAATCTACAATTTCTGTAGAATTAGATAAATCAGTAGAATTCAAAGCACATAATAATGTCCCAATGCATCTATTTCAATGCAGCACAAAAGGCCTAAACCGGTGTGTTGCTAATGACTAACGCAAGCTAATAGATGTTTGTGTACTTCAAGGTGGTTAAAGGGCAAGCAATTTGGTTTTTGTAAAGTAAAGTAAGCCATTAACTCATGGAAATCTCTCAGCTAACTTGGAGAGTAAAGAAAGAACTAAAGAAGTACTTTAATTTTCGAGGCAAAAGTGCACACATTTGGTTTAAATGAGTTTTGTTAATTACAGAGATAGGCAAGGTTACTATAGAACTCTAATCCCTGACGTTTATAGAAACTTCCTAAATCTCTGACACTCTTGAAAAGCCCTGTATTTTTACTGGACTGATATGAAAGGAGCAGTCTGTGACAGAGGTCTGAATGACTATTCTTGAAGAACAAAGACCAAGAACAAATTGCTTATTATTTGACTGCCCTACAATACTGCAGAGTTTGTTTTGCCATGGTGTAGTAATGCGTACTATGGAAAAAAAATCTTAGGATACATAAATTTAGTTTTTATTTAATTCTGTCAATACTTAGAGTTACCCTGTTCTTCACGTATCCCTCTGGTCAACAGTCATAGTCAGAGTTCCCTGGGTCAAACACTGCTTTGTCTCTGGTTGCTTTCACAAGAGGTCAAAATGCTGCTACCCTCCAGAAAGATATTGGAGTGATCTTACTAAAGCCATAAATTGAGGCTCAAAGATCTCATTAAAAATAAAATAAAATAAAATTTAACATGGAAAGGAATAGCCACATAAATATTTGAATATGTTCTCTGCTTGTGAGATATTAATTACCCCAGGAAGTATCAAAGCCTCATTTTGTCTAAATGCTATGCAAACTTATAGAAACCACTTGTGACACAGACAGTTGTTACAGTAATTACAGCAGCAAGTCCAGCATTGTAGAGGAAAACAGTGGGAGTGGAGGTGAGTCTTTAAAACAGATAATGGTACAGTGTTAAGGCCTGACAGGGTATATCTTGGCACTCAGCAAAAACAAGTTCAAAAGCTACCGCTGATAAATACGCAAGAAGAGGAATATGAGTTTGTCAAGCCTCAGCCCTTCCCCCAGCATGTCCTGTTCCCCTGATCCTTTCTGTGGCAGCACACTCTCTGTATGGCCTGCAGTCCCAATGTCTGATGTCAGCACCTCTCCATACCTGACTCACTGCACTGCTTATCTTTTCGATTTCTTTCATGTGCTTAACATATAATGAGAACAAATGGCCTTCCATGAAACTGAGTTCTCCACATTTCTTCAAAGCTTAGTGGTTCCTCTATACTGTGTCCATGGCAAATTTCACAAAGTTACCCCTATTGTAATTATTTTTGGGTGTTTTGCTGTGTGCTTTAAAAAGATATATCCTTGTTTAATTTAGCATTTGTTTTTGAAGCAGGTTAATTAAACCAGTAGAAATACTTTTTTTGCAGTGTATGTAAGGCTTGTTTTAGTTTGGTTTAGGTAAATTAAGAGGAAATGTGAGCTAAATGAAGCAAAACAAAAGAAGAAATGAAAGCAAAGCCTACTCTATACGCTAAATTTATGCCAGCGTAGCTAAGTAAATTTGGCACATTAAAAATCACCACACTAAGCAACATCACTATCCTAGCTGAATAATGGCAGCCTAGATATGCCAACAGAAATGTCCTCACTGAATGGTTTGTTTCATTCGGGTACAATCTCTGACAAATTGTGATGTTTATATAAATGCAAAGAAATTTCCAAGTGGAATTTGGAGTAAATGGAAATTGGTGTAAATGGAAAGCTCTAAAGTTTTCTGGTTCGTATTTTCAGTATGGATAGGCTATCAGATTGTCTAATTAAGTGTCTGAATTGATTCAAATAAATGTAAGACCACAAACAGACCTTTGGAAATCTCCCTGGAACTGTGATGACAACCACCTTCAGTCCTCCATTTCTCAGAGGGGTTGCTGGCCTCCCATTCAGCATTGATTTCAGAGCTCTATCATAACCAGGATTTAATCCTTTATTACCAGGATTAAATGAGCAAGAACAAAACAAAAAAATAAACATTTTTTTCCCACATGATGCCTGACTAAATGATGGTACTCACTGATGCAGAATGTTGTGCAAACCAGAGGTATAAACAATTTTGAAAAGTGGCTGTTATGGTGGATGTGCTAGCATTAAACATGTGGCTTGGTTACAATAACCACTACAGGAAACTTGAGAAGCACAGGCAGTTAGAAACCAGGAGGCTGTCCTAGAAACATTCCTTTCAGGCATGCTCAGTTCCCTGTACATCAGTAGACGCTAAGAAGAGTTGGTCATGGCAGCTGTCGTGGCTGTCATGCTGAAAAAGGGGTTTGCAAGCCTGGTCTGTTCACTTTGCAGGAGCAAAATGCATAATGGCCCCACCATCAGAACAGAGGTGTCAGGGGACTGCTGACAAATCAGCCCAGGGTGAAGAGGGAGCACTTACCGAGCACATCTTTCTCTCTTTCTTTACTGCCCTGCAAAATTTTGCATTTAAGCAAAGCCAGAGCACTGCAGTTTCTCAGAAGATGTATTTGTCTTAAATGCGCTTCAAGTAAATTTCCACATTATGATTTCCAAATAAGTATTCCCACTGTTCCACGTAGCTTCTGTCCTTTGTCTTGTCCTAGGAGACCTGCTTAGCCATCATAATTCCTGACAGAAGGTGTCCAACTGCATTTAGCTCAACTCTGATTTTAAAGACTCAGTCTTTAAAATACACGTGTCTATGTGTACACAAAAAGTTAAATGCATAAAGGCCTATGTATGTATTATATAATTATTCCATAATGGAAATCTGTTCCATATATTTATATAGTGTAAATAATCTGTTGAAAATCATGTTTATCTCTAAGCTTTCTTCTCCTAGATATGAAAAACACCCCTCATATATTAAAGACAATATATGAAAAAGACCCCTCATATATTTTTGACAATCAGGCAAAAACTGGTGTTAGGTATTCTGAGGAAAGACGTCCTCTGTAACAGCTTTTAATAAGATGAAAAATGAGAGATTTTATAAGTTAGATGTTCCATATGCTGGTGTTTGGGCAATGATTGTTTTTAAAGTATTAAGGAAAACCATTACTGTCCATTAAGGTTTAATGAGAGTTCCTCCCTATGGCTTAATTATGTATAACCTGATTTATTTTGGGGTTTTATTTTTCTTCTACGATAATTAAAAAGTAGACACATGTTAAAACGTCGAAAGAAGAACCACTGTCAGCTTTCTGAACAGGCAGCAAAAAGAGCATAGAGAACAAGATTCTTACCTATAGCCAGGAAATGTTCTCATCAACATTTTAAAGTTTGGCTTGGGGCCTTCAAGGGGATTTGGATTAAATGAACAGTCTCATCACATAATAAAAAATATAAATATGGGCTTATAAATATAGTGCAGCAAAGATCTCAAATTTGTTTATCATGTTTAATTTTCATACCCACAAATGAAAGTAAAATTACTTATGGTTCTGGAAGAACTAGCAGCAGAGGGAGATAGCAACTTTGAAAGTTTGTGATATTTAAAACAGGCAAAACATCCAAGAAACAACTGTAATTTACATGTGTAAAGTGGTTATGAAGTTCTTACAGACCTGTCATTTTCAAACTCCTAGAACATAAAGAGGTTAGTAGAATTACAATTCAGTTACACTGAAAATTGCACAGACAAACTCCTAATTTTCCAATTATTTTTCTATCTATTGTATAATACATGTGGCACAGTAGGGCAATGATAGAATATATAGAAACTATGGGGTAAAAGGGGTAGAAACTCATAAACTGCAGCATTTCATACCCATCACAAACAGTATCAAATATGTTTCCATGAGTCATATATGGATACCTTTCCATGAGTCAAATCTTTAGTGGTATTATTTGGTTCATGGATCCTAAAGCTAAGTTGATGGCTGAAATCAGGAAGTTCAGTTCCGTAGTGTAGGGATTTTTCTGCTCTGTTCCACTTTTCCTATTTCCATAAGAAAGTTATGTGTTTAGAGAGGAGATCTATGAAGTAAGTCGTAGGCCCTGATGGCATTTCCATCTGTTAGTCTCACTGCTCCTGCAAAAGGGATTTTTTTCTCCCAAATTTATCTTTTTTTTCTCTCTAAAAAAGAACATTACAGTATTTTACAATGTGGACACAGTAAAGCATAAAACATTGTACGTGAATGGTGACATATCAAAAATCAGAGAAACATCACTGACCAGTTATTTTCACTCTTATGTTGAGATTGGTTGTTGGAAACAATAACCTTCCATTCCATGTCTTTGCTTAGCTTATTTTGATGTTTACAATGCTTCCACAACAAAAATGAAAACTAAAAAAGACACGAATATTTTTGCACAAGAAGTAACATGGCCCTATTTTCATCTGTGATTTAGTTTACAGATCCATCACTGGTGTCAGTGACAATGATTTTGGTAAGGGCTCTTCTCCACTCTGAGCTGTCTAGGAAATAACACCACATTAGTTTACTATCTTTGGTATTTTGCTACTACTCACTAGCATAGAAATGTCAAAATCTGAGCAAAGGCTTCATGAGTCCAAACTTCTCGTTTGGACATTTGCTATCCCTTAAATCTCACTTTTATGCAAATTTTCAGTGTATTTCTTGCAGACAAGCCCATTTTTCTGAAGTGCCTTGAATGCAAAGGGAGTTCTGAACCCTGAAAGAGAATATTCCAAGCAAATAGGCTTAATATAAACAGTCTCAGCTTGATTTACAGGGCCAGATTGTGGTTGTGCTCATACCAGTTGTACACTTGTATAGTCATATTAACATGAAGTGATTTCTTTCTCTGAAATGAATTATTTCCCCTCTTACCAATGAAAAGAAAGAACTATGAATTCTCTCTTATGTTCTTTCCCCTCTTCCTATTTTTAATAATTTTTTTTTACCAGAGCAGACTTATAGCATTTTGTTATGAAGAAATTACAAAAAGATAGAGTCAGTAGTTCTTAATTTGTGCTATGCGATGATTTTCAGTTTCTTTGCTCTTGAATATGACAATTGGGGTCATTTTTCAGTAATAGCAGCTTCTTTCGTAACAGCTGAAAGACCCTGTGACCCTTTTTGTATCTTTCCTGTATTTTCCACAAACATGAAAATGAAAGTGAATGTGAGTAACATACCTAGAAAACTATTTCCTCTTTTCAGAATCCCTTGTCAAATGAGAGATATGACTGGTCATATAGGAGTCTTGCTCCAACAGCCCAGTGAGACTTTTCATTGGCTTTTTGGCTACAAAATTTGTTGGCAAATGCAGGCCTTATGTTCCCTCATTCCTTTTAGGCACTGAGGTGAGTAAGGATATTCTGCTATTCATGCCTCTTTACCAATTCTATACCTTGTCAGAATATCCCTAATGACTTTGAATGCTTTGTTATGCAGATCTTCATTATACAGATAAGTCTCAGCTTTCACTTAGTAACTTTTATTTTCATACAATTTTTCAGACCTTGTTTATGAGAATTTTCTGAATTGGAGGTTTTTTGACAGAGAGCAGGAACTGTGTTATATCTCAGACAAAATAGTCATTTGAGTAATTGTGATCACAGCAGGGTTAATGTTTGTGTCTATCAAATGGTGCAGAAAAGTGTTGCAGAAAAAGTTAAGTAAATAGAGCAGAAGTTCAAGTTGCTCTTTCTGTCGAATAATTGTGTTTGTTCTTCACAGAACAGAAGTTTTTGATCATAATAATTTTTTTAATCACAATGAATCCAGATTTTAAGTTTGATTTTCATGACATAAATACTTAGAACATTGGTCAACATGTTCTTTGTAGAACCATAGAATCATTAAGGTTGGAAAAGACTTCTAAGCTCATCAGGCCCTACCGTTAAATCAGCATTACCATACACCAATAAAACATATTCCCAAGTGCCACATGCATATGAGTTTGCACTGACAAATATATCTCCATCCTTTTCAAAATTTCCTGAAGCTTTCTGGGAATATCATGCAAAGACTTCGGAGCTGGCTGCATAAGGGCTAACTGGTGTCTGGAAGTGGCAAAGCCACAACTAGAATCTGACCTTCTCTGTTCTCAGATGCTGACTCTTTCCAATTTGCAAGTTTGTACACTACAAAGCCAGGCAGCCTTGCCCCATGTTTCCCAGTCCCTTGTTTCCTGTTCTAGGGTTAGCATGGGCATTTCTTTGTGATAGTGTTAGCCATTTCTTTCGAAATGTTTTTCTGGCAATCCTTAGTGCTCTGGATACAGCATAAACTATCGCATCTGTAGTGATTAAGGTTCCACAAACCTGGGCATATCCTGGTGCTCTTTCAGTCCCAGCCTGAGGTTTCCATCCATGTTCCATCATGTTCCCCATAGCCTTGGGCAAAGGCATATAGAGAGGGAAGGAGGGAGGGGGAGAGAGAGGGGTCTTTTCTTGCAAACCAGTACAGTGACCCACATTTTTAATTGCACTTAGCTGCTGTGGGCCACCCATTCGCTCCTCAAGTCTCTCAGTACATGTGGCACCATCCTGCCCCAAACCTGTACGGGTGCATGAGGAAAAGGAAGAAGCTGCCTGTGTTCTTTCCCCTACTTGGCACACCTTTCATTACAAGTGAGATTTTGCCTTGAGCATCCATTCTAAGAGAGAACACCGTACAAATAAAAGCAAAGTCTTTCTTTCCGTCATGTCATTAAATAATAATCCCAAAGTAGAAATTATGTACAGCGTCTGCAAAATTTATTCTTTATAATAAATGTTGTCTGTTTTTAATGTTCACTTGTAAACCCTCTGGCTTTCATTGCAATAAAACTAATCTTCAAAGTTCTGAAGCAATATGAAGTTTCTCAATGCTCTGTAAAAAAACCTCACCCAGTTTCGAAGGTGTCTGATTTCAGAAGTTGACTTCTTGGCTGACTAAAATATCTTTATCCACCTGTTCAAGTTGTGGATTTATGTCATCTTAAAAGGGTTTTTTTTGTATGGAGAGAAACTACGATTGACCACAAGTTCTAGGAAAATATTTGTCTACCAAATGAGTGGCTGAGAAGATTCAAATTAGTTGTCTTGAATAATGTCCAAAAATAGCAAGTTACCTATGCACTTTGTTTATATTTATCTTTTTCCACTGATGTTTTTATTTGCATTACAGTGGCGCCTGATATAGATCAAGACAGGTAATGTGCTCGTACACAGAGAGATGCATTTCCTTTCCTAAAAAACTGTCTATTTTCAGACCAGTAATAAGAGGTGGGTGTAACCAATACAGCAGGGGGGAGAGGATAAAGGTAAACTGAAAAGATAATGCAGTTGCATGGGTAATTAGTGTCTATTGGTTTTGATTAAATTAATTTGGTTTTAATTAGTTTTATAACTCTTGCTTGACTCTCCCACATTGTGTTTGCAGAGTTGGCAGTTAGGGAAACCATCTCCTTGTTTTCAGATTTCATCTGGAAATTGTTTATAAACAATAAGCAGCTATACAATGCCATTTTAATGCAGTGTATTTTTTTCTCTGAAGTCTGTGGTTGTACAGTATTGTTCCTCTCATTTCTAGCCCTCAAATCTGGTTCTGAGGCAGTCACAAAAAATGCACGCTTTCACAACACTATACCAAACTCTGTGAGAAATAACCGAATTGTATAAACAAAGACATAGCATATTGCTATATGTGTCAAATATAAGCACAGAAATTAACCAAATACATCTTGACTGTCTTCTCCCTTCAAATTCTCCCCCAGCATGTAGGAGGAAATGGAAACTCTGCCATGTGGAATAAAAGAGCACAAGAGAAAAAAAATATCATGAGACTGAAGGGATGACATTTCCAGCAAACTGAGAGTAAAACACTACATGAATAAAGTTGCTAGCTAAGGCTCCAAGCCCTTATTTAGTAAGATGCTGTCACCCCCCAATATGGTTGTTCTAAAGTTTAAATCCTATTTCCATGCTTGTATTCCTAATTAGTCATGTGTAGTGCTTTGCTGAACTGAGGCCAGTAAGAAGACATTGGTGAGTAACCCCAATACATTTAATCAGTACCAGGGA
The DNA here is from genome assembly GCA_013397155.1 of Irena cyanogastra. Classification (NCBI taxonomy): domain Eukaryota; kingdom Metazoa; phylum Chordata; class Aves; order Passeriformes; family Irenidae; genus Irena; species Irena cyanogastra. The sequence continues at coordinate 147,705 of VWZV01010609.1, read as the reverse complement.
TGTGAACTACATGCCTTTATTTGGTTTAAACTGTTATCCAAAACCCCCACATTGTTCTGCTTCTGATGCATCTCCTACTTGCTTCTTTTAGATATTTATTCCTCTGTGCACTTTAAAGAGTTAAGATGCAAACAGTGTATTCACATACTATTTTAAAGTGAAGTTTTTTTTTTTTACTGGTTTTGGTTTTGTTTTGGCTTTTGTTGTTTTGTTTTGTTTTATGTTTATGGGTTTTTTGCAGGTTTATGTTTTTTGGGTTTTGTTTTTTTGTTTGGGTTTTGTTTTTTATTTGTTTATTTTTTAGTTTGTTTTTTTTTTTAACTTTATTGACTAATCTCTTTTACAGAGACTTTAAAAAAAAAGTGAGAAGGAAAAAAGACATTCACGTTTGATTTGGGAGTAAGCCAGTGTCAACGTGACCAGTGATGGGAACACTGATGATACGTTGGGTGAGTCTTTCAAGTTCTGAAACATGTAGAAACCTGCTAAATGGAGCTGAGAGATCCTGGCAGAAGAGCTCACCTGGTAGTAAAACTCACTGCAGGGAACAAGGAAAAAAGCCTAACAACAAAACATGCCAGATTTAAAAATTCTCATCCTTCTGCACGTTTCAAATCAGAGAAGCAGCACTAGCTGTTGCAAGTGAATATTCTGTGCATCTCTGATATGCAGAAATGCAGGTTGGTATTTCTTTTTCACTAATATCCCCAAAACACTCTTTTCTCCCTTTAAAATGACTCGTGGGTGTGGTTTCCTTTATCTTTAAATATTTTGTAACTTCTGTTGTTTCATTAGGTGTAAGAAAAATTCTAACAAATATGTGACCTCTCTTTTCTTTGAATTCAGTATTTGCAAAAATTGTTGGTTTGTCTGCCAGATGGCTTAGTCAGAATTGAGTTATAGCTTATACCATATACTGCATATTTATACAACTACAAAATTTCAAAGCCAAAATAGTCCGGTGAGGTTCCTACCTCACCTGTTTTTAGTATTGTGCAAGTGCTTCCCTCCTCCAGTTCTGTTTGCCAGTGCTCCTCTACTCCAGCCTCAGCAGGTGAGAACAGCTTCCTCTCAGCAAACTCTACTCTGTTTCTCTACTGAAACTGAAACAGGGTATGGCTATTTTATCCAAGCCAAAGTCTGACTATGCTTTCTTGAGTATAGCTGAAGTAAGATAACAATAGCAGCTGGGAGGTGTTGCCACTGGTTTCTGATCAGGCTGAAGGTGGAGAATGTTGGCATATTATGAAATACACTGGAGTTTCGTGGTTACATGCTTAAATTCCTATCCCATGCAGGTATTTATGCAATGGTGCTGCCAGGTCTATTTTTGTGTTATTTGGCCCTTGCAGTAAAGTGGCAATGCTTATTGCACCCGTATTTTGATGTGTTCGTACACCCTTGTTGCCACTTTAGTACTGTTTGTTGCTTCATGACCTGGCCAGAGGATTCAGATTGTAATTAGAAGAGTTTTTGTATTTGGTACCAAATAACCATTATAGCTTCATCTAACTAGGATCAAAACATTAACACACTAAATAACTTGTTCTAAAAGTGCAGTACAAGCCTATTATGTTTCCCCACATTTGCATGGATCTATGTGCTAAACTGGTGAATTTTTCCACCTCTCCTAGAGAAGCTGAACTTTTCAGTCATTTCTAAGTTTATGTACATTCAGTGTCACTGAAGCCCTTGTGTCGTCCTGCACATTATATTCATAGTTACTAAATATTATTTTGGAAGCAAAATAAACAAATCCTCCTGTCTAACTTCGGGGTAGAGGAGAGGAGAAATTTAGCAGCTTGAAGAGCAGAGGATATAATGCTTCAAATGGTGATCTTCTATAAATGCAGATGACTTGCGAATTATGAACCAGGAAGCCTACTAAAAGTAAAAAGGAATGAGCTAGTGAGAATATGCCAGGGAAAAATAAACCACAGAAAACAATTGCATCTTCCAGTCATGCAGAAGAAGGACAGAGTGTAACACAGAATGTAACACTAGAAGTTAATTTAAAACTTGGACTGTATGTAGTCTCACCAGAGATTGTGCTTGGAAGGTAAAATAACAGGTAACCACCTGTTTTCCATCTTTACTCAACTGTCCTGGTTTTAATCTTGTCTTTGTTAATCTGTTTAAAACAAAACCAAACAAATTCACTTAGTATTACACTGTGGCTCCACTGGAATTTTTTAATAGCTTTAAATGCAAGTTGTCCTGTCAAATTAATATTTCTGAATAATACTAACCTCCTACAACAAAGAACCCCCTCACCTCAAGTCCCTAAACCTCTGTCTTGAAGAAGAGAATAACAGACCTTTAGTTCTTAACATTAGCACTGAAGTATTTGCTGTGGTCATTCATTCAGAATGAATAAAAAAGACAATAAGCTAAGGATTATAAAAGCACTGTCCATAGCAATTTTTTTTTAAACTGCTTGTTTCTGTCCATCCATCTATCATTTGCTGTATGCACTGTCATTCTTATTTAACCCACTATATTCCCTATCTGATTTGGATTGCCAAATGACAGAGTAATTCAGTTTGGAAGGGACCTTAGAGTGCTCTTGCTTCAGAGGAGCAAAACTGAAAGTAGATCAGGCTGCTCAGGACCTTAGCAACTCTGCCAAAGGTGGAGATTTCCTGGCCTTTCTGCACAACCTGTTTCAATGCTTAGTTATCCTTGCAGTTGAAAACATCTCGTTGTATGTGTCTGGAGCCCCTCTAGGTTTGGTCTATGTCTTTCCCTCATCCTCCACTGTGCAGATTCTGGCTTCATCTCCTCAGTGTCCATGGGTGCTGGTCAGTCCCACTGAAGCCAACCCTGCCCCAGGCTGGACAAGCTCAGGTCCTTCAACCTCCCCTCACCAGCCAATTGCTCCAGCCCACCCGTCACGGTCACCCTGTGCTGAACTCTCTCCACTTTATCAGCATCCTTGTTGTCCTGAGGGCCTAAAACAGGATGCAAGGATCCAGATGTAGCCTAACAAGTGCCAGGTAATGTGGCATGATCATTTTCCTTCATCTGTTGGCTATCCTCCAGCTGATACAGCCTGGTGTGCTGTTAGGCCTCTGCCACTGCCAGAGCACACCAGTAGACCTGACCCCTGGAGCAGCTTTAAGTGATAACTTAAACTGATTTGGCAATTAATGCTTTAATTGTTCTCCTCTCAGTTCACAGCATTTCCCAGGTCAGAATAAATGGAACTGGGTACAGAATGTGCAAATCCTTAGCAGGAGGTTGTAAACATTATAATTCACCAGAAAATCATGGGCCTTTCACTGTGAACAGCAGAACATATACTTACAGCATATGATTCAGTCAGTGGGGACCTGAAAGACAGCTTCTGGGAATCTCTGCAAGCCCCTTGGTCATTTAGTAATTTAGATTTCTTGCAACTGCACACTTAATGCTCTTTATGTATTGATCACCTCAGTGTAGAATATCACTGATCCTTCTCTACAGTGGATGCCTTCTTTCGATGCCTTCTGTCATGTTAGCATTTCAGTGGATTAAGGCTCTGTATATTTGGGCAACCTTTGTCTAACATTTATATTATGCTTTATTATGTAACACTGATTACAGTGATGAATTGAAATAACTGGCCTGTGAACTGATCTGCCCATGAAAGGCTTTGAGATGTGCAAACGTGTATGATTGCCGTCAGCAACGTGAGAGGCCACTGAGTGCTGTGACCGCTCACAGTGGGGAATGGAACACGAAGTGGGACACAAGGCTTTACTGTGCCAAAGGAAATATGGAATAATTTAATATGGAAATATTAAAAACCAGGCATGGGACTGGTTTAGTAAAGCATTGCAGCACTGCTAAGTTTTTTTGGCTAGGAATTGATTGTACATATTGCAGAGATACTCATCAAGTATCAAGACTTGTTTTTTAAATGTCATGTTAATGACCACAGGTAAAGTCTACCTCAGCAGATACTATTTTTGTTTTATCCCACTTCATCTAATTTATGCTGAAATCGATGGTAGTTTATTACATTTCACTACAGATGTATGTGTGTGTAAATGTGTGTATATGTGTGTATGCATACACATGTGTGCACGTGAGACAGGTGAGGAAGAAGGAAATCCCATTCTGCTTGTGAAATGTCAAAGAAAAAATCAATATTTACGAAATGCGTCACGTGAGAGAAAATTGCTGAAAGATCACAGTATATTCCAATTATTTTTAAACAAGTAATGCATTTTTAGTTTGTTTTTTTATTTTTTTAATCTGGAACTGTGCAACATTTTTTTTCCCTCTCTTTTGGTAGCATCAAGCTTTCTTGAGATGAGGAAGATTGTGACTACTCTCTTTCCAGTCTGAACGCCTTTTTTGAAAAACCCCTATAAATACCTCACTTTTTTTTTCTCTTCCTGTTTCTGAGTGTCGCTTGGTCAGTTCATAAATTTAGACTTTTTTCCCCTAGCAAAATTTGCAACTATATGGGAAAAAAACAAACAAACTCCAAAGTCTTCTACTGGGAATAAAGGATTTTGTTTTCCATGCCGACTTGTGCAGGTTGTAGTTAGAGGTTTAATACCCTATTTTTGCCTTTGTGGCCTGGCCTTCCATGATAACCTCTTATTGAATTGCTGCAAAGGGCCATGGCTACTCCTAACTGTGCTAAATAATGGGAAATATCTCTCTAAGACATCTGGAACATGGAACAGAATGAAAGCAGGAGGTATACAAACAGTACAGTGGCTAATTAAATAGACTGTCTGCAGCAGCCAGGCCTAATAGACATCAGGGCACCTTCTCTTCAGCAGCAGCTTAGGTTGCCAAAGGCAGGCAAACCTATAAAGTAAGCAGTCAGAATTGTTCATTGTATTTTCTTTATTTCCTTTCAATTTTCATGTTCTTTTCATCATAGTTACTCTCCTATCAGATTGCCTGAATAAAGCTCATTATTCTTCTTTGTAGAAATACATCTGCAGAGCATTGCAGCCAGGAGAATCATGTGGAAAGGAACAAAGATGACTTTCTGTAAGACAAATCCAGATTTCATATCTCTATGAAGAAGAAAGTAAGGGATCCTGGACGTTAGAGTCACTAGTGTTAGAAATTGCTGCAGCCTCCAGAACCCAAACAAGGTCTGTATTGTAAGATTTTGTGACAGACAAAGTGATTTTGCAGACTTTCATATGGAAAAAGTACTCCATTACAAAGTGGAATTTTAATATTTTTTGCAGAAAATTTTTTACTTGTCAGTGCAAGTGAAGAAAATGTCAACATCATAAAAGCAATCCTTTAAAATTACCATAACCTGTACAAATAGAAATGCTTTTGAAAAATATTTAAATGTAATACTTAAAATAACTTAATGTAAACCCCAGGCCATTTAATGATTTTGAAAATGTTGTATATCAGCAGCTAGAAAACACTCATTTATATATATTTAACTCGAAATCTAGGTGGTTGGTGTGGGGGACCATGGGTTTATTCTTTTCCAACTATTTTTTCTCTACTTCAAGTTGAAATACAGGTGGACATCTGCTGCCAAAAGTTAACCAAATCTTTATTGGTTTTCTTTCAGAGTGAGTTTCATTGTTCTATAACCAGGCTGGGTGCACAATGCAATCCTACCCACGGCTACATTCATTTATTTAAATTGCTTCGGAACATGACAGTGATAGATGATAATATGAAGTTTGTGTTGATCAACAGCAAGCTCCCCACAAAACAGTTAAGTACAAGCAGTGCAATAATGTGAACAAATCATCCAGCTAAACAAGCTGGCAGGTGGAAGATCTGGTTTTAAATACTGAGACTGCAATCAGCTGAAGTGCTGAACTATAGGCACTCTTGATTAGATTGTGATTCTCAGAGAAAAGAGGAAGGGATGGTGTAGAGTGGAACATTTTTTCTGTTAGGCAAAGCTGATATTTATTTATCTTAATTACAGTGGCTTATAAGTAAAAACTCCTTTTGACAAGACTTCCTACAAGATGAAGTGCTACTTAGTTTGCAAAAAGAGTCAAGATGGAAAGTGAATGTAATTGGCAAGTGAATATTCAGAATATGAAATATTGCTTAATAGTACTCTTGAAATAAAGATTTTGTAATTCACAGTGCTGAGGATGTCTAAGTCATGATAATAATGTCTCCTAGTATTAGTTATACGGCAGTTTAGGTACCTTGCTGCACTGTTGCCACAAATAATAGCATTGAAGTCCATGTATATTGAGACAGCACAATCTGTTCCAACGTTATTTTTTTTTCTTTCTTTTTAAGATCTGCTAGATCAAATGGCCATTTGATTTTTTTTCTAAAATTCTCAATAGCATGCATATGTGCCCAATAGTTTTCTTTGTAGGACAGTGGTTTGGCTTCTAAAAAGTCATGGCCACTATACTAGCCAGTAATAATCTGGACTTTCTTAATAATTGATCTATAAACTTTTCCTTTGTTTTTCTCTGGGGCTTTTTGTTTGCTTGGTTGGTTGGTTTAGTTGTTGTTGGTCTATTAGTTTGTTTGTTTTCCTCGAGATGTTAATTTCTTCCTAGAATTTAGCATCTTCTGCTTGAATTCTACTGCAGGCAATCAGGTCACGTATATGTGTTGACAATAGCTCATGATCCAGAGTAGCTTAATGGAACTATATGTAGCTGCCCCAACCTGTAAGTGTGGGAATTAGTGATGTTTTATTGAGAGAGAAAAAAAAAAGTGACAACAAATCTGCACAACAATTTTTGTTGCTGAGTTTTTGTAGATCTCTATTAAGGCATAAATCACAGCACAGTATCCATTGTGTGCAGTAAGAATATTTTGTGACTGTACTAGTTTGGTTTAGTCTTCAAAGTCCCAGAGGTTTAAGTCAGTTCATTAACTTATACCATCTCAAATATCCTGGAAATAAGGAGGAATTAATACTTCTTGTTTTCAAGGAAAAGTGTTACAGGCAGGACCCTGCTTCTTGACCTGCCTTCCGCATGATTTACAGGTAAGACCCTGAACTTCAACAGGCTGTATATCCAGTGCTTAGAAAATGAATGAAGGTAGAGGGGGAAAGGAAGATTTCTATGTAAATTGGGATAATTTCCAAAGTGACTCACCCTAAATCATAGCAAAGATTTTGATCCCTTGAAACTGCTTGTTGTGCCAGAATTACACAGCTGAGTACTCTCACCCTCTCTTTCACAATCTCACTCTACAGCAGTTTACCGAAAATAGTCATGGTAGTGCTCCACCCTGAAAATAAAATAGTGAAATCAACCTGAGGTTACATGAGGGAATTCTGCTAGTCTGAGCAGTGAAAACAAATGGGAAAAAAATAAGGAATTACCTTGAGTGTAGGTGGATTTCCCTGGTGCCCTTGTAAAATGATATCAGTTTTTGACATTATATTTCTCTTTATGAGAAAGACTACTAAATGGCCAGAGGCTTGGCCCTGTGTAAGCAGCCTGAATGCACCCCAGAGCAAGTTATATACTAGTGAAAAGATCAAGAATTGATGGCAGAAATATTTTCACCAAAAACTTAGGTTCTCTTTGGCAGAATTCTTGAAATCAGTTTAAGTGTTAGTAATACTTTCACAAAGCAACAAGTCTGAAAAATACCTTCAAGATTAGCTCAGCTGGTTAGAATAGGGTTGCCAAGATTGTGGGTTCGATTCCTGTATGGGCCATTCACTTAAGAGTTGGACTTGATGATGCTTACAGGTCCAGTCCCTCCAAACTCAGGATATTCTGTAATTCTGTGAAGTAATAAATGGAATTAAAATGGAGTACATCAGCAATGCAGAGAAACCAGAGAAGCTTCAGGCTGCACACTGCTCTTAGCAGTCTGTCTTTTTTACCAGAGTGTTAGGACTTGTGCTTTATTTTGTTTTACCTTGCCCTTTATTTGGGAGAATGAAACTTGTGATCTTATGAGGAACAGGTATGGGAAGAGTCAGGTGTATGAGTCAACTGTTTTGCAAGTGCTGATGAAGAGGCCAAGATTTGCGTCATACTGAGAGAAACCTTGTTTCACGAGGGGGTCAAGATTCTTGTTGAAATGCCTCATTTTGGCAAGGACTCAGCCTGTAGTGTTTAATAGAAGACAAATATTTGTTAAGTGAAATAAACCATGAAATTAATAAAAAAGGAAAGCACAGAGACTGATAACTTGTAGACGGGAAGTTATCATGAAAACAAACAATAAAAATGTGTTCATTAGAAAACAGTTAAATTTTATTATGAAATAATAAATTTTCACATTTCCTTACAGTAAAGAAAATAATATGAATCCCTGGTCTTATCCTATATGGCAAAAATACAGTCTTAGAATAAACGAATCCAGTATAGCCACATTATAATGCTAATAGTGTTGCATAGCATTGTTTTAAGGAGTTCATCAATAGTGCCAGCAGCTGATAAATGTTTCATGTTTAGGAAGAGAACACATCTGAAATGATTTATGGCAATACAGACAGCTTAAGCTGCTCCACAGAAAGCTACATGGAGAAGGCTGAATCCTGATTCAAGCCCAAACTTTCTTCACGTCTTCACTACTTTGATGCAAGGCTGTTCTGAGTCAACAGCATCCCAAGGAGAATATTCAAGCTCCTAAATTCCTTTGCAGAGACTGAAACACTCCCCACTTCCAATGTCAGGCTCTGCAACTTTACTCTGATCTCATCCTGACTTTTGTTGAGTTGTTGTGGGCTGACACCATGCAGCTGAGAAGGTCTGCTCCAGAAGGCTCAAGGCTGGAATCCTTTGCCTCCTTTTCATACTGTTTATGTTGGAGCCAACACCAGTGCTTCTGTCATAATTCAGTTTTTAACAGCTAGCTATGTAACTCAATATTAGTCTATTTAATAATATTGACACTTCAGAGTAGAGGCTTCTCAATGGAGAATCTACATATATCACAGTTGCATATTTTGAGATTAATCACTCCACTGTGGAGGAGCTTATTTGTATCCTGTTGTTGCAAGAGGGAACTTCTGTGAGGAGCTCAGATGTTAAATTTTAATGTTTAGGTGGTTAGTGCTAGATGAGTTTTGGTTTAGTTTTGATTGAATGGGAGCAGAAACAGTATGCAATATTTTAAATATACTGACTTGTTGATGCATGCCAACAATTTCCTTTCCAATTAAGCAGAATAGTTGAACATCTTAGTTCTCCTTTCTCCACGAAATCCTTGAGTTCAGCAAGTCTCTGAAGTACTTGCCAAACATCAGCTTAACCTTCATTGTAGAATACCCATCACAGAGAGGTACTTCTGGAAGGAAGTTTCCTGGTTAAGGGGAATTCCCTTTGTAAGTAAGAATTCCCTTTGTAGGTATATCTTTTCAATCTTTGGTTCCGCATTCCTACCTAGAGTATCAGTGAACTAGGGATGGGTGGGGAGGAGGCACAGCAGGTCTGCAAGGATAAGGGAAGCCCTGGTGGTCTGCTGCACTTGGCACTGGTATAGAGAGTTGGCAAAATGCCTGGAGATGACCCATAGTACCTTTAGGGCCATGTCTATAGAGGGGTGTTTGAGCTTGGTCTCCAATCAGGCTGGCCCTCGTTCAAAAGCCACATTCAAAGAGCGCCAGTATTGAGCTCTGCCTCTCGGAAGGGTTCACTAACAGGTGTAGCATTGCACTGTCAGCAGTTACACAGATATTAGCTTGCATGAACACACACGGTGTGAGTTCAAGTCTGCTCAGAGCACTGTGGGTATCCCTTGTTATAGGTCTGTAATACACCAGGTAAATTTTTTCCAAGCAGTCCCAGAAGAACTAGGTACTGTAAGACAGAGTTAAGTTCTGCTGCCTTGTTAATATCATGAAAATATAAGGGAATGTTAAAACTTCTGTTTTTGTATGTGGAAGGTTTACCAAGAGGTACTTGCTCTTAGAAGCAGTAGCTTACATTAGCTCAGTTCTAAAAACACTTATGCATGTGATTAGCCTCATTCACCCAAGTGGTCCCTGTCCAATTCCATAGGACCACTCATGCATGAAGACCATTCATATGAGTATTTGCAAGATTGAAGTTCATACCAAGAGTTCAAAGTTCACATCTGAGAGCAGAATAAATTTTGAATCTCAGTAAAAATACAGATCTGTTTCTTGCCAGTCTGATGCATAAATTGATAAATGCCACACTGAAACATGGCTTTGACCAGGAAGATTGGAGGAAAAGGAAGTGATTGTTAGTGATTGTATCCCACCCAAGGGCTTAACCTCAAGGCAAAACCTGAGGGCATATGAAATTTTCAAGAAGCTAGTACCAACAACTTTCTGCTTTCCAGAGATCACTATTGTTATTAGATCAGTTTGTGAGTCTGGAGCTGAAGAACATTGCCTCATTCGCGAAATATCCACATTTCCTTGAAGTAGAATGTTGTAAGTGTAGCTTAGATTTGAGATTGAGCTATAAAATATAAATAAAAACCTGAAAACACTGGATGTCATTTCTAAAACCCAGACATGATGGTTTATCTCTTCTTGCACCATAGAACTTTGGAAATATAAATATTTTTAAAAAATAAATTAATAAAGCGTACAGAGTCATTTGCCTCTTTATTACATTTCTTAATTTAACAACTAAAAAATTCTCTGGTAATTTTCCTGAGGAAGAATTGAAACTAGAGAAATTAAATCTGTGTTGGAGATAGTATCGGTCAGAATTTGATGTTTACTTCTTTTAAAAATAATTTATTTCCTTTTGCAACCTTTCAATTCCTGCCTATAAAAACACTGGACTAATTGAATATTAGGACATGCTTTTTAGTCTGTGCTGTATGAAGAAACAAAAGAGAAATATTTAAAAAGATATGTTAGTGCAACATAGTCTTTATTTATAATGACAGCGAGTTTTTTGTTGTTGTATTTATTCTTTCAAGCATATTTGCAAGAGATGTTCTTTCAGGGGCAACTTGGCAGTCTACAGTTAAGAATACTCTAGATCCATTTTCTCAACATTTACAGTCTGATGGTCCAAACATGCCAAGAATTAATATCTTGGTGTATCACCTACTGTGTTGCCAAGACTCACTTTTCAGGGGAGTATGTTTGTTTACAAAGTACTTGTAAGACCACTCTAATAAAATAGGTCATTCATAATCACCATTCAGGTTAACACATTCTTCAGAAATTTCAGACAAAGCTCTCTGTTTTGTGCTAAATACCTTTCTTGCTCATTTGATGTCCCTTAGATATTTAACAGCTGTCTCTCTAGCCAATCAATAATCTGGCATAATTTTTCTCATTTTCTTTGTCTGGCCCATTGCTCTTACTCTGGCATAAGGGACACTTCTTGTGCTTGAACATTTGATAACGTCTTCCTTACACTTTTATATGTCTTCCCTTTGTGTATGTGAGTTTCAAAACACATAGATCTCCTTAATACCTTGTGTCCTGGACATAAAAAGGGGTCTGTCTATCATATGTGCTTTCCACAACTGCTTTACCACACAAGGAAAACTGAGAAAACTCTAAGGCCTTGACAAAGAAGGGGGTTCCAATCCAAACAGTTCTATTAAGAACTGCCTGGCTGTTAGTACTGGAGGCAAGATTTCTCTGGAGAATGTCATCTTGACAGATTACATCTGTAAGTGTCCTCAGTAATGGGGCATCCATTTACCTTACCACTATTTTCATTGATGCTTCATTCACTTCCTGCCTCTGTTCTTTGTTCATGGCAATATAGTAATTTCACTTTGTCATTCCCTAATTCATTTTTCAATTGGATGCTGCCTTCTACTTTCTCATCTGGTCTTAATACATGCAGTTTAAAAGGAGTTGTGCATTTCGTACCTATGATATAATTTCTTTTTACTCTGTTCCTGCTTCTCTTCCTTATCCACCAAAGACTAAACCTCCACGAAGGGACTATATAGTACATATTTTCTGTTAATAAAGTTTTCTGCGTCATATGAGGTGACAATAAGCAGAAAAATATGTTTTTCATTTTGAAGTCACACTGTTTGTCTACCTCTCCAGTCTCCTGTAACATAACTTCTCAGTGGAAGGAGAGGAGAAATTAGAAAATTGAAATCTAATTCTACAGACATCTCCTCAAAGGTGGAACATCAAACCCAAAATATATATTAGGGTGAGTTGTGTGTGTATGCAGAATATACTGCAATACATAAGAATATAAGTAACTGTATAATATATGGTTCTAAGTATTTATATGTAAAAGTATATAAGATTTGCATTAATTATTTTAGTACGTATACTATATACAATAAATATCATTAGAACAGAATGGAGTGGAATAGACTAGACAAAACTAGAAAGAACAGAAGAGGAGTGTGATGAATAAAACAATGCAGATTTTATGACAGTAGGTAGCACTACATCAGATTTCTGTTCTGTCTCTGTATGCTCAGAGTAGAATTTATGGATCATGTAAGAGACTGAAGTGGCATGGGGGAATATTTACCTTTGTATAACTTTATGCCTCTGGCTTAGATGCCTAAGTTAGCCAGCAGGTCACCTATGACCTTGTGGGAAGATAGACTTCTCCTAACATTAACTGGACCAGAAATCTGACCAAAATTCTCTGAAGCAAGCTTTGGAGTAGCTATTTATGCTATACAAATCCTGTAAAAAATTATACCCCATATACTGTGATCAAAAACTTGAGAATTTTTCATCTGACTTAATCCATTTCACTTGGTGTACATAAATTTGAACAGGAGTGAAAAGTCAAGTCTCAGTATAAAAAGGACAAAGTGTAGTCTTAGACTTTCATAGTCAAGGTGAATATTAATCTTTCCATCATCTTAACTTCTGTCTTTGGGCCAAGCAGCCAAGTTCAGATAAATCTACTCACAGTATTGTCCGTGATATGAAGAATTAGTTGAATTATGGAATTGTAATTATCTTTTCTAGTTTCAGAGATATTATGGGGGACTCTATGCAGTGATTTATCCAGATGCAGTGAAATCTCTTATCAACCAGCATTTTGCTATGGTTATACTGAATACAAAATACCGCATGCTATTTTGGTTTGGAACGCAGATGCACTAACACCCGTGGGGAAAAAAAAAAGAGGCCTTATATTATTTTTAAAATTCTTAGTGCAGAAATAAATTATGATCATTGGACATAGAGCATTCTCACTGCTATATTTGTCTACTGCTTTATTCAATAGCAGTTCTACAGATATGAAGAGGACAGCTCATGGAGCAGGATATTATTTTCCCTGAGAAAAGCTGACAATATGTCCTTGAGATACTAAATGTGACAGAATTCAGTGGGGCATCTGTTAAAGGAGACACAAGTTCACAGTCTGGAGCACATTTTCACACACTATTATGTAGCAGAGGATTAGCACCCCATGAAAAATCACTTTCAGTCATCCAGTCTGAAATAAATATAGATTGTATCAGATTTGCAGAGGTGAGTGCTGACCTATTTTTTGTTTTGGTAAGAAAATATTAAGGGATTGCTTCCATTTAGCAAGTTTGTGAAGATAGAAAAATAATGGGCTGAAATATATATTCTATTTGCTTTGTGTTGCACGTTATTCTATAATTACATAAAAAAAGAAAGAATGTAGTGTAAAATGTTCAAATCTCAAATGAAGACATCATTAGAAATGAATGGGCTGTGTGCAGTGGAATCATTACCACAACATCCTGTAGGATACAAAAAGCAGACCAGCAGTAATTACAGTCCTGCAGTAAAAATCAATAAGTGCTTCTCATGCCTTTCTGATCAAGACTGTAGGATGATACTAGCAACCTGTGAAACAATGGGGTACCCATCTTATCTGAAAGTATAAAATGTTTATCAACTCATGCATATGCTCTATGCTTGCATAACTCCTCGGTCTCCTGCTATGATAGTCATTCTGATAGAATCCTGAGGAAAGAACATTTCTGTTATGCTTACAGGAATTATGTGCTGAAGAGGAACAAGAATGAAGTGGTAATACATTTAAGCATTCAAAAGTAAAAAGAAAATATTACATTTAAGATACCAAAGTATGTGCGACACCATAGGACTTAATTCTCCTCTCTTTGTGTAAATGAAGAGTAAGTCTTCTGACTTCATTAGAGCAACACCTCATGAATCTGTTACAGTATGAGAATCAAGTCTAAAGGATAGAGCTACCCCTTGTTTTGCATTATGGCTGCTAATTAAAAAACAAATAAGTCTTTAATCATTGTTACTCAATCATGGCCTTTCAGAACTACTCTTCAGTTCAAAATGTTAATGCCAAAGGGACTCATAGTTATAGATCAGATTGTAATATTATGCTTAAGATTATTTCCTTTAGGGATGATACTTGTCCTCCCCACTTGGGTACTTACCAGGTACTTTTTCTACCTGGAAAATTAACTACTTTTTAATGGGAAATTGAGTTGCTTTCCAAAATGGAGAGCTCAAGAAACACATAAAATTCAGTCTCTTTCAGGAACTTTATATTGCTCTGTGACTTATTTATGGCTCTGTCTTTTCATGTTTGACATAGCAATATAGAATACTGTTTACTTGCAATGCAGCTAATCTCATTTAATAAGTGTATCTTGCAAAAATACATTGTTATGTCTATATGGTGTATTGACAAATTCAGCTCCAAGTCTTCAAAGCACTGACTCGGTTCATCACACATGTAAAAGCTTATCTTGAATCATATACTTAGACTAATAACTTCTGCATAAGCCACTTAAAATGAGAATTAACTTCAAGCAACTACTTAAATGTTCTGCTCATTCAGAACCTTTTCCTTCTTACTCTCTTCCCCCCAGGCCCACATTGACTGTCTGAAAAGCATCAGACAAGTGCAACCCTGTTCTACAACAGGGAAAACTTCAATCCACAGATCAAATTGAAGAACAGGCCGATATTAATAAGAAAGTGTGTTACTAACTGCAATAAATAATAGAAATTACAGTTAAGCAGTAAAACCCATTAGGATTATATAAGTTTCAGTACAGTGAAAACACTGTAAACTAGCATAAATAAATGTTCATTGCTTCTTGAACCATGTTTACTTCAGATAAGTTCTGAGGCAAACAACATTTTTAACACTGTCCAAACTGTAAAAAATGTGAAATTGTGTTTCAAAAAGCCTATTTCAAATATTAAAATAAAATGACAATATGATTATAACATCCTCTGCAAAAAACTTCTAAAAGAAAGGGTGCTCCAATTTTAACACAGTTAAACGTGTGCTTTATTTAATTTAGCTGTTTAAATATTTCACAAGATATCAGATATTTTCTAAAAGGCTTGGGGAAGCAACATTATATTGGCCTAGAATACTCTCATCCGACTACTTCTTAGTACAGTTTACTTCAGTAATTAAGACCATACAGAGTATTTCTATCTGAGAATATGAAAATGTATGTCTGATCAACATACCTGTGAATAAACTGCAGTGAAATATGTTTGTCTTTTTAACCCACTGCACAAGGCCATTAGAATAATCTACTAGCTAAAGTCTACATGCTATCTACGCTCTGTTTGCTTGGCCATAAATGCCTCCAAAATCACAAATTTCTGTATAAGATACTAACAGAACTAAATAAAATAGGTCCATTGCTTAATGTTCCATTAAATTTTATGTGTACCATAAACCAGACCTACACTGGATAAGATTCTTAATTTAATTATGAGATTGTCATTCAACTTTATCTTTGTAAATAGATACCTACTGATTTTTATGAGAATGATTTTCATGTCTGCCAAGTATCTGCATCTCCCTATTTCATTAGAAGTTGTGGATGACCACAACAGGTTCAGGTTCAAATGATAAGAACCCGAATGGATTAGAAACATTTGCCTCCCAGCTCAAAAATTGTCATTTGTTATGCCACAGCAGAGTGATGTCCAGACTCAGAAATCTGTGAAGGTAACACACAATTATGGTCATCACCTATCTGCATGCTTACACGTAGCTCGGCTTTGTACTGCCATATATGCTTAAAGCCAGTCATTAGGTTAATTACAATGCATTTGTCAAGTTGCAGATTTTCAGGCCAGAAGGGACCATTCTAACTAAATAATATGACCACTTGTGCAATACACATTTGCCTAGAAATTTCTACATCAGACTCAAATTTTTGTTTAAGCTTAAAGGTAGCTTTTGGGAAAAAAGGCTAATAAAGCTTGTAAATGACTGTTAATAATAGCACCATGTCGCATGCCACCTCTAAATGCATCCTGCCTTACCTTCACATCTACACCAGTGCTGTTAGGTCAGTCATTACAATGTTTCTGCTAACCTATTACAAATTGCTTCATTTACTTACAGCCATCGTTTAATCATCCCATTTGTGATGCACAACCCAATGCTGATGTCATTTGAGGATACACCCGTCTGATTACCTTCTCTATATATGCAAGTCAGTTTGTTTTTGTGATTCAGTGCTGCTGCACTTGCAAAAAACCAACCAACCAACCAACCAAAAAAATTCTAAGCAGTCTTCACTTCCGGCTTTCCAGAAATTTGCTTTGTATGCTTCAGGTGGATACAATACCATCATCAATAAACAACTTGACATCTTTGTTTATTGAAATTATGTCCTGCCAATTCTGTGATCTAAGTGATTCCCTGTGCAGAAGTGATATATTCTAAATTCCCCATGTAATCGAACTAAATAATAAAGTAAATAAATTTACTTTAAGCTTGTGTGCCCATGTTACACACAAATAGCCTAGCATAGGTTAGTGGATTAGTTGTCCCTATAAAAAGCAGCTAAACTAAGTGTTACAATAAGAAATATGCTTATACTGCAATGCATTTTGTTGACAAATAGGAATAGGGAGGGAATGAAATTTCTTTTTCAAAGCCAAAATCATATGACTGATTAGGAATTTTTCAACATTCTGTGATATTACAACTAAGAATATAGTAAAATACATTCAGAGAATACACTGGAAGTTCAGTTATGGCTCAGAATTAAACACAATATGTTTATGATGTGGATAGGTATGCAATTTGATACAGCAACAGGACTTCCTAAATCCATATGTGTAGCTTGAATGTCTCTCTTCTAATAATGAAAATTGTTCAAATAGCAGCTACTGTGCCACACTGCACCAAGATCATCAGCCAAATTTACAAATTTGTTTTCCATACCTTTCTATTTCCTGTATGAATGTGTGCACTTTTGGACTTGGGAGCACTCTTCAGCTGCTGGGCTCAGAGACATCCATGGATATTTGTCATCCCTGTGCTGGGGCCAAAACTCTGGGACACAGTATCCTATTTTATCTGAGCAAACTTCTGTTTCCCATCAAGAAGAAACACAAATGTTTGTTTTGTGTGAAAAGCAAACAAACAAACCAACCCTCAACAACAACCAAAAGAACCCAGAAAAAAACCACACAAAAAAAAAGGACCCAAACAAACCAAACCAAAAAACCCACAAACAACAAAAAACCTGCACAGTCCAATTTCTCCCAAAGATCACAAAGGCTTTCCTTGGTGAAAACCATTCTCAGTCATGTAAACCCTGTTGGTTCAGGATGCTCATAGGACAGGTCAGGAGCATGTGAAGGCTAAATCAAGTAAGTTTTGCATTGTAGGCCCCTTAAAGGAGAGGACAAAAGTTCCTGCTCCAAGGAGTTTACTGCCTGAGAGACAAGACATAACTGGCATATGCAGCCAGAAGGCAGGAGAAAGGAAACCTGCGTTTTAATACAGAGGAGACATTTGAATAGTTATATATTTTTTTTCTCATATTTAGAATATTTAGGATAATCATAGTACGATTTATAAGTGGCTTAAACTAAAAAAAAGGCTTCAAGGATAACTCAAACACCCAAACCCAACAATAACAGATAACAGTCATGCTTGTTTGTTTTTCATAGTTTATCCTTAGTAAGAAAAGTTTATTTAGACAATTAGTATTAATTGTCTAAATCAAGTTAAAATCAAAAGGGAAATATACTTTTAGATATAAAGAGTTATGTGTTAAAATACTGAAAATATAAGTACTGTCAATTTAAACAGTAACATTGCTATATTTACAAGCTGGCATGGCTCATATTGCACTTAGGAAAGTGCAGTTACAATATATTTGCAATTTTTTTCAAAACCCGCAAATCAATTAAGCAATGAGGAATGGATTAATCCAAATTATAATACTGATAGAATGTCCATTAGCAACGACTTTAGTAACAGATTAACTATAATTTAAGACCCATACAGATTAAAAATAATGGCAGATATCCTGCAGGTTGGAATACATATATTTCATATTCTAGAATACTACTGTAGGGGTTCCTTCTCTCCCTCACATCTTCCCAATACAGTGAATAATCTGAATGCTGATCTGAATTAATTCTTGAATTCTCAGTACTGATTTAAATGAAATCTTATTAGAAAACTTTTTTTATTTCTTTTAAATCAAGGATTGGTACTGCCTTTAGGAATTGGTATTGTCTTCTGGAATCCCAGACAAAAATCAGTCTTACAAACTCTATACTTCCAGTGATGCCCTGGCTTGACAAGAATGAAGAGAGATATAATGATGGAAGGTAGAAGTAATGATACATGGAATGATACACTTTTTTTTTTATTATTAAACTTTAATAAAGTTCTTGACTAGAGCATGAAATGGATGTCTTTAAGTCAATTCCTTCATTCTTACACTAAATAAAATGTAGGGTGTTTGTGGCAATATACATTGATAGTAGTATAAAAGGTTTGAATTTTAAGATGTTCCCAAGCTCACTTTGTAAGAATTAAATTGAAACATTTAAACCAACATAAATTGTAGGCATTAAATTGAAACCTGTCCATCTAAACCACTGCTTGTATGCTGTAGATGTTATTTCTCTAGTGTAAAAGATCATTACTAAAATTAGGAGGAAAACCCAGTACTCTATTGTCTTACCTTTACTCAATAAAGCTGGTTTTACAGGATGGGAATTTCAGAGAGATAGAGGACCTTGTTAAGGTTAAGCTACAGTTAAATCTATTTCTGTGTAAAACATGATTACAGTACAGCAACATTAAGAATATCAGCTTAGAAAGTGTTTTGAATACATTTATTATAAAGAGGAGTGGAAAACCAAATCCTATTTAACTAGATTCTCATTTCTCAATTTTCTCTGAAAAAGGTAACCATGTTAGCACCTCTACTCTCAGGGAAAAACATGTACATCAGTCTTAGTATGTTCTATGTCTTTTCTTCAGCAGTGGAGTGACCCATTTGTTATTTGAGCTAGAGTAAGAACTGAACTATATTGGCTCAAATATACCAGCAAGAAGGTAGAGTCTTCTGCAATCAGGAGCACTGAGCACTGCTTTATCCCTTTCACTGTTACCTGTAATTCAATAAATGATAACTGCAGAAAGATGATGAGATGCTCTGGATTGAACTCATCCTGTTCAGTTTTACATGCCTGTGATAAAGGTGATTAAACACGAGCAAGTCATTCTGTCTTGATTTCTACCAAGCGAAAAGAAACTAAGATTTTCCAGACATTCTTAAAGGTCTGCTTATAAAACTTGATCTTATTCACTAAATATGAAGGAAACTAGGAGTTCCCATTAGCATACTTAGGAATAATAAATACTATTACAGCAATAGGAGTATCCTCACACTATGTCTGGGAACACTCACACTATAACTTTGAATGTCACAGTTTCATGATGCAGAAGTTTTTACGTTTTCCTAATGCAACTTTTTGGTTTATGTTTCCTGTATACTTTTTGCTCTTCAAATATCATCTGCCTCACTAAAACACATATCTAATCAAAACAGAGAAGCTAAAAGGAGGCAATCTAACAAGAAACACTGAAAAAAATTTCTCTATTGTCATGTGAAAGTTAAATTCCTCTGTAGGAATTATAAATTCTTAACTGTAGAAATTATAAATTAATATAAAGTTTAACGCTAACTTCATTTAAGCTTGATTGCGCCGTATTAGGTATGACCTTCATCTATCACAATTCTGAAATATATACTTGATGTTAAGTAGGCAAATAATATTCTTGACTTCAGGGTCACAATTTACACCCAACTTCATACAAATTTGTAGATCTGAGATGAAGTATTCAGAGAACAGAATCTAGAGGATAAAACCAGGCAAAACTTTGTTACTTTTCCATAAACTTAACCTCTGCTCCATTAGGTCCTAAGGTAATGGAATGATCAATAGCTATTTAAAGTTTTACCCAGGTTAATCATTGCACAGAAACAAGCTGAAGATTAAGTGAAATGCCTGCCTGCACTTTTCACACAGGCAGAGATAAAAACCTTCAACTGTGACATTTAAATTAGTGAACCAAAGTTGAGAATAAACAGTCCTGTAAGTGGAAAGCATTTCCTAACACTTTCCACCCCTCCTCAAATACAACAACTGTAAAGCTTATCTTACAGGCTTATCATATAGGCACTTAATTCTTTTCCAGTCAGGAGATTTTCACACTGCTAGTGACAACTCCTCCTTATGTAAATGGTCACATTAAAATTTCTTCTAAAATTCTGTTAAAAGAATAGCTTTCTATTTTAAATAAGGTGTCTGACATTTTTTCATTTTCTTTCCTTCTCAGGTTCATCCTGACTACTTGCATTTCATATATTCTGATTTTCTATGTTCTGGCCCACTTAGACCTTTTTATTATTCAGTAAAGTGATTTCCTAGCTATTGCTGTCTTACCTTGTTTTGATTCTTTTAAATTCTTTGGAAAGAGAAAAATAACATGCCAAATAAAATCTATGACATCATATCAGGAATGTCTAAATAATATAACAGTTCTCTGTAGAATTCACAGCAAGTCAGACATAGAAATTTGACAAAAAAATTCTTGTAAATGTGAAAGTAATTACATTAATTGATGAGAGGACACAAATCTCTTCTGATGAGTATGATCTATTTGGAACAACACAGTTTAGGACTTAGTACCAGTCTTCTTCCGGATATTGTAGCTAGGACTGAATTGAAATTATTTCAAGTTTCTCTGTCATGAAAGGCAAAATATTGAGTAAAACAGAGAAGAACAGAAACAAAATCTACAGCTCAGACTCAGGACCCTTGAGGGCAGTTTGTGCATTTTGTTGGCTGTACTGCATTCTTCAGGGGTCTAAATCCTGCAAAAGATGAGGGAGTAACTAATGGAATCAAGTACTTAACAATTTTTAGGGTTCAATCACTATTAAAAAGTAAATTGTAAATAGTCTCTTGGCTTCAAATCTGTTCTTTCATTGGCATGACCCTGAAATTCACAAATCTTTGAATGCTGTATCCTCTGTTTTTAGGTATCCTACAGGACAGAAACCACAGGCAAAAAGGCAGACAGACCGGCTTTAAAAGAGTTGGGATGAGCTCTACCAGATTCCTCTTCTCAGCAGGAAGAGAAGCGACAAATAAAAATTGACACTCTCAGGGACACTACAATTATTTTATTCATGGAACATCTGGGACTGTCTAGTGCAGCAGCAAGAACAAGAAATGTTAATTGAGTGATCAGCCATGGCTCCCAGTGAGTCACGCTAACAAAGACATAGTGGAACAGCAGCAAAGGCTTCTGCAGGTCAGCTGAGAAGTTTGAGACAGACTTGTTTTCTTCCTTCTCCAGTATTACCTAAGCTTGGTGGTGATTTTAATGTCTATATTAATAGATGTGAATGAAGTAATAATTTTAAATCAATGAAACGGTGAATCTCTGTGAAGAATACTCACAGAATTTTTATTCTACTGTGGCTTTTACCATAGTTCAGGATAACAGGTGTCCCTATTTTTACTTTCAAATGTAGATAAATCTAGACAATCTATAGGTGTTGGGTAGGCAGTCAGTACTGTCAAAAAATTGTCCTTTATGTCAGTAGAGATTTTCATGGTATTTTCAAAAGGAACAAACCTCCAGTGAATTTTGATATTTTTCCTATGCGGTTTGTGGAATGTAGATACTTTTCTTTTATTCTGAAATAATTTTTGAACTCTGTGGAATTTGACATTTTCTGATTTTAGCAGGAAACTCACCTTCCTTTCCTGTTTTAAACAAGCATGTTGAAGTCATCTTCTCAGATCTTATAAATAGTTTCTATACCATGGAAGAACACTACCCTTTCGAAACAGCAGAGTTACTAAAGTTTGTATGCACCTAGCTGATGAGAGATTCAGATTCAAATATAAAGTCTGTTTGATCTGAACTGGATACTGAACCAGAAGTTCCTGCCTGAAATGTATTGTAATTAACTGTGTAGAAAATCTTCCAATGGACACAGAAATTGCAGTGAGTAGAAGATTTCCCTGAAGACTTCGACTATGTGTGGAGAATGGAGAAAATTGAATAGGAGAAATTTGGCAAATCAGAATATCCTGTAATTTTTTCAAATGGCCACTCACTTTGCAAAGTGAAATTTTCATTTCTCTCAAGCAAATGGTCAAGCAAAGATGAGATTTGAGCTTTGCTCTCCAAAATATGATTTCCACAATATTTTGTATTCCAATATTTTTCTTTGAAAAATATTGATAAAATCATGGGTTAGAAATCTTGAAATTGAATCTTTATCTGATTTTACGATGGCATAAGATGGTCAAACTGACTCATATTTTTTGTTTCATTTTCTCAATTTGTAAAACTGAGATATTAATATCAGCTTCCTTTGTAAAGTGTGTTAAAATCACTAGATTAATACTCCATTTTTTGATATTTCTGTTAACTCACTGAATCTCTACCAACTTTAGGTGTCCTGCACTCAAGTTGCTGTCATATTAACTGTATGCCACACCTCTGTCCAATGGTCAAATATATCCCCCACAAAATATCAAGTCTTTGAAGATGAGGACAGCAAAAGAAAAAAAAGGTGAATAAACACTTACTTCTGCCCAGCCTTATAGTTTAAGCTTTCACTTAACTTTGCATTCTATTTATTTATTTAGTGTTGTCCAGGAGGTACCCCCAGGCATAAAAGCAACAGTAAAGCCCATTCAAGAAGCACTGATTACTCATGTTCTGTTCCAGTGCTTCATTTCCCATTGCGTCACAGACTCATCCACATGGTTATAAGCATTCTTCCACGGCTTCCTTCTCCTTGGAGGCCTTGATGACTGACACAGTAAGGAATGCTCTGAACCCCACAGGTTTAGGATACCTGCATCACACTCAAATGACTAAAGACACTGCTTCGATATCACTGCTTGTCTCCAGCAGCACGTTTCGACTGACAGCTTGAAGTCCTATATCCTAATGGTGACTTAAAACTATGATGAAAATAGATGATCTACACATGGAACTCACTGTCATTAATGCATGCATTATACAGAGCATGTATGCAATATTGCAATTCTTCCTTGTCAAAACCGTACTTGGCCAAGGTGGATGAAGTAGCAGTACTAGTACAGTAGTTTGCATGTGGTTTTCTTGTCACTGAGCCTAAGTGTGCTTGGTAGTACTAAAAATGACCATTTCATTTGTAATTACATTGGTGAAAGAGAAGAGATGTAACCTTACTTTACTACAGTAGTATAAATATAATCTCAGCCTTATTAATTTCAGTTGGAATCTACATAAATATAGGCACTATCATGAGAGAGCAGTTTTTGCATGACCAGAGCCAAAATTGCTTAAATATCTGCAAAAATGATCCTCAGCAAACAGTCCAATTAAGAATAGTTTGTTGCTACTCTTCAAATACGTTACTTAATGAACAGTATTTGATTAGGTACGCTTGTATATAAAGCAAGTTATTTTAAGTAATTTATTCAATGCAGAGAAGATGACTTTCACTAAATAATGTATCTACCTCAAAAATGTCCACCCAGCTAGTAGGATAACCATTTCTCATGCTTCAGTACTTTATCCATGTGCCAAAATTGCTGTGAACTGGAAAAGGTCCCATCACAGGTAATCAGCTGGCCATGGGTTCAACTGAGTTCCCTTATCGGACGTTGTTTGTTTTCTGTAGCAATTTGTCTATTTCACAGCTGTAATAAGGCAAGGGTTTATATTCAGCAGGTACAGAGTTTAAGAACAAGTTATCAGCAAATTAGTTGAACTTGGCAAGAGGGTCAACAGCTAACTGTTATTTTTCCAACAGTTTTTATTTGTTCTTCTCCTGGCATAGTTGTACCAAGTGTGCTTCAGCCTTGTGATGGTTTTGAGTAGAGCAGAGCAAATCTTCTTCACAGTAGCTAGTATGGGGCTATGCTTTGGATTTGTGCTGGAAACAGTGTTGGTAACACAGGGATGTTTTCATTGTTGCTGAGCAGCACTTGCAGAGTGCCAAGGCCTTTTCTGTTTCTCACACCACTCTACCGTCAGGTGGTCTGGAGTGCACAAGGAGCTGGGAGGGGACGCAGCTAGGACAGCTGCTCCCAACTGACCCAAGGGATATTCCAGACCATAGGGCATCATGCTTGGAATATAGAACTGGGGGAAGAAGATGAAGGGGGGTAATATTCAGAGTGACGGTGTTTACCTTCTCAAGTAGTCATTACATGTGATGGGGCCCTGCTGAACACTTGCCTGCCCATGGCAAATTAATTAATGCCTTGTTTTGCTTTTCTTGCACACATGGCTTTTGCTTTACCTATCAAAATATCTTTATCTCAACCCATGAGTTTTCTTATTTTCACCCTTCTGACTCTCTTTCCCATCCCACCAGCAAGGAAGCGAGTGAATCACTGTGTGGTCCTGAGTTGATGGCCGAGGTCAAACCATGACAGCCTTCAATGCCCAGAACTGTACAATGCAATGCCAAAGTGATATTTGTTATAAATATTTTATAATGCTTTGTGGATCTGGCCTAACATGCCCAGGAAAAAAAAAAAAGAATAAAACTGATTTAGAAAACTAATTGTACAGTAAACACCAGCTCTGTATTAGTGAAAATTAATACATAGGATCAGTTATAATCCTGTTACTAAATCCAATTAGTTTTTTATCATTATATAAGGCAATATTTCATTTTTATTAGTATTATTTATCACACATTAGAATAGCATAAAGATGCTTAACAGAATCAGGAACACACTTTATGAAGTAAAATAGAGGCACTCCTTCAACAGCATTTTGTTTGATTTTGCCTCAGACTGCTTCAGCTTTTTACAGAACTTGGTGTTCTGTGTGGTATTTTAAAATTTCTTCCGTGGCTGGTATCAGTATTTGCCTAAAATCTAGACATTATTGAAAAGGTGAGCAAAATATATGTCGTAGGATTTCTCAGTGAACTGGAGTTTCAGGTTACTTCTATGGTTATTTACTCTTCATGTGAGCACATCAAAAAATCTTTATAGGAGGCTTGGTCCTTGTCTACTGTAAATTGATGTATTTTTATCAGTCTTTCTCAGATATGGAACATGCTCTGTTCTCTTTCTGGGGATGGAGTAGCCCATTAATGTCTGGATTCAGCTTCAAGTTTTCTGGACTACAAATCTAAACTGAGGTTTCTAGCAAAGTGTTTGGAACATCCCTGACCAATTCATACTGTGGGCATAGCAGAAATTCCATGCATTTCCAAGAGAAGTCTGTACGTTTGGTACATGTTCCCATCATCTTGTTCTTAGCTTTACATATTCTAGTCATCTTGTATGCTTTGTGTTACCAAGCTTCTCTTTACTGCTTATCAAAATCTATTTACAGGCCATTTATAGTGTTTCTCTTTATGCAGCAATGTGATTTCTGTGTCCCAGTATTACAAGGGTGAAGAGATTGTTCTCAGGGTGACAGCTGCAGCTTCCTTCATGACAAGTCACTGATCTTGTGCTACTGAGACCTAAAGCAGATGCCCTTCCTCACCTCCTTAACTCTGGAAAAACATATTCACAGGGTTTTGTTTATTAAAATAAGGCTTCACAAAACTGCTGAAGCATCTGTGGCCAAGCTAGGAAATGGCTGCTTCAGAGAGCTGCTATTTTAGTCTACGCCGATCAACATTTGAAAGATTGATGTGCTGATGGGAGCTTTGCTAACTCCAACCAACACGAGTGAAGCCCTAACCACCCCTAACTTCCTGCTCCACAGCAGAATCAATAAAACATGTCCACACCACAGCAGGGCCAGAGAGCAGTCAGAAGCTATAGCTGAGGTCATTACTGAAGGTAAGTTTGAGTTTATATGCTGGGTTATAAACGGTGGTGGCTGAAGTGCTGACATTAATTTCTGTCCTCTGAGGATGTTACTGATGCAGAAGCCCCTAAGAGACCACTAGAAAAGGCTTGAGGTATAAAAACAACAACTCTGTTTCTAAATGTAGCAATGTTTGTATGTCAGGGTCTTTAGATGTACAGCTGAGCCTTTAGAAATAAAGCAGAATATTTTTGCCTATAAGTGGTCCTTTTTCAGAATGAATGCATACAATCTAAGAAATTATATAATATATTCTTCATTTACACCACTTGAAAAAACCGTTATTCCACTACAATAGGAAACCAGTTTAACTATTTATTACGTTCTACCAAGAACAGGATAATTTCAGGAACCAATTCTTTAATTTACTGCATACTTTTGTGGACATGATTATTACTTTTTTGATGTAGCTCAAAATTATTACATTGGCTAAGCATTTAGTGTTCTTTTAGCAGTTATCTTTCATTTCTTATGCTAAAACTAATGTTTCTTCTGCCATGTATGTATTTATTCCACTGTTTGTGAATCTTTCAACATTACCGTTGAGATTATTAAAAACAACAGCAACAACAACCCAACCAAACAACCAAAAAAACCCAAAAAAAACCCAAAAACCCCCAAACCAACCAGCCAAATTCCCCCTGCCAAAATCCCAAAATGAACAAGTAAACAAACAGAAAAAAAAACCTCAAAACCACTCAGGTAAGGAAGGTAAGTCTGTTCATGAGTGTGTCTCACTATTACCAATGGCTGAGGCCTTGGTGTCTCAGTTATGATAAAGCTTGCAATAAGACCAGATCACCCCTGAACTGGAAGAAATTCTATTAGGAAAATGTTTAAAAGAGAATAGGTAGAGGTATAAATTTAGAACATTTTCCTTGCAGTGTTATAAGAAAGAAAAAGTATTTCCACACTCCAATTGGTTTAGAGTTTTATTCCTGTAATCCAATCATAATTTCATTTTCTGGCTCAAAATGCAATGGGCCAGACTTCTCTGTGATGCAAGCTGATGTAGCAACTGTAAAGATATTATATTTTGTTCAATTAGAGCATAAGAAATATCTGAAGAAAAACAAGCAATTAAGCAAAGGAATAAACCAATATTTCAGGGACACTTGCTCATCCAGTCATATTTAATCTCTGCCAGTGTAGATTACAAGGCAAACAACAACAAAGAAAGTTAACATATTGCATTTATAGCCATATACTGAATGTATTTCACAATCTGTTGAGTACATTTAAAAATACTTGGAAGCCTTCCAAGCTCTTAAAAAAATGGATGTATCTCTCATTAGCATTTTGAAGATGTCAGCCATTTTTATATTGGGTAATAGAAAGTAATCTGCCAGGGGAAATAGTGTACTCCTGTGTGTCAGAACAAATATGATTAACATTGTGCCAGATGCATGTCCTCATGAACTCCCAGGAGAGACTACAGAAGTAGACCTTGTAGTCAATTATTGAAATTTGAAGTGCTCTGTACCTCTGATTTGTGTGCAGCAACAATAACTTTCACACAGGGCTACCAGAAATCTGCTTGTGCATGCCTCCATGCAGAGCATTAATAAGCAGATGCAAGCACATCATTATCCATGTTTCCTTCTTCTTTGCTGATTGTCATTTTGTTCAAGAGAAATTAACATGCTCTATTGCTTCTACATAATAAACACACATTTAGCTAAAAGTCATAGAAAGCAGAAAAAATATTGCTGATGTAGGTGTTTATTCCTTTTTGCTTATTAATGGTCTAGGAGAGAGATAATTAACTTGAAAAGTGAAGTGGAAAAAAGTGTAGTAGTATGTAGGTATAAAAGCATGTATTTTTTACTGGTATGTTTTAATTTTGTCCTTCCATCTTAGGTTAGTGCACACAGATTTTTTTTTAATTATTTGAAGAGCAGAATGCTAGAGGATCAACATTTATTGTATTTTTGCACTTATCCTTCTCTGTAAATATCAACTGCATAAATTTTGTCTGATGAGCAAAGACACAATTTGAATTGGTGAAATTCGAGGTTTATTCATAATTTGTGTGGGAGAAAAGTAAAGTCAACTGAATTTTTCAGAAAGTCCTTGCTTCAGACACCTTTCCCTGAGGACCTTTTACTTTGAGATACATATGAAAACTGTTCACTGATTCATAGGCATGAATACAGGCTGTATCACAGGCTAATGGCTCACTCAGGGTATTTATAAACATTGCAATTGGAGCAGACAGGAGTCTGTCTGCTCATGGCAGTCCCAAGATAGCAGGATACAAGTTGTGTGATGGCATTACAACAGGGTTGAGTCTGAATGAGTAAGTGCTGCTGGAAAGAAAGACTAGTGGTTCAAAAGCCCTGAGTTGATAAGCAAAGTTCTCTGGGTTTAGCCACTTCAGAATAGCCCAAGGAATGAGGTCACTATTTTTTAATATATTGTGCTTGTCTAAAACCATATGAGATAAAGATATTTCATATGTCTCCATTGCTTACACTCTGTAAAATCCTCCACTGGAAAGTTCATACTGAACAACGTTAAAGGAGGAGCACGCATTTTCTGGTAACTAGCATGCTGTCCATCTATCACCTCAACCCTTGAGATGTGATGGGACATAGGTGTAGCACCTCCCATGGTTTCCAAACCAAGCACTTCCTTGTCTGCTGTGTGGACATTGCTCTTGTGATGTGTTTAAAATGAACTGCTAACACCTGCACTAGAGGTGTGTCTCTCGAGTAGACACATCCCGAATATGTACAGATTTGAATCAGCATGCCACACGCTGAAGCACTTAAGAAAATAACCTGCATTTGTTTTCTGTTTCGTTAGGGTTTTCTTCTACCTTGCAAAAAACTATGCTTTATAAAGAATAATTTCGGCCATAGATGGAAGAAGTGCTCAACATCCAAGTATTGGAAGAACTAATTACAATAAATTATATGGCAGAGCTCGATACTGTGAACACATTTGAGAAAGATGAGCTATAGTTATAGTCACAATTCCTAACATTCCTTTTTGCTGCCCACCTCCTCCCCCTCCTGTCCCCATCAATTTTCTCTCTCTGAACTGAGTGCCAAGTTTCAATTGCACCCAGACACTGTGAAGGCAAAGACATTGTGCCATCTGGGTTTGCTGTTTTGCTAAGGGAACATTGATCTGTGTCAGTGCTGTACAGATTTTCATTCTAATTACCCACCCAACCTCATGTGCACACCGAAGAAGACAGGTGACAGCAGTGATATCTGCATAACTTCACACAGGATGGATAACCTCACTTTGGGCTTTTATTGAGAAGCTGGCCTAGAGTGACTAGTCTGATCATGTAGGATGAAAGAATAGGACTTCTGAACTTCTTCATTCAGAATAGAGTAAATAGAAATCATTCAATAAACACTGTGTACAGTCTTTTGTTGGAAGAAGAGTGCCAAAAATATGCATAGAAATAATAATGTACTTTTGTAGCAGATTAAAGTGCAGGCAAATTGGATTCTGACAGAAAAACAAATCAAAGAAAACCAAAACAAATGTACAGTGGCATTTTTTCTTATTTTTAAAATGTATTTCCATGAGTGTTTTAATAGGTTTGAGAGCAATATAAAGAGAAATGTTCTACATGCCTTACAAATAATTTAAGAGAGGGAGCCTCTTTTTTAACTTCATCATCTTCCTTTATCCATTTGTTTCATCTATCACATGAAAGACCATCTGTTAGCAAAAGATTATTTAATTTTCAGGCTGGTCCCTCTCTGGGGGCATTTGGCTCCCAGTCTCTAAGAATGCTGTGGTTCTCGTTGACTCTCTGTACTCCACTTGCCCTCTGGTGAAAAAGCAAAGCAAAAAGCTTGAAGTCTGGGTAAAGAGCTTTCAGACAAAAACAGTTTTGAAAATGTTCTCAGATGTAGCAGATTTGACCAGAGTCCCTTATGGCAGAACAGAAGGATGCCCACAGGCACCTGTTAAGAGTACAAAACACACCTCTCAAGAACTTAGCAGACCTATAAGCTTCTGGAGTTTTGAAAAAGATAACAATGGACAAGATCTATAACTTCTTATGTAAGGTGATTGAAAACTGTGGACATTACAGGAAAGAATATATATTTCAGGCATACAGGTGGGAAGATATTTTTAAACTCCCTATCATCCTAATTTCCTTTTTATTCCTGTTTTTGCTATGGCTGTTTGCCCTTTTCAGCAATAACAAGGTTTAATTTTTTTATCTGATGTTCTCAGCATCAATAAAATACAATTTGAACAATGTCATTGGTATGGACTTGCACAACAACAATTAGATCCAGTCTTAAAATAATGAAATTTCACTTAAGAGAAGAGGAGCTGGATTTTGAAGGAGCTTGAGAATCTGGGGATAAAACTGGGGAAAAAAAAATCTGTCTTCAAAAGAACAAAAGGATTCTTTCAAAGATTTGTATACTTTTCAGAGGGTTTTTCAAACATGTCTACTTATTTATTACAATTTAAATCTTTCAAAAGTGAAGCCTTAGGAATCACTTTGAATCATAGGATTTTCACTTCTGGAATATTCATTTTTTAAGTTACATCTACTCATATTTAAGTTAAAAGAGACATTTCATTGTTCCTTTATTTTAATATCAAAAGCCAGGAACTGTTTGAAGGGCTTGTTCATCCTATTTCAGTTCCTATTGTATTGGAGACATTCTGGTAATCACTTAGACAGTGGCTCTCTGTTCTTTACTTCTCCAGCCACAGGAGCATTCCCACCCTCTAAGGAGTATTTTGAGGAGAACTAAATTAAATATCGTGAGGTTTGATATCACAGGCAAATAGGTACAATTGAGAGAAAAAAATCAAACACTTTTCACTGGAAATAATTGACTATGCTATCAGTGTGCAAATGAGGGTTTACATAAACAAAATAGTATATGCATATATGTATATATGTTCATGTATATACACACATATATTTTGAGAGGGAAAGCAGGTATTTAAATCAGGCAGACAAAAAGTCTAGCATTTAAATGTATCCTAATCTTCCAAATGTCATTAGTTTATTTTCCATCTCATTTTGACTTAATTTTTCCAAAACAATGTATTTAATCCCTGAGCAAAACTGATAAAAGAGGTTTTAGACAGACAGAGAGTAAGGAGCCTTCCAAGGTTATCAGCTTGTGAGAGCTCTGCCACCTGTATCTTCCCAGAGTTCTTCAGATCTTTCCTACTGTTTGACTTTCCACTCTCTGCTGAGCTGTTTTACATCCAGCTGTTAGAGTTTGACCAGGTCCCATAACCCAGGCCATGTCAAGGTTTGAAAAGGAGCATGATAATAGAAACAGCATGCTGGCAAGACAGTCTTTTGAAATGTTTTACAGGAGATTTACAACTGTGGTTTTGCTGAAACACAAGCTGTGCTGGGGTGAGGAACTATGATGGAAATTTTTTGGTGAGTTGTGAAAAGGCTAGAGCCATGCCATCCCTGTGTAGACAAGACCTTAGAAAGAAGAAAAGAAAAAAAAAAGAAACTGAAACATTTTTTATCCCCTCTAGCCCCCAAAATTTCCTATATGGAAAAAAAAAAAAGGGTGCATTTGCTTATGTTGCAGATTCTTGCTACTGTTGAATTTCTGTGTTGTTTGATTCACTAAAAGAGAGTCCCAAGACCAATCTGTTCTGTAAAGGGTAATCCCTCCTATAGCCATGCAGATGGAAAACAGTTTCTATTTAATATTTTTACAGCCCAGCTTTCAGTAATTATGGGCCTGTTTGCAACTGTAATATGAATATAAACAGTGAGTTGTTTTTGTCTGTTGTTTATTTTTTTTTCTTCAGTGGTGATAAAAGCTAAAAAACCAACCAAAGGTAGAAACATTTTCAAAATAGGTAAAACACCCTCTAGGAAAACAACACACTATATTAGTTTCAGTGTTAGAGGTGGAAGTGGTAACACTGTCTTTTATTAAGATTCCCATTATAAGTTGTTGCACTCTGAGCTGACATAATTGAGCTGACATTTCAAAAGCTGATTGTCTTTCTGAGGCCAAATTACATTATTTTTGTATATATTTTAATTTAAATCAGAATGATTTGGATATTTCTAAAAATGAAGCTTGAGAAAATATATTTCTTTGTTCATATTAAATAAGAGAAATGTTTCCTTTGAAATAAAGGAAAAGTTATTTGAAGGAAAAGGATAAGGTCTTTCCATCAGGAATGTTCTTTTTGCCACCTGCAGGAAAGGCTGCACAGATTTGTCTAGGTTTTAAATCTGTCTGGACTTAACAGGTCAAATGGGAAAACTCAGAAAAGCCATGAGTAGTTGCTTTTATCTGACCTTGGACCTGTTTGTTTAGCACTTGCCAGTTTGGTCTTCATGTCACTGTTGTAATCTCAGGAGCCTTGGTGCTCGCAGATCCGTTCAGGAACTCCAACACAATTTCTGTTCAGAAAATGGCCATGGACTAAGCCTGGAGTACAGGGTAGAGCTCTTACACACGTGCACTCTGACAGACAGGTGCTAACTCTTGTATGCTCTTGCCATGTGTTGGCACAACACCATCAAGCATTTCTGCAAGCTTTTTTACCCTCTTTTTTATAGAAGTCAAGATGCTTACATGTTACATTGTACTTGCATCCTCATCTGGATTTCGACATACTTAATCTGTCATACAGCACAGGAAGAGCCAATGATTCATAAATTTGTTTTCTTTTTCTCAGGTTTTTTTTTTTTTAACATCTTTTTTTTACCTTTTTTTTTTTACAAGACTGTTGACCTTGTACAAGACTCCCCACCACACAAGTACATTTATGTGTGGACAGTACTCCTGCCTCCTGCATTTGTGTTGGGTAAGGCCTGCTTTGACTTATTATCCAGAATACCTGTTTGTGATCATACCTACGTGAATGTCTTAGCAGGAATACTGAGCCTACCACCACAACCACAGACAGAGAACCTGCCCATCTTGTGTAGTCTGCTTTATCTGCCCCTGGCCCTCTCTCAGGCTCTTCTCCAAGGAGTATAAAGGAAAACACCAGGCAGAAGAGTGAGGGAGGAATAAGATTGCGTTAAGGAACAAGCACAAGCAGCAATAAGATTGGCAAGGAGGAGAGTTGGGATCGACAGTCAGAAAACAGAAAATTGGACTAATCAAGCATGAGACTGGAAGCCTGAGGGAAACAAAACTACGTGAGGTTTGCAGTGAAGAATGGGACTGGAGTCTAGTGAGTGGGAGATTGCATCCAAAAGCTGGTGAAGAGACAACACATAGGTTGGTCTGACAAGAAAAATAGCATGAATCAAGGAAGAAGTGGAGAAAATGGTATCTGGTTTGCTGAAAAAGAATGACAAGGAAAGAATGATTAAACGTCTTTCTGAGGCAAAGAATAAAACTGCAACAAGATACAGCAGGCTGGAAGTAGGATTGCTTAGAAAACTTAGGTAGAGTGTAAGAGATCAAGTATTGTGGGAACTGACTGTAAAACCAGTGAAAAGGAGGTTGTAGGAACAGTAATACAGAAGTGATTTTATTGTTGTTTTTGTTTTAGTAGTTTCAAAAGACTCAAGGAAACAGCAAATCAGCCATGTTATGTCTGAGGGTAAAGAGGAAAACAGGAAGGAACAAGGATGCTTGGAGGGGGCCAAAAATATGGCTCATGGCTGGAGTGAACAGAAGCTTCTGCTAGAGTCCAGGATGGACCCTTGATTTTAATTCCAAATTTCTCCTATTAGCAAATTTCTTCTTCTATCTGCTAGTAGAAACGCTTATATGGGGGACATTTACACTTATTTCCTGTGCACAGAGCCTAAAAATCTGCAACTGCTATGTTTTAGTTACTCCTGTAGCTCCA
This sequence comes from Irena cyanogastra, assembly GCA_013397155.1. Classification (NCBI taxonomy): domain Eukaryota; kingdom Metazoa; phylum Chordata; class Aves; order Passeriformes; family Irenidae; genus Irena; species Irena cyanogastra. Next base: position 113,932 of record VWZV01010609.1, on the reverse strand, counting down.
GACCACAATCCATGCTCAGGACACATGGAGAGGCACTGTGATGCCCAGAGAGGGAGCATCTCTGTTTTCAGGTTGCAGCTGAAGGAAGTGACATAGTCACACATACACACACAAAACATATGCGTGGATACATATCTACATAAAAGAAAGAAAACAAACCCAAAACTTAAGATATTCAGAAGTTACAAAATTCCAAGATAAAATTGTTAGGGTAATATTAATTCAGCCTGCTTATACATATGCACTAGGAAACAGTTTCTAGTGATGTGATCATTTCCACAAGAATCCTCATGCTTTTAGCGCATAAGAAGCATATTCAAAGAGTGAATCAGGTCTTATTACTAAGAGTTTGCTTGTAACTAAAATGCAACATCAAACAGAAAAGTGAGGTTTTCTTGATTCAGATCTTTGAATATGGTTCTGAGGAATTTCATTCCTTCTCTCATTCTTCCCATCTGTGTGGTGTTAAGCAAGTCATGCAACCCAAACTGTTCTGGGGTCATCACTAATTGCGTGTCCTCGTGTTCTATATGTTCAGCATGAGACATAAGGACTTATGAGAAATTGTCTACAGTCAGAACTACAATGAAACCTACTGGAACCTGAACTTGAAAACAATGAAGAGCTGTATAACATCAGTTTCTTGGGAAAATTGAATAAGTGTCGCAAGCTGGCACCTTAAACTACCATGGGTGTTCTGGCCTTTGAACCCTTTTCCTCTATCCTGTCTTGCATCTGCAAATCGGAGGTTAAGATGGCCTTAGTTAATAGGAGTGTTGTAGAAGGTAATTTAGGAATGTTTGTGACATGATCAAATACTAACCTCTAGTATTGATCAGCTAAGAAGCATTCACTTTAAAATTATTATTCTGCCTACATATAGGATAAGGATTCTTCGAAGCAGATAAAACCCGAGCCATTGGTCTTTTGCACTGATAACTACACTTGATTAACCCAAACCACAGATTGAGACATTTTCCCAAATGAGTAACCATCTTCTATCATTTTCATTAAACAATAAAATGCCCTTAAAAATAAGAGCACATAGTCATATAATTATGATTAATGTCTTAATGTAAATACACAAAAAGGTTGAATTAGAGTTGAGTAGGTAATCTTAAAGGTGTTTATTCTAAACTCTGAACAATAGATGCTTCAGTCTTAAAGTTCTAACAGCATTTCATGTGCATTTAGACACAGAAGAAGTGTTTATAAGTGTGTGTGTCTCATATAACCATACCTGTTTGTTTTCACTAGTCTTTTTGTCACGCTTCTTCACTGCTTCTCTTTCCATCATTTTGCCAACGAATTAAGGGAATTCAGTAGTGATTTAGCCGAGCTCTGAAAATTTAACCCAATTCTCTCATAATATAAAATAGAGTGTCTGAACCAGCAGGTCTGAGTACATGTGAAATGAGGTAAAGCAAGCTTATGAATCCACAACTGAAATACAGTTTTCGGACATGTATTCAGTGTGTGGGACTTAGTGCAGTACACTTCTGAATTGTTTGTTTTTCCAGCCTCTAGTCCTTAAAGAGGGTACATTATACGTGGCGGTAACCACAGAGGAAGGTCTGCTGCCAAGAAAACATATTACTACAGTTCAGTAATGTAGCCTAATTGTTTTCCCTCTGGTCAAGTTACCCAGAAATACTTGCTTTTCTACAGCTCTGCAGCAACAGTTAGTTACATTAAATGATCTGCCTTTAAGAGAATTAGAGATGTTTTCCAAGGTTCTACTACTGAAAAAAAAGGCTTCCTTCTTTCACAAATTATGTATCTTCCCTGAGCAGGGTATTTTTACAAATGGAGATTTTTCCAAATGGAGATTTCCATCAAGAACAATCATTTTATGGTGAAAAATGTTCCTTTCTTGTGGATGCATTACACACCATACTGTGTGGGATTGCTGTAGGACATAAAATGATTTGCAAGTTACTAAGGCAATAAAACTACAGTGGGCAAAAAGCAAAATTAACTACAATGTGTAAGACTAGCATCTTCTCATTCTTCACCCAGATTTACAGGATGAGGAATGAATGGACAAAGATTGGCCAGTGTTCCTGGATACAGTAATCAGCCTGCTTCCTTATCAGGAGACAGTGGACCTAAAGCCACAACAGGTGAAAGATTAGGGGAACTACTCTCTATTTCCCCTTTACAGTGTGCTGTCTGTGCGCCCTGAGGGCTCAGTGCTGGGGTTTCACTCAGCATAGGACTTTGTTTTTATGGCACAATCCAGAGCCTTAGAAGGTGTGAAGATATTCTCAGCATTCCCCGAGCTAAGTGAGACAAATTAGCTTATCAGTCTCTGGTGGAAAGCTGAAGATTGTTTCTTTACTTATCTCTAAATAACCTGTTATTAAGCCAAATTTGATAGAGGAAAATTCCGTCATCTGAGAAAAAATTTATAAAGCCTGTGAATCAAATAAAATTTTCTGTAATTGGTCTAATGAGCTGAAAAGGGCTGTTCTTCAGTAGTGTAATTTAGAAGACCCTGCTTTTCTGATTCTATGTATGGAAACCTTTCTATTGATCTGATCCCTTACACTAATTGAGAAAGCTAACAAAATAGACTGAAGAGAAAGGATTCTGTGAGGTAGAGATAATAGAAATAATTTAAATATTTTATATTGACTTAAAAGAACTGCAATTAAGTCTTCCTGGTAATTAGTAATTTCTTTTCTCTAGCAGGATAAATACATTGTGCCTCAACATAGTTACTCATACAGCAGAGTGCAAAACAAAATTGGCTAACAGTCTACTGCTGGCCTTTCCTAAGAGGTAAAACAAAACATAACTTAAAACAAACTGGGGTTACACGGAGATTCTTTCAAGAGGAGTGTGCAACTTGACTGGTCCTCTGAGCTGCACAGGAAATTCTTCACGTGTCAGTCACAAGAGGTGTATCCACAACCAAGAGGAATGGGACCTCCAGAAATTGTTCACATGTGAGAAATCACAGCAGCTCTGCAAGGCCCTGGTTGCTCTATTTCCAGGAATCACAGAGTTGTCTCTGCTGCCTCTTTCCAGCCTCTCACAGCTTCCAGCACCCCCTTCTGTTATATTATGGGGTATAGGCATGAGAGATTCTCCATCAACATTTGTCTCCTTACTTCTGTCAAAGAGAGGCTTCTCGTTTACCCTTATCCTAAATTAAAAATCATTGTTCTCCACTGTGCATATAGGGCCTAAACTCCCTATCGTCTCGCACAGAGTTATTGTTCATGCAATTGTATACAATTTCAAGGTGTGTGTGAAAAGCAGAATGCTTCTACATCTAGCACATGTATTCAAAGGAGTAAATTAAATGCTTATACATGCATTGTTTATTCTTATTAATAATCCAAGGATCATGGTTATCCTTGTGTAAAACCAGATTATTTTCCACTATTATAAAGAATCCTTTTCATTTATTTTCTTTTATTTAGGAAATATATTAAACCCACTACCACAGCAATTAGAAATGAAATTATTTCATGTACTGTGAAAATGGCTTTATTTTGCAGCGGCTATTCCTGTTTTTCTAATAACTTACATAGTCATTACTTTTGCGTGAAAAAGAACATTACTGTCCCAATCTACAGAGTGTTATTCTGCACATTTCCTAAGCCAAAGCCAAAAGATGTCGAGCTAGAACAGGCTTTACTACTTTTAAGGACACGTATATATGTACATTTGTGCTAGCAATGTACTTGCAAGCAAATAAAGTGGATAAAACATTAGAAAAGGACCCAAATGTCCAATCTTCTCTACAAATCAGCCAATTTTTGAAACAAAAAACAACAAACTCCTCCCCTCCACCCCAGAAACTGGCCTTCTGGAAAAGAGAAAAAAAAAAAAAAACAAACAAAACTTCTTGAACATTTTAATAGAGACTGCTACTAGTGCAACCTTCCTTCCAGCGTTCAGGTGTTAACATTGAAACATGGAAATATTTTGTGCCTCACAGTCCTCTACCAGTACCTGATGACTTAAATCTTACACATGTGTTTCAATTATGACAGTGTAATACAATTTTTTTGCTCCAAGTAGTGCAAGTCCATACTGGCATTTCTTCAAGCTGTGTTAATTCCCCTCCATTGTGTAGTATAACTACTTAAATGGAATTCTTTAGGGGTTTTTCAAGAATTCTTCAGCTTTGTTTCCCCTTTGTGTGAAAAAGAACCCACTCTAGGACACACTATAAACTGTCATTTGGGTAATAGTTCTTTTCTATTTCCTAGAGCCAAATATAATATTCTGTTCTGTATTAATAGCTGTAAATATTACAAGAGGTTAATATCACCATTAACTTCTCTTGGAAATTTCCTTTTGAGTGTGATCCAGTTGTTCCATGTCTTTTTTTTTTTTGTGTTTTGTTCTCATTCCTCACAAAACATCCTATTTCTGTCTTTCCTTTTAATCCATGCTGTAGAGAGGTGCTTTCCCATTATTATGTAGCAGATGATGCATTCACAACAATAGCAGGGAGACAGGCATTCTGTCCCACAGGGAATGACCTGGAGGTATGAAATGCTAATTCAAAGGTCTTGAAAGTGGGGATCAATGAGAAGGAGCATGACACCAATCCTGCCCTGTGACTGTGATGGCTGTCACCAGAGAGAGGACTGCTGATAGCTGTCAGCCGGGGAAGGTTCTCACCCAAGACTGAGCTGAGCATCGGTGAGTGCTTTAGGCAGCAGATGGAGCAGATGGGTAGGAATACCACTGGTAGCAGGGTCTGGTGTTTCCAAACCACAGATTTGGTCCTTCGCCTCTCCCTAAGTGAGAGGGTGTGGCAGCTTTCTGCCTTTATGAGACTTTATCTGCGACATTTATTCTTCAGGGTTCTCCTTATTGAGCCTGATCCAGCACAGAGATCTCTGTGAAGGACACACACTATTACTGTGGCATGAACTTTGTCTAATTACTTGAATAGTTCAGGAAAGAAAGGCAGACAAAAACCAGTTTCTTTCAAACTCCCTCCCTTTTTGCTAGAGCTCAGTTTCCTACATTCCTGTAGTCTGTATTAAGCTCTGGGAGTGCTTGGTACTCCTGCTATGAGCTGTCTCAGAACCAAACCAGAGTGGTGTTGCTACTACAAGGATGTTTTTTAAATAACTGAAATGTGCAGCACTTGTGAAGCTTGATTTACAGAAATCTCTTCTAGCAGTAAGGTAGTGAAGTAGCAAGTTCTTCAAATTGCACATACTACAACTGTAAAAGAATGCCCTAATTTTAGGTTATTAATTCTTTTTAAGACTAAACTAGAATCAATCGGTTCCCCTTAATCCCTATAAGTGCTTTTCCTTTTAAATTGTTACTTCAATTTTTCAAAGCTTCAGTTCACAAAGGAATAGGAATTAGCTCTGCAGACATAAGATATTAGTCATATTGATCCTGCCAAAAGTGCTAAATTATTAATAATCAGCCCTCCCTACACAGCCAGTTTTAAGCTCACAAAAAGCCCTCACGAAATTTCTGGTGTAAACATCTGGGCACATTTGGGCACCTTTTTTATGCTTCCCCAAATCTGTTTAAGGATTTAATCTTCTTCATTAATTTATGTTACCTGTGATATACATGAAGGAACATACAAAAATAGATTTTACCTGGTTTGCTTTCATATTTTGGGAGGCAACTAGCATTCTTAAATGCACTAAAGTTCCACTAAAGGGAAACAGACAAAAAAGAAGCGAGAGAGTCAATATTCTTTAATGACATTCCAGCTGTCTTAGTTCTCAGAGCCTTGTTTGCAGACAGCCATGTCAGCACTCCAAGCGAAATAAACTTTATTGGCCTGAAGTGCCAATAGTGAATGACTATATTACAATTGCTGATATGCATACTCTGGTGCCAGAGACTGCTTAGACAGAATGAATATTGTTGTTATAAATTACTCCTCAGAGCAGAGAAAAAAAAGTAAACACTTCTGCTCCGTTCTCAGACAAGTGGCAGTACTGACAGATGTGCCTGTTAGATTTGCATTCTGAACGAGCTGTGCTCTCTGTAGAGATACTGGAGCACTGTTTAGAGAAGGTCTTTTGACACAGAGTGCTGTATTTCTCCCATGTGAGTGCAACCTCTGTGCCTTCCCTCCCCTGTCATCATCACTGTACCCTGTGATCACAAGATCACAAGAAGGATGAAAGAGGTTATTCCTATAATGGGAGTCATATTCTATTATCTTAATTCAAAGTGAGTTGCCTTTTTCCTCTGGAAGTGTCTCATTATTTTAAAAAAAGGTATGCCAAAAGGGCAAAACTTTGATATCTTTGTACTGGACAACAATATATATATAGACAATGAACACAAGATGAAAGTGGTGCTGTGAAGCATGCTGGTAGTTTCATTATCATATGGTATAAAACCATCAAAGACTAGAATAGCTCTAGTGACTCCAGCACCTATTCATGTAATAAGATGCTGTTAAGGAGATAAAAACCCATCTGAACAAGTTCTGGACCTTAACCTGTTATTTATGCATACTATATATTCATAGCCATCTCATGAGACCTTCTAACTTGTGTATCTGAGGTAAAATTTTGCGACTTTCAATTTCATGCTTTTTAAAGTGATTTCCTGCTATATGTCCAGAAACCTGTTAACAGTTGCACTTTACCCATTCCCAGAATTGCACATATATGGAAGATGTATATGCTCATGTGTTAAGAGTTAGAGCAAGGTGGGTGTACATTATGGATCACAGTCAGATTTTAGTTACTTAATAGAACAGAACAGAATATTTCATTTGGAAGGAACCTACATTGACCAACTAGTCTAACTGCCATTACGTTTGTGCTCACCAGGAATTCAGCAGGACATTTAAAAATATTTATTTTTTGTAATGCATTTCTTCCCCTTCTCACAAAACAGCCTCACCTGCTAAAAAATGCATGGAGCTCTCTCAGGGCATAGCTACTGCCCAGCCCTGCTGAGCTGTCAATGTTCTATTGCTTAGATTCCTCCCTGCCACAAAACAAAGGACTGGTCCTGCCCCACTGAACACTTTTTTCACAGGGTTTCATGTCGTAGAGAACCATGAAACTTTAAGTTTCTAATTAGCCCTGGGGCCAATCCTGTACTTTTTCAGCTCAAGATGAACTCAAAGTAAGACCACAGGAAACAGGCAAACCTGGTACTAGAACGTTCAGCCTTTTCATACAGATACAATGGAAGAGTCACCAAAACCAACAGAATTAATCAGTAGTGAATAGACAGATTACCCTGAACATCACATTGTTATAAACCAAGGCACCTCCTGACTAACCACCAATGTAATTTCTAAGTGAAGTTTTAAACTGAGACAGATCTTCACTACAAATAAACCATCACTTTCCCACCGAAATTAGGGCCACACCTTTTTGTTTATTACTGATGGTATATGGTTACACTCTTTTTTTCCCTACTGCAAATATAACAACAGGAAAAATCTGTTAAGATTATCCTTAGAGCTTGCTGGATTTTTGCTTACTTTCTCTAGTGCTATTTACAGACACAAACTTATGTAACAGTTTTAAAATGCCATAAAATTGATAGCTTCAGAACTCAGACATGGAAATGTCAACAAAGTTGGGGTTTAGCTCAAATCTAAAAGATCATTAAAGTTTATATGTGCTTAGATGTTGTTCATAACTTTTGGCCAAGACCTAGACTACAATGACTGCACCCAAATTATGCCAATTTTCTGCCTTTGCTGATTAGTATTTTTGGACCATTGCCACTCTGTATGGTTAAACTAGTCTAGTCTTGCCAATGGGACATTTCAAACAGTGCAAAAGTATCTGCATTATTTAAAAAGTACATAATCTTTTTGAGTCACATAACCTACATTTATTTTTGTGGCAGCTGAAGTACTAAACTCAAGGCCTGGATTTTCTCTCTGAAGTGCCATCTGGGAACTTGAAGGAAGAGCTAGAGTCATGAAACAACAAATTGTATACAACCTCGCATGATTAATATAAAAACACAATGTTCTCTTTTTATTTAATTATGGGATTAACAAATTAAATTGGCAAATAGTTTTTTTTCCTATTTAAAAACATTCCATCAAACAGCCTTAGGTCTGCAAGAAGGAAGCTAAGAATGCTGCAGGTGATGTGGATTCCCCACTGATGACTTTTTTTGTTATATTGGTACTGTAGCAATGTTTATAAGGCTCAGTCAAAATCATAAGCCATTTTGCTAGAATCTGCAGATGAAAATATTGTGAAGGAGTTCCAAGATCCATATCCTCACAATTCTTCCAAGTCCATAGTTTTTATGAACTTATTTGCTTGCTTTTGGATGTGAGGAACATAGAGAAGTCTGCCCGCTACCACTGGGCAGGCAATTTTGTGTTTCATTGGTGAAAATTACCTATATGATTACCTTAAAGTTTATATAAGTCTTCACAATGTTTGTAGAAGAAATTAAGTGAACTCTACCCCATTTACCTCCTCACTATATTTCCAAGAATACACTGTTTGTTATGGGCTCTAAAGAACCTGAAGTGCAATAAAATAATTAATTACAGTAGCAAATCTCAGAAAAATTGAATTACATAGTGCACTTCATTTCCAAGCTGACTTGTCTCCAAAAAAAAAAAAATAAAAAAATTACAAGTCACACTTTTAAAAAGGACAGTTCAATTACGACTACACAAAAGTGCCAAAGGGAGATCGTCAAAGTAAATCTGTGTCTTGACCCACTTTTCTCTTTATCCTTCCAGGAATAATTCTTTGTCCCTGTTATGAAATAAATTTAGAGCTTGAAAAAAGAATTAGCGTGAGAGCAATGGAGACTGAGCGCTTAGGTGAGTTACAGGCTTAGCCAGAGAAGTCAAAGTTCTGTATGTTCCCTGCACACCAGCTCAGCTGTGACACAGAGGAAATATTTGGGAGTGAGAGGTGGAGCTCCATCTTCATGTACTTTCTGTCCTTGGCCTTTTCACTAAGGTATCTGAAATAAGGACCTAAATTGATACGAGATTTTGTCATACTGACAATTGCCCAACTCCAATTGGACCGAATATCTATATTCGTGTTCTGCACCCTACATACCAACAAAAAAAACAACAAACTTTACACATAAATGTTTTGTGTTGGCCACCTTTTTAAACCATCTATGTCAATTTATGTAATATCACTTTTTTTCCTTAGAGGAAAAGAGCCACATGTTCAGTTGCTGGAAATCAGCTCATTTTTTTTTCTGATGGGTTCCAACTCTCTCAGCTAGTTCTGATTCCAGATCATGCAAGTTAATAGCTATAAAATCAGGATGAAAATCCACTGAAAGAGAGCCTATTCTTATCTCTCAGTTATAGTTCTTAGTCACTTTTTGAGTATAGCTATATAGAGGTATTGTGTAATCTGCCAGTAAAATACAGAGGTGTAACATACAGGCCAGAGAGATGTCCTGGGCTGGGCTTGGAGTGTGCAGTGCTGTTTCTCTGTCCATTGTTAAGTTCAAAACACTTGCTAATACTCACCCTTGTTTACAGACTCTGTCTGTATAGCATGTAACAGCAACAGTTCACAGCAAAATGCTTAGATATGCTGAAGTTAATGAAAATATACTAAAATTTTGCAATGTAAAGAAGCGGTGATTTCCCAGTTTACTGCCCAGATCACTTTTTGGGATATATGTCTTCTCCTTCTCCACATCCTTTCCTTTTGCCTCTGTTGTGTTCCTCCCATTTTGTCTCAGACATAAGCAGATATCATACTATTAGCCTCATCTTTATTCCCAGAAAGGAAAAAAGAAAAAAAAGAAGACATCAATGAAGGTGTTTCATTCACATACCCACTCTCCACTCTGGAAATGCCAGCTCCCAGGTGCTACATGCTATAGTAAGGTGCATTTAGCAGGTGGAATTCAGATGTTAACAACTATTTCCTGTCCTTTAAGAACAAGAGAAAGGCCACATAGGTTACATCCAGCCCAGTATTTTGTCATGGAAATGAAGGTACTGTCAGATGATTACCAGAATAGACACTCATGCCCCATTTTATTCCACCAGTTACTAAGTGGGGTTTAGTAAGCCACATTAAGCTAGATGTAGTTCCTATATATTTATTAACCATTTGCATTTTTCTCTTGTAAGGGCCAAAATATTGAGACTCATTATTATAGTGCTTTTATTAGCTTGATATATTTATGAAATTAAATTCAAAAGTTAGGAAAAAGATATACACTTCAAAGCATAATCACATAGGAAAAAGACAAGAAGAGTTATTAATTTTTTTTTGCTGCTGTAGCAAGGAGGATGGCTCATAGTTATTACCAACATGAATTATAATAAAGACATTTTAAAACCTGCAGAAAGTATCTCTACTGCATGCTGTAACAGGCATAACAAACCTGTCCAATTTTGGCTTCATATTGCTGTGGGTGAGGTGTTAATGACCTATTGGAATTGAAGCTGATTACAGGTCTCATAAAACAAATGGGTGGAGTAAGCATTCAAATACCCTGAGTAGTAAAAACAGCTGTGTATGCAGGACCCAAAACACACCGCCACCTGACAGGACCAAGCTGTCTAATGGAAAGCACGAAACTGAAGGATGGGTGTTGCTGTTGCGCAAGCGGTGGCGTAGGCAGCCACGGGCAGCCCGTGCGCGGGAGCACACGCAGGACAGCTGTCCCCTGAACCGGGACTGAGAAGCCCAAGGTTGTTCAAATCCAAAGTAGTGCCACTGGTAATCATATACACGGGGACGTTCCCCCAAAAATTTATCAAAGGGAAAAAACAACAACAGTAATTGTCTTTCATGGCAAAGGAAATCGCTTTTGGAAGTCTCAGATCTTAAATGTGAGTCAATGAAATTGTGAATGATATTTGTATGTGGCTTGATTGTTTTGGTTTTTTTTTTTCCATCTGCCTACATTTCTGCAGGATATTTAAGATACACAGTATTTACTTATCCTCCTACATTTAGTCCTCAAAAATATTTTGGTTCATATGTAAAATGGAGAAAACAGAAAATTTGGCAAAATTCTGGAAAAAATCAGAATAACTATTGATGAAAAGTGCTTTATAAGTACAAGCTATTAATTATCACCAGTCCACCCACCTACTTTCATAACAACCACTGTCTGACAGGAAAAAAATCCAACACCATTCTGGATTAACCAAACCAGTTAAAAAAAAATTAAACAGCAAAAAATGTCTTAAGGTTCATTTCAAATAATAATCAAGAATCACAAAGGATAATAAAAAAAACATTTATTTGTTACATATGCATTTATTGCAGGAATGGAAATTGAAATAGTCTTATTTTCAGAGAAAATGTAGCAACACAAAATAATGGAATTCTACATTTCATATGTTTTTTCAGCTTTGGCAGATGAAGTTCATAATGCTTTGGAACACAACAGCATCTTCTGATAGAATTGCTTCAGCTGCTGTCTCCATGGGGTTTCTGAGCACTGCATCACCCAGGGTGCAGCAGTACATGTTTACTGGAGCTGGTTTGTTGGCAGGTGGGTGTACACGCTCGGTAATGGCGCCGTGCGGATGTATGCAGATTATAACACAAAAAATGCGTTTAAAATTATGCCCAGTTCTTTTACAATGTTAATTCTTCAGGGCACTGTGATACCAGAAATGATCCATTTCTAACAATAGTGAGGAATACAGAAGCCTTTTCCAGTATTCCTGTCTCACAGAGGAGGGAAAGTGGGACAAGGTGTCTTTAAAATGAGTGTGAATTGGTATCACAGCCACCATGATGGTCTCTCTGCATGGTTCCAGTTAACTCACTGTGCTGCCCCTGCAGGTTTAATTCCTCCTAGGCATGCGCTGTGTCTTGTGACACTTTCACATCAAAGGCTGCCTGAGTGGCATCTGGCCTGCAGCTGGTGATTTGTGTTGTCTGTGCACTTTACACCCTGGCAAGGTAAAGCCAAGACAAAGGTGACCCACAGAGGCAGGTAGGAAGTCTCTTCCCCCCATACAGCAGGTTTAGCCACTTCTATACAGATCCTGCAATGTGATTACAGAACCTGCTTAGAGGGTTTTGCTGCTGACTCCATCCTAATGACTAAGCTTGCCATTATAGAGACCATGCTCAGGCTTGCTACACTTCAGCCAGAGTCTCAGAAAGAGTGCAGGAAGAATTCTTCCGCAATGCCTCCTGAAAAGGCTTTAGAAAATAAATAGCATATTCAAGAGGCCATATTCTGCATCAGTCACGGTATTTTTAGAGACCAGGTGGTGTCCTCTGCACCAGTTTCCCTGCATCAGGATGCCAAAAGGAGAAGTTTATCTCTCTCTTGCAGCTAATATGTTGAGCATCCTTCCAGGGTATAGTTTTCCAATCCAAAAATACGACTCTACTTCTACAATTGTTACCAAACCAATAGCTTGCAGTGATTCTGTGAAGAATGGCAGCAATGAAGCGTGGTTTCCTACAAAACTCTGACTTGTTTACCACCAATTTTAACAGGGACAGACACCTCAATTAGGACATTTATAAAGATTTTGCTATATTTAATATTAGTCATGCACCTGAGCCTTTCCCTCAAACATGCCCATTTATTGGCAGTTCTGATCTATTTAGCCTCCCCTAGTCATATATCTTCATAGTTGAAAGAAATTAATTTGCCTTCAGACCTTTACCCTCCAAACTGTATCACTAACTTTATCTTCTGCCTAGGTAGGGGGAGACACACCTTGAACATGATTGCAAATGCTATGTTTGTCTAGGCAAAGAGGCAAATGTAGTAATAAATATCTTTTTCTCTAGTCTTTCTAGAGAAAGGTGCATTATTTGCTGAGCCTTCCAAAGAAATTTTCAGTTCTTGTTCTGAGAAAGGAAAAGTAAGGTGGAAGGGTCACATTGGTGAGAAGGGTGTGTACTTCCCTTTGGAGAAGTGCCACTGAATGGTCAATGCACACTTTCATAGAAGCAGAAAGTTCAGCTCATACACAGCCAGATTTGATTATCCAGTTTAAAGCAAACATGCTAAAGCAGTGAATCAAATCCAACAAGTCAAAATAAATTAGAGTACATGTTGTCTATTGATAACAAACAATTGCATACATGAATGAGTCTTTTTCCTGTGATAATCTCTTATGGGAACTTCTTTCTCTGACTACATGCACGTCAGAGCTGTGAGAATTCTACTAAAATGCAGTGACCTGCTGTGCAAACACTACACTTTGCAGAGATCATTTGTTTAGCAGTTGTTTCATGAGGTGCTTTCAGACGTATTAGACTTTTGCGTAGATAGGAACCATTTAAAAATCTTTTCCTGTTTCTCAATGTATTGACTCAGTAATATACCTGGCAGAGATACTTGGGAGAGTATAAACATGCAGAGAGTATAAACATACATCACTTGGGAGATGTATTCTTCAGAGCAGGAGTCTGTGTAGGAACTTAATGGATTTATTAACAACCAGCGACATTGTGACTCTGCCTTTCTAATAATGAATCAAATTCCACCTCTTTTGGCCATTATTTAGTAAAAATCACTTGGCCACAATGCACATAATGACTTTCTAAAATTTACAGAGGACAAAATTAAAGGCATGAGTGCAGATATGCTAAAAATTTGTCTATTATACAGTGATTAGGTTGTTTTTCTAATATTTTGTGCTTTTCATGCACTGCTGGGGACTGAGAATCCAGGATGGTGTGACGCAAGTTGATGAGAGCTGTGTTTGTAACAGTGAATATCCAGCCACATCTGCAGCATCTCTGACTAACAGCTCTTCAAGGTCTCTGATGGAATAAAAGACCTTCAGATAATTTAGCATAATGCTAGCAAAAAAAATCCAAACAGACAAATGAGGTCAGAGAAGATCCAACTCAATTTTTTCCAGAAGGAAATAGAAGTGACACTCTCTATGATGTTTTGATTATATTATTTTTTTTCTCAAGAGCTTCTCCTATTTTTTGGCTTTGCTATTAGCTCTTAAAAGGTCATTACTAATGTACTTGTTGGAGGTTGAGGATGAGAATTTTTGCTTTCCTTTTCTGACTTTCGAGAGTGGTTAGAAATCTTCTTTAAGTTCTTCAGATCATTGATTAAGATCTGAAAAATTAAATCTTTGTAGACCTATTTTAAAATAGGTTCTGAAGTAGCTTTCCTATTTTTCTATCATTCTTGACTGCTCTATTTGCCTTATCAGTCTCATTCAGTATTTAGGGTCACTTGCCCATTCCTTAATTAATCTCAATGAGGCAAATTCTGACTTTTAAATATACACACATTTCTTGAAATGACCAGGGCTGTTTTGAGCTATTTTCCTGCATGACTTCTGTCAAATCTGTAGAACTTCCATGAAATTTGTAGACCTACATTCCTCAGCTGGCTCTGCAAATCTTGGTTATTGTCTGCAATAGGATTCCTGCATGTGTTTGCAGTAGCAAAACTTTAGCACTATAAACTGAACGTTAATAAGGGATTATCTTTTTCATGCATCCACTGAAAACTGATCATGGACAATTGCTGCTCTAAAACTATTTCCATTTCAGCCTTCTTGAAACCAAATATTTTGTTTTTTTCTTTTAAGGAAGGTCTAAGCTTCTATTAAAAAGCAAAACATTGCACAACAACAACTGTAAGCTTTAAAATTTTCATAATGAAACAAAACATTACTAAAATGAAATATTTTCAGATAAAAACAAATTGAAAACAATTGCTGCAATTCAAATCTAACATAAAACAAAACTTTCAGTCTTCACTACTCTCATTAAAACCTTTTGATTACTAGTTATCCAGGGGGGATGGTTCTCAAAGATTGGTTCTCTGTCCACTCTCAGTGTAGCAGGTCAGCACGGAAGGTGGGGTGTTACTTTTGGTCCTGATACTGGCTAGAAAAATATCCTGGGCATAGCTATGGTCCTTAGTCCAGCAATATGAAAGCAACATCTTTGAAAAAGTACTTTTTCAACTATTGAGTATGAAGACTCATAAAAGATAATAATAAATTGTTATTCCTATCCTTGAGTGTACACAATACCTCAGTTTTGAAATGTCATTGAAGTGGCTTTATTAAGCAAAACATCATTCTTATATGATTCATGTAGGATGGAAATTTAAAACCCCCTTTGGCAAGTGAATGAAGGGAAACTGATTTCCTACATACTATACTCTCTTCTGCTAAACTAAAGAGAATTTGCCAGCAGCAGCCCTTCCATCTTCCCCACAGCTTAGTCTGGGAAATTTGTTCCATGGATACCCCTAACATGGAGTTTGGCAGGTACGACTGGCAAAGAAGTGCCTGCATTTGTATCCTGAAACAGCTCAACTCTTGACAGATCACAGACACGGAATTAGCAATTAGTGTCAGTTTTGCAACAGCTTAATAGTACATTTATATTCTAATAAATGTAATAATAATCATCACATAATGGATATAATAATATATAATAAATATTCTCTGCTTTAGAAGAGCAGTTTGAAGATCATTGAGTCACTTGTTTTGTACCTATTTTCCCCATTATTATTATGAACCTCATGCCATTCTTTATGTGTAATTCAATAATAAATGCTGTCCTAAGGAACATGATGGGAATTTAAAAGGTTTACATCAAATATAAAAGAAACTGCAGTTAATTTTCTTGTTGCTTTCATTTATTTATGGTGGAGTTAAATTAGGATTTTTTTACCTTCTCAACAGAATCAACATCAATATTGAGATGAGAAATAGTTAAGCAATTAGAAAGGATGCCATTCTATGAGGTATTTTTAATTTGACTCTTTTATATGCTTTCCAATGCATATCAAATTTTTTTTCTTTATGTGTAATATTTTTTCTTACTTCTCTCTTCCATGATTTTTTTTTCCTTGCAATTCAGGAAAACAGTCTCAGCAGAGGAATCAACTAGTTAAGTTGGTTATATGCTCTGTTGGATACAAATCAGCAGAAATAAGGAGCAGTCAGACATCTCAGGGGGGTGTGAGGGACCCTGTGTGCTCCCTGGTTGAAATACTGCCTTGGCTTCTGTGATGAAGTTTTCTGTTTTTTACTGAACTGAACAGAAATAAGAAAAAAAAAAAAAAAAAAAAAAACAAAAAACAAACAAAAAAAACCAACCAAAAATATCAAATCATAGCAGGATATTTGAGTTATTTAATGTGATTGCTAGTGAAAAGACAGACATATTTTTTGATAATGTGTTCAGTCTTGAGAGTTCTGGACTGTAGACTGTCTCCAAATAGACATGCACAGCTGGTCTGGTGGAAGTCCTAGTCCAACTGGTGAAAGAACGAGTCTTTCAAAACCAGCACAGGAGCCTAATGCACCTTTTCTAACTTTGTAGATGTATCCATAAGCTCTATGCACACCTGGGAGCATCAGTGCACACAGAGAAAACAGGAGCAAAACTCTGTTAGCTATGCCATTATGGCTTGATAAAAGCTTTGAAATTAGCCATTGCAGAAGATGTTTTCTAGCTTGTCAACAAGTAAATAATTAAAAATAGTTAAGAATTGTGAAATAAGCACCTTTTTTTCCTTTCTATTTCTTTATTCTAGAACAATTAGTGAAGCAATTAGCAGTAGAAGCCTTTAAATCAACAAAGCTCTGAAGTTAATTCTATGAGTAAAGTTCCCCATAACTTCCATTTTAGTCTGCTTGCAAACTCAAGAAGACAGTGGTCTGACAAAATTTATTTCATTCAGTCATGATTTTACTTTTTTTAAAAAAAAACCAATATTTTTCTCACATTTTTATTCTTTATTTTTAATCCTCAATTATGTTCCCAAA
This sequence comes from Irena cyanogastra, assembly GCA_013397155.1. Lineage (NCBI taxonomy): Eukaryota > Metazoa > Chordata > Aves > Passeriformes > Irenidae > Irena > Irena cyanogastra. Next base: position 97,248 of record VWZV01010609.1, on the reverse strand, counting down.
TATAAGAAACATCTGCAAAAGGAATGGTAGGTGATGAAATTTTTTCCTATAGACTAGAAATCAAAGGACATATTTGTTTGTCAAAAACAATAAAAAAAGAGATAGAAGTGAGAGTAAAAGTAGACAAGTGTGATATTGTCTATTCTGGTTTGGGAGATACAGGGTTTATCTGTTATACATAGTCTGAGGAGGACTATTGAACAGATTGTCTTACAGATTCACAGGATTGCCTTGTAAAATTTAACATATTTTTATTTATCAAGAAAATTATATGTTCTGGGTAGAAGGATAAGTTTTACTGTGTTTGGTATGTTTTATCCATAGCTGTACTTAATTTTTGATGGTGAATGGAAGTATAAATTAAATATTGGCTTTTTTTTCATTACTATTTAAAGTTAATTACATAGTAAGTTTAATAGCAATCAGATGCATAAATACATGGGAAAGCAAACCCCTCATTAGTCTTAAAAAAATCAGTGTTTTAAATTTTTAGTCAACAGTTAAAATAGTCCACTGCAAGATAAAAAGTTTACTTTCCTGTTGAATTAATTCTCCAGCAAAATAAGTAATTATAAGTATCTCATTGCTCATCCAGCTCTCAGAGCCAGATGAACAGACGTCTGCCTGAACATGATACCTTAGAAAGTAGATCACACAGTCTACAACTGGAAAGATTGTCCTTGTTTCCAGAAAGCTTCTAAAATTTAAATCAAAATTTTAAAATGTTTGTTACATAGGAAAAATCACAGAATGGAGTCACAGAATGGCCTGAATTTGAAATTATCTTAACGGTTATCTACTTCCCACTCCACTGCTATAGGCACAGTAAAAAAAATATGGAACTCTTCATGAATTTGAGTGTCATGTTGGGTCAGTTCCAAAATTCCGTTTGAGTTTTTGAATCAAAAGTCCATTCTTGCTTTATGATGCATACTATAGTGCTGGTCTGTATTCTCAGAAATCATCAGTGATAGAGGAAACCAAGGCAGAGGGATAATTTTGGAAAGCAGATGCACAACATTTTCTGAAATTAAAAAAAGTCACTCATTATATTCAAGGATGAACCAATAAAGCAAGCTGTTTATCTATCAGCAATCCCATTAGATGTTGAGACTTTGACATCACAGCAGATAAAATTCAATTTTACAAATGCTTTATCTGAAGTAGTAAATTGTATGCTAGATGCCTGCACGTGTGTGCATGTGTACTTGAGACACAAATTGAATTATACAGCTTTTTTAGCTCATAAAAATCAATGAAAAATTTTTGGCTCTATAGCTAACAGGATTTGTTACTAACTTTATCGCTTCTGTTTTAATATTCAAATGCTGATGTCTCAGTGGTATTCCTCAGAGATACTTGGTGGTGTGTAGAAAGCACTGTACATCATGGTATACTATTTAATCTCTCAAGAGCACAGTAATTTAGGAAAGAGGGGGTTTTGTACAAGAAACATAACAGTGTGTTCTTTAAAAGTCAGATAAAGAAAACATCAGGAATATAAATCTTAGGCTTATAAAGGGAAACACTGAATTAAGACTGAAATCAAGCTCTGTTTTTCACTTCATAAAATCAGAATACACATGATGCAAACTTAGCAGCAGTAAGAGCCCAATATCTAGGTTACAAAACCTGAAAATCCTTTTCTTCCCTGCCTCTCATCCCTTTGATTTTGCTCTTTACATTTTCAAAATGCCTTGAGAGCAAGATTCCACAACATGGATGATGCTGCCCACTGAGAAGTCTCGTTTGAGTTCAGGAGCAGAAGACAAAACTGCAGAAAGAAAAGGCCATATTCAACTGAGCTGCTGATTTGAAGAGAAAAGGAATATAGTGAATATACAAGGAACGTGCTGTAGCTTGTAATATTGCTAAGGAAAATGACAAAATTAATGCACATCTGATCTCATCTTGCACGACACTTGCAGAAGTAATGGAAGTGACATCAGGTGTGCATCTCCTGTTGAAGTTTTGTAGCTAGAGATATTCCCTTGAGTGGGCAAGGTGGACTTTAGCATTTGACGAGAAATCCTTTGAACAGGAGCAGCATGACTGAGAAAACTCATTGAACAAAATACACAGAAAAGGCAAAACAAAGGATAACACCTCTACCTCAGAATACTTTCAGATTTCCCTTGCACACACATTTTCCCTGCACTCTGGTATGGCAGATCTTAATATTGTCCTCTTCTGTCTGTCAAGCATGTGCCAAATGTGGTGACTTTGCATGTTATATTTTATTGTGTTTAGATAAGTGAGAGAGAGATGCAGATACATGTATGCAACCTGATTTTGGTTTGGAAGACTAGTATAAGTGAAAGCTTTACAGTTAGGTATTTTTCAATATTACCAAAGTGGACAGAAAACAGTTCAGAAAGGAGGTTGTGGCAGCAATGAAAGGAAAATGGAAAAAGCAAAATAAAAAGTAATAAAAACATATCTACATTTTCTTTCTGTTCTTGAGTTGGTGCTTTCTTCAAGAAGTGGTGTGTTGGGCACTGTTAATGTTTCAGAAGGTATATCAGAAACTAATAACACTGCGTGGAACCACAATGCCCAGCAGATATGTGAAGTGCACTGTGAAAACTGGCAGGTACTTGACAACCTTTGCTTGTCTGCATAAAGGTTAGAGGCAATGATTTTGATCTGACTTTGCAAAACAGACATATATGCAATGAGCATCAGCAGAGATAGTGAATAGCTCCTAAAACAAGCCTTTGCATTCTCCCAGGATAGCTGCATTCTTCAGTGTTAGTGATAACAACTGTCTCGTGTTTGCTGTGAGAACCCATGCCAGTAAGATCAGAGCAGTCTTCTAATTGACTTCAAATAGAATAATCTAAGTGAGGGCTTTCTGTAAACACCACAGCAGTATTTTTTAGCTCTACACTAATAGCATATCTCTAACGTCACATGAGATTCAGAGGGGCCAAGTTGATTCATTATTTGCCAAAAATGACAGAGATCAGTGCAATCCAGCAGTGCTGCCAAAATGGCACCATCCTGTTCTTTTGTCATTAGTGCAAAGAGAAATGTGAGGGGTTAGTTGGTTTTGTATTTAAATGCTATAATGTCCAAAAGGCCATGATTGCAGTAGAAAAGTTATTGTTACTGGCTCCAAATATTAGAGACAGTTAACTTTATTAAAGCGAAACTATGCTGCATGTCTGGGTTTTGAGACAATATGTACTTCTGTGACCACTTACACATAGCTGCAGTGAATTTTATTTTCCCAGAGCTCAGCATGGCGAGAAATACGAAATTATCTATCTTCACTGTGGAAGTTTGTTGTTGAGAATTTTTGCCCTAATTTGCCTCTCCTACAAAAATACAGACATGTAAATAGCAAGTATTCATGCCCTAAGGAGAGAATGAAAGCATTTCAGAGATCAAGGTAAGACTGAACGTGGGAAAGAATTAGATGTGGAACCTTTTATTAAGCTCCTTTGATTCCAGGTCTAGTATCAAATCAGTCAAGATCATATATGGCACAAAGAAAGGCAAATAATCTTTCCTCCTCTATTTCTTCATATTTCACATAGCACTAAGAAATCATAGATCAGTACAAGGAATACACAGTGTAAACACTTTTAACAGCTTGTCTTTTGCAGAGTTCATCACCTTAGAACTGTACATAGCAAAGCCCACGCTGTGCCAAAAGAGGACTGTGTGTTTGTAACTGGTTTCAATAAACTGTTTTTACCCAAGGTATAACATTATTAATCTGCTGTCTAATGGTACTCAGCAAGTTGTGGTGTTCTCTCCTGACTTCAAACACCTCAAAGAAATCAAGTACGTTATGATCAGCCTCTTGCAAAGACTTCAGCATGAGCAGAGAAAGTTCAGTAGAAACACACAGTTCTGTGACAGAGTCCAATTAATGCAATTGACCATAGTTACATGTATGAAAAGTTTTTTACATTTTAGAATTATTTGTTGCTTCTTATATGTGTTACATGTTTACATGTCATACTCTATTTCTTGACAGCGTAATGGCTTAAAAGGTGTGATTCTTGGGATGATCCTATGCAGGGTCAGGAGCTGAATTTTGATGATCCCTCTGGGTCCCTTCCAACTCAAGATATTCTATGATTCTATGACTCGTTTTATCAGTAACATGTGCTTATCTGAATTCCAGGGGAGGAATACGTTTGTATTCCTTTTTGACACTATGGTCCAGCACAATCCAAAAAACAATTTTGCCCTCAGAAGGATTTCTAATCTTCAGCTGTAAGTTCTAGCATCCCAAAATGCTTCTCTGAAATTGGCTCTTTGGAAATGGAAGAGAATAGATGCTCCTTAACACAGTCAGTTTTGAGTGGGCTCCTTGTGTAGAGTATGACAAGAGATGAATTTTAGCCTACTGAAGCCAAGTTCTGTAAGTCCCATACAGCCTGTGGAGAAAGATAGATCCTTCCAGAAACAGTTGCCAAAATCCCACTCTGACCAACTTCAATGGAGGAGCTTCTTACCTTCTGAAGACTGTAGAAGAAACCCATGGAGATGAGGTTCACTGGGCTCACCTTTTCTTTTAAAAATATCCCACTGAATTTCCTTCTCCTCCAGGTGTCTTTCTTTGTCTATTATCTTAATGTCTTCTTTGCCATATAGTCATGGATTTGTTAGTGAGCTTTTTAGGGAAGAAAGTACATTCACCCTTGTGTGAGGAGCCAGTGAAAGAGAGGACCCTGATATCCTAGCAGCAGAGGGGCTGAAGCTCAGCTGTCTGAGACTTCCACCGTCTTCAGCAGCTGACATTAGATGACACTGGAGAAATTTCAAATGTGGTCCTTGTTTGTTATTCTGGAAAGCACCTCTGTTCAGGCAAGTCACTGAAAAATAGGAAAAATATTTCCTTTGCTTCCTTCTTTTTGTATGAAAACCACTTTTATTTTTAACGTATTTTTCACATACAAATTGAAATACATTTCCTCACCATCACAGCAAATACCAGTTTTAAATGGGAAAAATTGTCTTCAGACAGGAAACATAAGACAGTACAACACATTTGTACTAATTTTTACTTGAAAAGTCCATCACTATTTTATCTTCCTTCTTGTCGTTATTTTAGAAAATCATCTGTGACCTCTGCTGTGATGAAATGGCTGTCATATTAGACACTACTTACAAAACCAGACATATTGGTTAACATTCGTTCTGCTTTGTTCACACAATAGTTGCTAGTTTAAATATGTTTGGAAACTACAGTTTATCTGCTATTTTATTTAGTTAAAGCAAAACACTTCTTCTAAACATCTGTTTTACTGTCTGTGCAGTCAGGATATTCAGATTCCTTGAGATGCACATTCTTTAACTAATCTCCAGAATTGTAAATCAATAATCAGATTAGTAGCTTCTTACAGAAAGCAAGGGATTTGCTCTTCCTGACTGACAGCAGTCATCTTGCTCATAATTAGGATTAGTCCTTTCAGGAGACTGAAGATTACAATGATACGTACACTGTGGCATTTTTTTCCTCCTTCAGTGTCTCTTCCAGCTCTTTATCCAACTTGGACAGTATTATATGACTTGTGTCTCAGCTCCCAAGATCACCCAACAAATCAAAGGGAGCATGATGTTTGCTTTTTAAATGGATAGAATTTGGCATTATGAAAGACACTCCCAGCTGGATGGCCTCCCCTGCTGAAATATGTCAGTAGCCATCTCTCCTCATTATCCAAATGGCCTTTTTGATGAATGGCAGCAGCAGTCTTCCCTTGTTATAGCTAGTTAGCTGAATGCTCATCACTATTGTTTTAGCATAATTATCTTCAGGGTTAGGTGGAGGCCAGCCTGTTCCCCATTAATGTTACAATACTGGAGTTGATTTTTGTTCATGACTGTTAGCACCAAGGCATGAAAACAGATTGTGAATACTGAAAAAAACAATCCATCATTTAGTCATGCATAATGTGCAAGAACATTTTTTTATTCATTCCTTTTTTAGAAGGTATTACTTTAAAAATTCTTTGAAGTGCGTAAACTTATAGTCATGTCAAATCAAATGTTACTAATCTGTTGAGCAGGAAGGAATTAATATATTTTCAGGAATGTTTGTATCTCCCTGACTTGTTTGAACTAAACATAATCTCCTGATGTCATTGCGTTTCTGAGAAGGGGGAAAGAAAAGGAAGGAGAGGGGTACAGTTCATTAGTTAAGAAATCTGAAGTGATTGTGTTGCTTGAAGTTGTAACAATGGAAAGGTTTTGATAGTTTGAGACCTTATTGCAAATAAAGGGTGGGGGAAAGGGGGAGGAAATTTCTGTGCTAATCTCTTGATAAGATAACACATTACATGTCCCCTTACTGTAAGACCTCAGTCCACCACCTCAGACTGCATGGCTGTTATATAAGCTGTTATTTGGATTATGAAACTGAGATCTGATTGCAATTCACTCATGGGGAAATAACCCTCAGAGGGTCTATTCAAATCTTCAGAGAAGCCACGTGTTTGTGGTGCTCTTATATCCTCCTCCATTTGCTATGTAATCCTGCCAGATCAGCCACAGAGGGGAGAGGTCCCAGGCACTGTATTCCCATGGGGAGCAGGAAGAAAGGGGAGGAAAAGGGGGCATCCAAGGGGTTTGGACCTAGTAATGTACAATATGTAGGGAGGTCTTTTTTGTTCAGTTCAGGTCTTTTTCTAGCACAAGAATTTGAGATTTCTTTTCTAAATTTGTGATTTGAAACTACAAGCTGTGAGATTTCTCTAAGCTGTCCTAACGAGGGCTACAGTTTCCTCCACATCAGCAAGAGGAAACACTCCTCTCAGAACCTAGAGATTTATCCTGAACAGATGAATTTTTTTTCCTCTTCTCCTTTCCACAGCCTGGCCCTCCTAATGTTTTGGAACTCATACATCCACGTGAGGTGTGTTGTTATGTACCTTTGTTATTTGTTTTAATGAAGGAGACAGGCACACAGAATGCACATGAGTTTAAGTAGCTTTGTGAAGCACTGTCTTGCTTGTGTAGAAGTGAACTGGAGAACAAATTCAAAACAGAACCTGCCTGATCAGAGCAGGTGTTCCCATTGTGGGAAGACTCTAGGAAGTAGGGGCATGGTAAGGCTGAGATGTCTGTATGGTGCTAGATATGAAAAGTATTGGCCAAAGGGCTGGAAATATATATGTCAGGGTAAGAAATTAGTTCCAGAAATTTGCAGGACAGACTCTATCCACTTAAAATATGTTTTGTTTTTGGTTTTTTTTTTTTTTTTTGGTTCCATGATTTAAATAAATATTTCTAGTTTCAGTAGGAAACTATGCATTTTTCAAATGACAGTTCTGATACAATTTACACAGATGCAGAAGGAACTTTAAATTGATTTTGACGCTAATAGAAAAAGAGAGGAAAAAGGTGGGCGGGAGCACAAGCTATCTTACCCAATACGTACACAAATAATTGTATATTTCATATCTTGATAGAATTATATTTTCTGGTCTCCAAAGTGCTAAAGAATATTAGTTATTCTTGACATTGACTTTAAATTAAGCGTACTATTAGTCATAAACATGAGTGACAAGTAGCTTATTGGAGAAAGTTCTCTTATCACCATTTAAAAAAGGAAGGGAAGGGAAGGGAAAAGGATATGCTGTTTAATAATTTTGTGGATTATGAGTATTTAAAGTTGAATTGGAATACAGTGAGGGTATTGGCCACCTTATATTGATGATAAATTTGTGTTGCAGTTATCGTTACTGAGGAAGAATTTTATTTAGTTCTATCATACTGTATGCATTTCCCTCAGCCGTTTATATTAAGAACAGCTTTGGTATGTCAAAAAAGTGAATCTGGCTCTAATCTGCAACTGATTTACTGCTCTTGCCTTCAGGGCCATCATCTTAGTGGAACTAGAGGACATATCAGCTTTGATATACTTTACAGGAAGTTTTTTTGAAAAAATCAGGCTTTCCAAACCCTAAGGTCATCAGTCAGAGTCACTGACTGAGTAAAAACTGAGTAGTTCTTGGGATCTGGGCCACTGTTTAACATCAGATCACAAGCTTCTCTTATTTAATAAAAATTTAAAGGATGGCCTCAAGCTCAGAAAGCCATTGTGCACATGCCTGTCTTTAAGCATGTGTGAAGTCCTGCTGATTTGAATATGAGAACTTCCTGCAGCAGAAGACCATGGGAGCTGGAGAAAAGTATGTGCAAGATCAAATGTCATCTTCTTCTGTCTCGATCTCCTTGTGAGGTCTGAGTACAGTAGTAGATGCTACTTTTTTTTCCCTAAGATCTTGAGATCATTTTCCTACCACATAAAAATATACTTAACAGAAAGCAGAGTCCTGATTCAAAGGCTAGTGTTGCTTGTCACAGTTATTTGGATAAACAGATATTTCTCTGGATGGACTCCTGACGTGCATTTGTGTATAAATGCTGTGAGCTCTCACCAGGAGCTTTGGGCTCTGTGTGTAACAGCTCAGACACTGGGTTTAGACGTCTTGAAAAGATGATTTTTTGCTATCACAAAACGTGTGTAAGAGATTAAAATTAGCCTTCTGGGGGAAAAAAAAGAGACATCAGATAGAAAAAAAAAAAAGGGCCATTTAGGCAAAAAATTATTGAGGTAAAAATAATCTAATGTTTCTTGAAAAGAATATGCAATAAAAATTACCACTAGTGTTCTATGCCTCTTATGCCTTGCTCTGCTTTTAATGACATAAATTTCCCACAAGGAACACAAATAGGAAACTGAGGGAGAAAATAAACAATGATCTACTTTGAGGTTTGTGTTATTACTGTCACTATGGTGTCAGAAAGCCTCCTATGTAAAACAGGCTTGTTTTGTAATCATACATTTTCTGGGGTACTTCATAACTACCAAAAGGAAATTTGAAAAGAATTTACATCAAGATTGGAAGCTTAGGATATGTTTTCATTTAGAAATAAAGAAAAGTGATGTTCATATTTCTAAGGGATTAAAATTGAGTATTGCAAGAGTTTGTTGATTTTTTTTTCCTCTAATTTTTTAATCTTACAGGGTATGGGTAAAGAACTGGTTTTGCCATGACATCATAAAGGTCATCTTATTTTGTGTGCATTGTTACAGCCATTTGGATATGTTAAAATAACTGAATGTTAAATAATTGTACTTTAAAAATCGATTCTCCTGGTATATATACTATTTCTAAAGTTTTCTAGTATAATAAATATCTATACTCTCCTCAATTTTTTTTTTAACTGCTCATTCCAGCACCCTGTGTGTCTATGTGGGTAGTTGCAGTTGTATGTTTTGCCTTTGAAAGAAAAGGAAAACGAGACCAGGTTTGTGTTGTGCAGCATTTGGCTGTGTATCTTTACATAAAATGACATTGTACCATTTTTAATGCAGTATCTCAGACAATAAGTCGTTTGGTCTCTTTCTTTCCTCTCTAGAATAAAATATGATACCTGGCTTTCTCCCAAAACTAAGAGCATTATAATGTGGGAACTCAACCTGCTAAACTTGGGAGGGAGTGGATAATTGTTGTTGTAGGTGTTCACATACCAGAGCATTTATATTTACTCCTGTTTGTTTCTAGCAACCCTTACCTCAGCAAATTTGGCAAGTCTCTCCATTTAGCCCACATCTCTATTGTTTACAGACTAATTGTGGAATTCAGCATTTGCACATAGAGCACTACTGTGGTGTCTCAGGAATGTCTCCTTCAGTGAGAACAGAGATTGTTCTTCTTTGCCTGGAATATAATTTACTGAAAAAATCCCAATTATTTGACTTCATCTGGAATCACTGCAGAGCTGTGAAGAAAGTGTAACAACACACAGAAAGTAAAACTGCTGTCAGTGCCAGTCTGTGAAGAAGTGCTTGCCGAAAAATTATTCTATCTTAAGGTCACTAGCATTTAAAGAGTATCAGGAAGTTCCATGACTTTGAAAAATAAATAATTTTTGTCTGGAGTTCTTGGTTGATGCGAATCAACTTAATTGTGCACATGATGTTTCTGATAAAGAGATCTTACAGTTAAATAAATAACTTTTACAGTAGTGCTTTTGATCAGTGTTTTACTGCACACAACGGGCATTTGGGAATATTTTCATCAAGCTGTCAGTGATGTTTCCCAGGCATGTTTTATAGAAGATGTCATATATTAAATGTGTGCTTAAACTTCATGTTTGCAGCCTGCACCTAGAAAATAAAATTCAGCCTATACTTTTAGCAATTCAGTACATTTTAAAGGCTTTATTTATTTTAATGTCCTATTTTCCTGAAATCTTCCTCCAATGTAGTGCAAATGGAAGTTTAGAAAAGAGCACAAAACATGACCCCAGTATCCTGTGCAAACCCCTTATACAACCAAATGTACACCAGTTGTACTCACCTTTAATCGACAAAAGAGAGAGATCCACACTCATGAACTTATTTGCATTACCATGGACCAAATTTCAATGTAATTGGCTTATTCAAATCACATTAGCAGGAAATGCAGACCAAAAAATGCAAAGAATGAAGGCAGTTGCAGCCTTATCTAAAATCTCTTACACATAGGTAGTCTATTCACTTTCTGAAAGTCCTGGGAATCAGAACAAAAGTTAAAGGAAGTAGCATTAAAATAGGGCTGCAAAGTTAGAAATGATGAATAGCTTTGGGCCCTCTTAAAGCTTCCATTATGTGAAAGACATGTGCACCTTAACACCACCTTTTACTGTTTCCAGTAAAAGGTAGAAGAATGTCTTCAGGTAAATTTCCTTATATAGCATATGGATTTTAAATAATTTTTACAGAGTTTCTCTTTGCAGGGTGAGGTTATGAATATTTGCTTAAGAGTTGTTCTCAAATGTGTATAGTTTGAAAGAATGTTGCATAACATAACAAAAAATTATCCAGTACTCTGTAGTTTTGTTGGGGTGAGACTAGTACATTCACATTTAAAAAAGAACCTCCTACACAACTATTTCTACTTAAGGCTTGTCATCTTTGTACATGTGATATCATGTAATTTCTTTTGAAGCCTGTTACTAATTTAATAACATCATGAAAGAGTAAAATTTCACCATAAAATAACTCTCAATACTCAACAAATCTCAACAATTGTGTCCAAGTCTCTAAGAAACTTTATAAACAGTGTAGCCTTACGTAAAGCTTTAAACATACCCATGTTAAAGAGTCTTACCCAATTTGAACTATCTGAAATCTCATTATAAGTAGTTAGTATAAGGAACTGTTCAAAGGAGGGAGTGGACATAGTAGAAAGAAAAAAAAAAACAAGTTATACTATTTGCTTTCCCAGAAAATAAAATTAACATACCATGGTAAATAAATGCAAAACCTCAGAAGACTAAATTAGGCAAAAAATCTCGCAGGAAATATAAGATGGTTTTTGAAGCTTGAGTCATAACAAATATGTTCATATAACCAACTAAAATTCTTGGAGATCTTAATTTTGTTGCCCTCCAGTTTCACCAATTATTTTCCAGAATGCTTCCAGGTCTTTGCTGTGTACCCCCTCCCCACTCTGTTAGCTAGGTGACTTGCTGGAGGAGGATATCAAACTCCTACAAATGCTATAGAACGTAATTTCCTTATTTCCTGGGGTTTCCTATCCCCTCTGCTTCTGAGCTTTTCTTTTTTGTTTTGGCTCTGACTTCATCCTCTGCACAGGACCCCATTTTCCTTCTGATATCTTCTGAACCTTCCACATATTTTTCTTCTGTTCCCATCAGAACACTCAGCTTTCTGCACAAATGATTTCACTGCATTATCCTTTCGCTATCAGTCTCCAAAACCCTACCGGTAGTTGAATATCCTTCCTTTTCTTTTGATCATATCTGGCCTTTCTTCATTTGAGTCTAACACTTTTTATGGTGATTCTCTAGATCAGGAGGGCAAAACACCAAAGGGAGAAAGAAAACGGAATCTTAGGAGAAGCACCAACAGTTTTCTACAGGTTGGTTACTGTCAGTCTTCTCCATATTCATTTCAGTCCTTCATGCAGGTAGACTGTTCTGAGAGTTAGTAGAAGGAAGCTACTGATCTTGTATGTAGTGAGACTTTCAAGAGATGCAAAGTTGAGTACTTCTTAGTACTCTTGAAGAGATGTCAAAAATGTAAATGAGTCTCCCACATGTGAGGTCATTGCTTATTCCCTGCAAATAAAGAGGTATTGATAGGTTTTTAGAAATCAATCAATAGGGTAGCAACAAAAAATTATTTTACATTGTCTTCCTTTTACCTGAATTCCACAGCTGCCTCTTCTGAACTAAGCCTCAGATATTTCTTTACTGCCTGGAAGAAGCCAACACCACTTTCTTGAATGATGTGAGAAATAACTCAGATAGTTTTGGTGAAATTTCCCATCACTGAAATGTTCAGCATAAACAGTTAAAATTGGGCATAGTTATAAACAACTGAAAATGTGGCTTCATAAAAGGAAGGCTCAAACTCATAATTTATACAATATGACAGTTGGACACATGGTATTGTTCTATAGCATGACTTATAAGATAAATTTTAAGAGCTGTTGTTTGAATGAGAAGATGGAGAGGAATGTGAAGTGGCCCTCATAAACCTGCACAGACTGTAGTCAGAATGTCAGTGTCCTTACCTTGAAAACCTCAGGTGTAGTGGAACCTGTGGGGCAGCCAGTGACTTTCTTTCTGTGCTATTTGGCAGTCAAGAGTTTACAGGACAGGAGCATAAATTAGAATCAGTTCTATGTTTTTTCTGACTTGAGCCTTGGGAGAGAGAGCTTAACAGCCTACCTGCCTAATTCTTTAGTGCCGATACAGCTGCAAACTATTCCTATCCATACCCAACTATTTCTATTCATATCCATATACAAGAAAAATATTTTGAAAATTAGAGGATTTCTGATGAAATAAGAAAGAGATACATTATTACAACTGGTTTCTTTTTCACTTGTCAGAAGTCTTAAGCTATCTGTTTAGAACTACTATGCACATTCTGGACGCTCATCTAATTCTCTCTTTTTGAATGGCTAGTTACACATTTGCGTATTTTTAAGTAATTTAAAATTATTTTCTAATTTCCTTTGTTTAAACCACTTGCTTCAAAATTGTTTTTTTAAAATTTTGTTTTCTCTTTGTGGTCATTAGTGGCATGCACATAAATTTAGATGTGAGAGTGTTTTCAGTATATACAGGACACAGAGGCCTTGAGGCTGTTCCTCTAATGGTCTCAGCAAAAATCCATAGTGTCAAGTGATTCATAAGACATGTGTGATCAATAATTTGTTGTCACAAAACCAACAGCCATTTTCTCCACTGCAGTATTTCCCAGAAAACACAGCAGAGACATCTGCGCTTAATGCAATTTTATGTGAGGGATGTCTATAGAAGGTTTATTGAGGCATAAATTAAAAAAAAAAATAAATAATTTGTGTTGCACCAAAAATGAAGGTAAGATGAAGAAGAGTTTTTGGATGTTGCTGTTACTGAATTACCTTTAATAGAAATCAGTAGCTGAGTTCTAGAGTATCTTGAAGCCTGTCAGTGAAGCTGTGGATAAACTACTGGAGAAGTGTCCTTGATTTTCAGATGCTGGAGTTTATGGAGTTTATGGAGTTTATGGAGTTTAGGAGCACTACCTTTTTATTGCAAAGTTCTTAATGGGGCTTTCATGATATTCTAAGTTTTCTGAGTGGTCACTAATATTTGAAGACACATCACTAGGGTTAATATTAGACGTAGTTTTATCATTTTCCATAAAATATTAACTATTATGGAAACAGTATTCTGTATTCTTCTGCATCTAAACCATGCCTACACATTTTAAAGGTTTACCAATAATCTATACAATTTTACCATTGAAATGGTAAATTTTACCATTGAAATGGTCAGGCTCAGTTTAAGTTATGATTAAAAGTATTATCAGCTCTAGCAGAAAATTAGAGCTTTGAAGGTTCGTCCCTCCTGAACCTTGGTCATGACAATTATGTGACGTAACCTCATTACTCTGCAGTAAAAGTAACGTACTCCTTTGACATATCGTTAATAATAGAATGGCTTGGGTTGAAAGAGACTTTAAAGATCTTCCAGTCCAACCCTCCTGCCATGGGCACTGATACCTTCAACTAGACCAAGTGGCTCAAAGTCCCATTTGACATGGGATCAGGTATGAACCTTCTTCAGAGTGGCATTCTTTTTTTAACTAATGGAATACAGCCCTTAGTATAACTTGAGAGGCACAGAGAGTTTATCTTCATGGGATGTGAAGTCCAGAATGGGGTGGGGAGTGGGGAAAGACATGTATGGCAGGAGTCTCTTTGTGTGTACGAGAGACTGAAAACCTGAGACGTTTGTGAAAGTAGTTCCAAAGGTTTTCGCAGCAGGAAGAAGTGCCACTGGCTTGGACTGGCTTACTTAGCAGAGTGAAGAAATATTTTGGAAGGACCCATATGATAAACCATCTAATTTACCTTTGATCTTGAAAGTTACATTTGTCTGTTTTTTCATTTCTCCATCTATTGTTTTCAGCTCCCACTGGTTTTGTCAGGTCTGCTATTAGACATGTAAGCTCCTAAGGGCCTGGAACATGTTTGCCTGTGTGTTTCTCAAAAGCCATTCTGAGCACTACTCATAAATAATACATTTGTGCAGTCTGCACACTGTCTGACCCAACATAAGTTCTCTCTTTTTCAGAGGAGAATCATTAAAGACATGTGAACATACGTGCTAAATTATCTTCTCTAAGAAATATGAGAAGAGACCCCTTTTATGTGGGGTGGACTCCTAGTCACCTCAGCTGTCAGTAAATAGTTAGAATTCTGGCTGAAGCACCAAGCAGCCACACCAGCATTCCAGTGCTCAGCCTGCGTGCCTCTACTTCAAAATTAGGCCTTTGCAACACTGGGCAGCTGCTGCTTGTCAAAAGTATGAACAAAATGTAGTCAATTAGGAACAGAAACTATACAAACAATTTTAAAAATTAGTTTGAAAACCAAGCGTGCACTATGACTCATATGCTTTAGCCTGTCCAGGACTGATGCAGAAACTCAAAACAGACAGTAAAAGACGTAATCCAAATAACAGTAATAACAATAATGATAATAGTAGTAGTAATAATAATAATAATAATAATAATAATAATAATAACAGGAAGAAAAGCAGATTTCTTTGTCTTCATTTTCTTAAAGCATTTTGCTGCAACATGTTATTGGCTAGAATACGAATGCTAGAAACTACTCCATGTGTCTGAAAAATTGCAAAGGAATAAATTAATTACACCTTTAATTTCTGTTTCTCCTGATGACCGGAGAATTCCTCTCTCTTTTCCCCATGAAGCAACCTTTGAACGCTCTTGTACATTTTGTCAAATATTAATATAGATTGTAAGACAGAATGAGGCTTACTTTTCTGTATGCACTGAGAGAACATTGGACCCCCCATACGTAAAGGAATTCTAAAAAAACTGTGAGATATCAAAAGTATACGCTTGATCCTTTCATGGCCTAATTTTATTATTTTGCAATTTATTAAGCAAAGACAGGAACAAAGAGTCAAAACCCTTGTTATACCACATGGATACTCAGTGTGTTGGTGTTTTAGAGACATGACACTATGTATGCCTTCTCCCAGACATCATGGTTGAAGAGTTACTTCTACTTGCTCTGGCCTTTGAACCACCTCCCATGGGAATTTCATTGAGTGGAAATTCAAAGCACGGCATTAGAGCTACTCTTTCCAGGTTCCTTAAGTGCCAGAAGCCAGTGCTATCTGGAGATACATCAGAAAGATGACCTTCAAGGCAATTATGTGTGCTGTGATCCAGGCTGGGATTGCTCTGACAGGTCAGTTGACATGAACATACATCTCCTTTTTTTTATATCATTCTAGTGAACAATATATACTAAAAAAAGGATTATTTAATTAAAGTAAATAATATATATTTGTACTGTCAAATGTACCATCCGGTTTAGATCAACTGAACTTCCATGTCCAAATAGGAAGTGTTCAGAGATTTAAAAAGCCAGCATTTGACTCATAAAGCAGTTGCAACTTCAAAATGTCAAGGGGAATTAGTGAAGCTGTAAAGGCATAGCAGTAGTAAACTTGGTTCTTTAGGTTGGTCATTCACCCAAGCAAACAAGAGAAATATAATGTAGAGGCATACTGCACAGACTGTGTGTTTGAAAAACAAAAATCAGTTACTAGGAGAAAATACTTAAAAAATATTTAAGAATAGTAGTAATTCTTCATTTTATATTAAGCAGTGCAGTTCTATGTGTAGCTGTTAAAGAACCATTTTCTCATAGTGAGTGTAAAGTATAAAATTCATCATCTTGGTTGGACGAAAGGACACATATAAAAATTCCCACTGCATTGTCTACCTTAAAGTAAAGAAATGAGATTGAAATGAGAATGCTAATTACAAAGCCATTCTAAGTAGCAGCTGAAACTCAGGCTGCTTGGCTGCTTACAATTAGCACATCAATGTTAAATGTTCATGCTTATCCCTGACTGAAAAAAAAAAGTAAGACACCATTTGTACCAAAATGTGAAGAAATAAACACAAAGATTGGTGGAGTTTATTGGCACTCTAAACAGATGATACCAAAAAGAAAACTGTTTAGAAATTGTAGATTGTGGCAGTACTTAAAAAGTAATGAATGAAGAAGAAACAAATTAAATGTAAACTCTTAGGAAGTCAGGCTGCAATTATTTTGACAAGAAATTTGCTTAACTAAAAATAACAACCTCTTTTTGAAATGAGATGTTGAGCTTTCCTGTGAATGGAAGTCAAACCGGAGCTTTTATACTTAGTGAAAAGATGACTGAGACTATAAAATGAAAGAATGAATAGGAAACAAGTATTCACCATTTCCCATTCAGTATTAAGTGCATCAAAAATACCATGATGCTGAAAATTTTAATACAATTAAAATAATTCTTTCCATCCAATTCATAATGAAATTATGAATTTTCTTGCCACAGGATGAGGTGAAAAATAAGGTGATAAGGTGAAAAATAGTGGAGGATTCAGAAAAAAAAATAGACAAATGCACGGTAAGAGGTCCACTGGCGTCAGCTAAAGATAATGGCCTGCAGGCAATCACCAGCTTAAGAAGCTTTTAAAGTGTTGCTGTCTGGAGTATGGAAGGAATAGACTCATTCTGTGTACTTGTGCTGTTTTGTATGTTTTTCTTCAGTATCCATTATTAGACTTACTTATAGATACAAGACCTTGTACTAAAATAGCCATCCAGTTTTGAGCTGGCACTACTGTTCATGAGGTCTGAAGTTGAAAAGATACAGCATGGAGTAAAATACAAATAGCTTTCTGAATTGCTGTGATAAAATTTGGGTTTTTTTGTTAAACAGAAAAAGACCAAAGCTGCAAAATGCAGCTGATATTTATATAGCTGAAAAAGAGCACTGCAAATTGTTACTTCCACAGAATATAGCCACATTATAATGAGCTATGAAATTTAATCTAAAACATTAATGTTGTTTTCTAACTTTCCTAGCATTTTGCATGTGGTGAGACATTGGTCTCCTAGTTGATAATTAACTGTTTTGAAAACTAAGTAAAGAGAATTTGTTTTGTAAATTTAATTCCTAGGAAAGCTCTTAGATGCTGAAATGTATGCAGAGGTTTTCATTAAAATCCTTCTCATTTGTTTTTACAGGCATTATTCTTTCTGCTTATATTGGTCTCATGTATTTTAGAGCTTGTTTAGGACTGAGAATGTCTTTGGCACTTTGTGAACCTGAAATGTCGGTTCTCTGAAAGGAAATTAAAGGTGACATCACTGGCATTGTAGGAGGATTGGTCTAAGTATGAAGCATTTGAATGTACTTTACCTAAATCTTAGAGTGCTGTGTTGAAATAATTTTTCTTATTTTGCACAAGCTTATATTACATCAAGCCATCCAGCTAAGACAGCAAAGTGGTAGGTACGTACAGCACATGCTTTTTCTTAAGTGTTTACTAAAGCCCAGTGTTTAAAGTAAGTACAGCTGTTGAAGACAATCCAGCAGAAACCTTGCTAGTGTTTAGCTATATTGCACCTTCAATTAGTACATTATTAGTTGTTAGTAGGGCCAGGAAATTTGTTTTCCTGGATGTCCCTCATCAAACAGATCAATAAGGCAGGATGATGACTTGATAAAAAATAATAGTGATAGGCAGTTCTATTGTATATCATGAAGGCCAAGATATCGCAGAGAATCATAATCATCCTCATCATCATCATCCTCATCGTCATCATCATCTAGAAAGAGTTAACTATCTACATTTTGCAAGAAATCTCAGACAGTTATGGCTGTTCTCCTAAATGCGTATATGCTCATATTTTCCACAAACTCTCAGCGCTTTTGAAGCAAGTACTTCACATCACACACAGATAATATTTCAATCATGTCTTTTTAATCTGTCTTTTGGAATGAAGAAGGTTGACAGAATCAAAACCCAACAGAGATGCCCTCCCAGTAACTTTGGATCTTGCTGCTTTTGGCCAAATAACGTAAGTATAATGTCATCAGTAGCAGTCAGAAGAGGTTAGAGGAGTTCTCTACTTTTTGTGTCACAGCTACTTCATCTTCTTATCTGAGATCCAGGTAAGTGCAAAAAAAGCAGCAGATATTAGATCCAGGTGGCATTAGAAAGGCCATGGAAAAATTTAATTTTCTTTGTTTTACTCTGGCACAGGACCTACTTGTATAAAAAAAAAACTTTGTTAGCAAACACTGTGCTGATTTACAACCTCCTGTATCTTCCCTAGTTTTAAAGTACATAAACTGTCTGACATGAAAAATTGTCTTTCAGCCTAAGCCTTTCACTTTGTGTCTTTAATAAAAATAATAATATATATATATTTTACAGGCATAACAAATGTAACTGTTTGTTGAACTGTTTAGGGTTTATAAAAACAAGTTCATATGTTCATGTCTTTCAGTATTTATATTTGTATGATGACTATTACAATATGTATGAAAGGAAAAGAGGAAGAACAGGTTAATGCAATGATTTTACTAATTTTTATTTTTAAAATAAACTAGTGGTTATTACATTACTTTTATACATTATATTAGTACAATTTGCTGAAGTGAAAAATATATAAAATCAAGCACTTACTGAAAAACATATATTCAAAGCAAATTTGCTTTCCTCATAATGTTGTGGATTTTAACTAATGAAGAGAATATATGCAGTGCAATCTAAATAAATAATTCTTCAGGACATTTACTCATGTCAAAAGTTGTGGTTAAAGGGAAGGAAAACACTCATTTACAAAAATATGTGCTTTAAGCATGAGAATGAATCTGCTGCATCACTTTTTGTATCTTGGTTCTCAAGGATTCTTAAGAAAATGGCTTTAAGCATCCTACTGTGCTCTCATCTGCCGGAGAAGCTTCCTTCAATATGACATTTAAAAGGCAAACATTGTATTGTGTGATTTTTCACTTCAGACAGGATTTGTCAAACTATATTTTTTCTCTAAATATTAGTAAATCCAAGCTGTAAATAGGCTTAAATCTTTTGATACTTAAAGGTGAACTGGAATTTACTTTAGATGGCTGGGTTTGATGCATGGATGGCTTACACATGCACTATTACATTTTTTCTGTTCAAATAAATTAGAACAGTTTTAGAGATAACTTTAAAGGTCACCTGCTAATTATCTATGCTGAACATCCTCAAATGACGTGACATATTGCAGAGTGAAGCACAACCAAGAGTGGTGTTGGAATCAGTGAACTTTATAATCAAAGGAATGGCAAATGGTAAAGGTTTACCTGGAAAAAACGAGTAATATTTGCTACTCAGGTCAACTATTATCTTCTATTCTGCAAAGATGAGTGCCTTTTTTAGGCACTGTATTATTCTTTAACCTTATTTATCCATTATTTTTTCCTTTTTTAAAATTTTTTCTGGATAGGCATATGAATAGCATGAACAGCATCATTCACACTTCTCAGTCAAATTAATGCGTGTAGGGAGAGTCCCTCAGCAGTGACAGTATACCCTAGATTTGACCTGCCTATAAACCTAAAATCATTTTCCTTCCTCTGGGACTCTGAATTCAAAACTCTCAGCTTCTCTTTGTTTCCTAATGTTTTTTCTGAGATTGCTTAGAAGACAAAATAAGTTCTATTTTTTAGTTTAGTTCTATTTTGAACTCTTGGACAAGATTTGAGTTAATCTATTGGCAGAAGTATGTGTAGAAATCTAGAAATCCCATAGTGACATCCTGCAGCCAAAATATACAAGTAATGTGGGCACAGTTTGGCTATCTGTGAAGCCAATCTGGTGTTTAGAGACAGTCTGTGATATTACAAAACTAAAGAAATACTGTAAGTATTCTTTTGCATACAGTTTGGAAAAAATAAACATTTTCCAGAGCCCAATTTAAGATTTGGTAGCTGAGCACCGAAATGAAAGCACTCAAAATTTCTAAAAATCTAGGCTTATGAGCCTTAGCTTATCCAGTTAAATATGGATTTCATTACAAGGCCTATTTTGCACTTTCTTTCTTTCAGCATAATTTCAAAATTCCTCATTCAATGGCTGTACTCCTTTTACGTCATATCACTTTACCTTTTCCCTCTCATGTCCTGATTGAAGTAAAATCACATTTATTTCCTAATAAAAGTAAGCTTTTTATTCACTCATCTGCATAACTGTGTAGAAACTTACGGTATTTTGATGGTGAATCATAGGAAATAAATCTGTATACATAACTTCCTGTGAAAAAGAAAGGTAGATGTAAATTGCACTAATGAGACACAGCTCTATTTTGTTCAGAGCTTAAGTTTTAGGAGAAAGGAACAGAGGCAGGAGGCAGACCATGGATACCACAGTGTCTCACTGGATGGGGACTGTGCCTCTGCAGAGCGGTGGCCACTCTGTGCACTAGAGTGTGAAGCCCCACATCTGCACCCAGATTTACAGTCCAAACCCTGGATTCAGAACAGCAGATGTGTTACATCCCTGTCTTGCCCTCATTCTGTGCAAGACAGCAGGCTAAAATCTGTATGCCACCAGTTCTGTACATACGAAGGATAAACAAAAGTACTCAACTTTTCCCATACAAGCACTCTTAAGAACTCACACATTTTAGAGGCTATAAGATTTCAAGAATTAGCTTCATGATCTGATTCTTAAAAGACTTACAGGAGTAGAAATTGGCAGTGCAGTGTAAAGCTGCAAGGCATCTCAAGGCATCACAATGTGTATGGATTAGCTCTATGTGTCTTAGTCTGGAATGTGAATCCCATCTTAAATTTAGGCAGTTCTCATGTCAAGAAATATATTTTGTTCTATGACTAAAATCTGTAGGCCCGATATTATTTTTTTGGAATCATTTACAGGAATGTCATTGGTTTGCCTCAATGTTAGCAAAAGGGAGAGATAAAAGTCATCAAAAATGATTTTAACTTAAAAATTGGAGATACGTTTGGAAGGGTCAAGTCTTTCTTTTCATGCTGATGATATTTTTATGTAATTAATCTTGTTCTGCTGACATTTCTTCATAAAGCCATATTTCATACTTTACTTTTGTTTGCATTGTTGTAGAAATTCCATTCATTATTTGATGGACTCCAAGAGAAAGTGCATAGAAATTCAGATTATCAGACACATTTCTTAGCACTTTAAGGCATGTCTGACATAGTTTTCTTTGATTCTCTTTGGTCACTGAGGATATAAAAATCTAAAGTTTATTTACATGACATTTTCATATAAACCAGAAATGTGCTACTTTGTGGAAAAAGAACCACATGATCTAATTCTATCATGTGCGTGTGTCATCTTTCTAAACTTGTGCTGCTTGATAATTGGTATTTATACTGCATTTGCACAGGGTAATGTAAGAAGCTCTCTAAATCCCTTGGATTACGTGTGTGGTATCAAAACTATCTACCTAAATCTATCTGCTTATTCAGATTGAAGAACATAATTCTGAAATCTAGTGACAAAATCATTAATATCTTCCTAGCAGCTAATAGACACTAAGCTCCTTACACACACTGATTTGCTCCCCAATTCTCAGAAATAATAGTGGAAGTAAAATATGAAAGAATATGTTCTTTATTGGCATTACTGTACATTTAGATTCCTGACAGAATAATTTAAAATATCTTTGTATATTCAAAAAAAATTTTGATTAACATCTTTAGGACCAAAGGTTACTCTACAATATCAGAGGTCGCTAAGATATCAGACTTGGCAAAATTAAATATTATCATTTCTTAAAATAGGAAAATAAATTGAAATAACTAAGCTCCCTTGAATTCCAAAAATGGCATTACTACTCCTGTCTGACTAGGGTGGATTTCACAGCTGTTTTTTTCTGATTTTGCAACCTCAATAGTGTGATTGCAAATTAAATTTCCATCCTAAATTTGTTTCTGTTGTTCCTGTTCTGTCAGTTTTTGTAGCCTAGTTCTCTATTAAAAACATGCATAGATGCATGAAGGCAGCTTTAAATCCTCCTCCTTTTTTTTCCTGTTAAATTAGTCTGAAGGAGTTTCAATGCAACCACGAGCCGCCTCCATACAACACATGGCATAATTGAAGAACATTGTCTACTCTATCACATGGCTACTTCAATGGAGTTAGAGACCACCTCCTGCCCCACTAAATCTCCATCCATATAATTAATTGTGCTTGTGCAGACACAGCAGAACTATGAGTATTTAGCTGTCCAAATAAAATTTGGGGAGCTGATACCACTTTCTTCAGAGTGCTTGGATATGTGGAAAGTGTTTTCCCACGTGAACCCAGAATCACCAATATGGCTTGAGCTTGTAATTTAACTCAATGTTCATGCTTAGTGTCAATGAAGCATTGAGTTTCAGATGACATTCAAGACCGTGAAGTGTCCACTGCATCCCCTCCAGCTGAGGACACAGGTAGTTTTCTGGATGACAGTCAGTAAAGAACTAAACTCCAGAGAGCCATAGGTCCTAGGTACAATCTCCCTAACAAAGCTCTGGGTCAGTGATCAACCCATTGCTTATCAAGTTGCTGGTATAAGTACCAATGATGGGATTGTCCCAGCAACAGATCAAAGATATACTACTATTTTCCTTTCTCTATCCCCACACAACAGAGAAATGTAATTTTATTTATGGTAACAATCAAATTAAAAGGAAAAGTCCTCCAAATCTACTTTACCTACAGTTCCTCTTTCCCTGATTTTTGGCACAGTTCTGCAGACCAGTTTGTAAACAGTGTCATATTTAGAAAACCTGAACAAAACTTGCAACACACTTGTCTGGGACAGATTACTGAGTACAGACTGTCACTGGTGCAATAGAAGCAAAAAATCTTGTATGAGTAGGAGTTGTAGCACTGTAACTTATCTGCTGCTAATGAATAATACTTGCAGCAATCCACTATTAAATAAATGATATAGCAAAAAATTCTAATAAAACCTGCTAGGGGCTTTATGAGTCACTGGGATATTTTTAGTTTCATGTGATTGAGCACATGCTGAAATGACCTAGTGTGGCATCAAATGAGTTAATACTCTTATACCCCACGGTTAGAAATGACTTTACATATCTCTAAAATCACAGAAGTTATTCTATCAGTTCTGGGCTGTTTATTGGATATGCTGAGTGCCAAAACAGGATGACCAGGAAGGATATAATAACCTAATGCTTAGATTATTTTGTAATTGAGAACACAGGCTGTTTTTATTGAAAAGATCAACTGAGTTTGGGGACATGATCTCGGATATAATCTTTCTCTTTCTTTACATGAATCTTAGCATTGCTTCTACTCTGTGGAAACTGAAGGAGTTGAAACAAGGCTCACTTTCCTTCTCATGCAGATTTTTACTTCTGAGTCAAATAGGGGACTTTATTTAAAATTATCATGAGGGGAAATCTCCCAGACACTGGCCAAATCTTCTGAGTCTTCACATTGCTCCAAGTCCTTGCCAGCTGGTTTGCAATTTAAATTCTGATTTCTAGCTCAATGGCACAATGAAATGCCACTGGACCTGCTGAATGGCTCCAACTAAAATCTTTGACACTTTTTTTGCACTATTTAAAGACTGAAAATCTTTCGCAGCCCTTTGCAACTGTTTTATTCCCACCCTCAACAATCTCCAGGCATTTTGCTTGTCAAACAACTCAACACCGAATGTGCTGGTTTTGTTTGACCTATATTACAATGCAAAGCTACTTGGTTCTTTAATTCACTGCCAAATAAAGCTGTTATCTCTGGATAAAGGGAACTAGGCCAAATGGTGATAAAGTCTCAGGGATGAAATGAGATTAAACCAGTTCTACCTCACCTTGCTATTTGCTAATTATATATGTGCTGGTCAGCAGAGCTCACTGTCTGTCTAATCATATGTCCAAAGGTCAATTAAAAGGGGTTAATGCCCACAAATTAATCTCCAGTGAAAAGTATTAATTGGCATAAGTTTTATACCTGTCCTTTTTGTCTTTTCAAGATATTTTTGGGGAATGATACATAATATATAAAATTACAATGTCCTTTTAAAACGCCAAGAGGATTTATACACTTTTTTTCCCTTTAAAATTCAAAATCACTCAGCAAACTCAATTCTAATTCAGAACTGCAATCAGGTCAAAGAGCTATCTCTCATTTCTTTTTTTAATTAACACTTGGCAATATTGTTAAGGAAAGCATTACTCAGAGAGCTGTAGTCATGTTAGCACCAGAAACCTCTCCAGGGCATCAAACAATGCTGAGAGGCTTTCATGGAAGCCTTTTTAGAACAGTAGCTCACTTTACATCTTTGCCGTCACTGCATAAACAAACACAGATCCCTCTATAAAATGGCTGACTCGTAGCTAAACTCAGTAGGCAAGTTTGTTTGGCTTGTAGAGGGGCAGTGAAGGGGACAGCGGGGGTTTATCAACTCCTGGCCTGCCCTGACTGAAAATACAGCCAAGAGAGAAAGCTGCAGACAAGGGCACTGGTGCAGCCAGGAGACACTGCTGATTTCAGACTGCCCCAGTGTATCCAGTCAAACTGAGGGCTGCCCCTCCTGGACCCTTTTCCCTCTTGGGCCCAGCTGTTCACTCGTAGCCATCAAGGCATCTGAGCAAAACAAGTGCAAGTGGCAAGAGGAGCAGGTCCCCTTGCTGTTCTGTCCAAGCAGCTCCTCCCGAGGCACCATCTGGTGCTCAGCAGGTGAGAGGAGGATTTGCAGCCTCACAGCTGCTCTGCTCTGAAGCACACACCTTGCCAGCCTCCCATCCCCCCATTTCAAAGGAGGGAGTAAACCAAAAAATGACGGGGAGAGGCCTAGTACACAGAGGCCAGAAGTAAAGGAAAGAGAGCTGAGAAGGCAGGGAATAAACCAGGAAGAAAGGAGGGCAAGAGAGAAAAGCAATATAGATAGAAGGGAAGGGCTGTCAGGGAAATACCTCTATCTGCTGTGTCCTATAGGTGAAACAGGTGCAAGAGGAAAAATGCAGGGGAAAATGGTATCAAAGCATTAAAACTGACAAGTTAGAGCATATCTGTTCTTTTGAATTTCAAACAGTTCACAGGTTAGAAGCAAGGAGTGGGGTATTTAGGTTCAAAATATGAGCACACACAATGTCTGAAACATAGAAAGCTGAAGAAATGCCAGTTTAAGGCAGTGCAATTTCTTTGAGACAGGACACATATGGAATAAGTTGTCATCAAAGCAATAAACATTAGCAGATGTCTAGACATCTGTATGAAAAGAGAGACACTGTTGGTACTGCATGACACAGTAGAGATGTGAGGTTGCATTTAGAATTGGACTGTCTTTTTAATAAAGAATAGTTCCCTGCATCTTTTCAGGAGCAGATTGACATACTTCTGAAACTAGCTACTCTAGCTACTGAACATTCATAAATTGCTCTTTCAGATGACTCCGAGATTGTTTAGACAAAACTGCTAGTGCAGTAATTTCAGTTCTTCTAGCAGACATTTCCACTTGTTCTCAAATCTCCAGGAGAAGGGACCTGAGGATCTTGTTTCAACCAAAATATATTATCTGTCTTCAGTGTCACCCATTTACTTCTGGATATGACATATTTTGTAGATAGGCATCCAGTGCCATCAGGTACTGACACACCGCAATGTGGACCTTGCATGCTTGTTACTCCGTTGCAGTTACTGATCACCACAACTGTTTACACACGTGCTTTAATTTCAAATTTGCCTGGCTTCAGCTTCAATCTTCTAGCCAATACTAGATGAAGGGGCTGGTTTTCCTTTTGTCCACTTTCACAAAGGAGAAGTACTTCTTCAATGTGATAAACTTCTTTGATGTACTGACTAGTTTGATAGATAAGGGGGGAGAAGTGAAAAGTTCTAAGGCTTCAGAAAGGCCTTTGAAACTGTCTTCCATATCATCCTCATAGAGAGGACAAGAGAATTGAAGCTGGATGAGCAGCCAGTGAGGTATATTGGAAAATGGCTGGATGACTGGGCTCAGAGGGTGGTGACCAGTGATACAAAGTCTAATTGGAGGCCAGCAACCAGCGCAGCACCACAAGAGGGCAAGACCGGTACCCACAGTGTTCAACAACATTAATAATATGGATCTGGGAGTAGAATGCACCCTTGTCATGAATTAGAAATGGCATTCTCCAATTTGGTATTCCCCCTGAAAACACTCCAAACCATGAACCCTCTCCCCCCTGCCACCTCTTCTCCCTCTTCGACAGGCTGGAAAGGAGAATTGGAGTCACAAAAAGTTAAGATCACAGGTTGAGATAAGAACAATTTATTTGAAATGGCAATGAAATAAGAAAACAAGTAACAGCAGCAATACTAATAACGAAAGTGTACAAAAAAGAGGGTCAAGTGATTCACATGAAAAAACTCACTGCAGAGCCTGACAATACCCAACCACTCCCTCCAACACACTATCCTGACCCTTCCCCTTCCCCTTCCCCTTCCCCATACCCAGAAGTGATGAGAGGTGGGAGAAAATCACCTCGTTATTCTAGCCATGCCCCCTCTGGCTACTGCAAAAATTGATGCTGTCCTAGCTGGAACGAGGAAGACTCTCAGCAAGTTTGCTGTGAGGAGCAGCCAATAACCAGAAGGTTATATTGCCATCCAGAGGGGCCTCACCAGGCTGGAGAAATAATCCTATGGACAAGTACAGGATGAGGCTGACAGTATGGGAAGGAGCTTAGCAGAGAAGGACCTGGGAGTCCTTGGTGTTCACCAAGTTGAAGGTGAGCTAGCGATGTGTCCTTCTGGCAAAGATTACCAGTATCCTCAGCTATGTTAGGAGGAGTGTTGCCAGCAAGTGGAAGGGAATTATCCTTCCCCTTCATTCAATACTGGTGAGACTGCAACTGGAGTACTGTGTTCAGTGCTGGGGTACCAGTGCAAGAAAGATATGGACATATTAGAGTCCAGTGAATGGTCATTCAGATGATGAAGAGACTGGAGCATCTCTCACGTGAGGAAAAGCTAAGAGAGCTGGGATTGCTCAGCCTACATTAGAAAAGGCTCAGGAGAGATTTTGTCAGTGTATCTAAATATCTGAAGTGAGGTATAGATGGAGCCAGGTTCTTTTTAGTGGTGTCCAGTGATAGCACAAAAGGCAGCGGGCACAAATTGAAACACAGGGGATTTTGCCTGAACATAGGAAACAATTTTTACTGTGCACTGACTGTGCACAGGCAGAGATTGCCCAGAGAAGTTGTGGATATTCCATCCTTGAGGATACTAAGAAACTATCTCTATGTGTTCTTGAGCAACCTGCCCTAGGTGACCTTTGCTGAGGAGGGGAGTTGAACACGAGGATCTCCAGAGGTGTCTTCCAACATCAACCATTCTATGATTCTGTGATTGATACAGTCATCTTTTGTACAATTGACCCTAGCTAAGGGGGACAAATATTGTAAAATAGAGCAAATGCAATGTGTGAAAGGCTTTGATGTTTGGCAAGTTTCAGTACTGCATAAGAAAGATCCCAGCAAGTAAAATATTCGTATTCTAAATTGAATTCTAAACAATGCATGTAAAGTATGGATTAAAGAAGTACTTTGAAGGTCTGTTACTGAATATTTGTAGTAAATGGCATTGTATTGAATAGAAAGAGGCAAATGCTAGTATGGAAAGGAATCAATGTTAAGTATTGTAGTAGTTAATGTCTTTGTTAATGAACTGGAAAAGGGGATTAATGTCATGTTAATGAAACTCACAAATGAGTATCTGTTGATCTGTTTCAGAGATATATTAAAATAATGGGATGGGATCCCATGGAAACATAACCTAAAAAGAAAAAAAAAACAGTTCAAGAAATTATGTTTCAGCGCAGAGGAAAATAAGTGAGTTTGCATCAGTACACACGTATAGATTGTGTATATACATAAAATGAGAGAGTAACATGAAGGAATAATTTTGAAAACCAATAAAAGTGTGAAAAGTTAATTAACAGTGGAAAGTTAATTAACTCTGTTTTGAAAGAGAGCAGCACACAAAACCATGGAGTTTTAGGCTTCCTCCTACTTCTTGAAGGGTCTTAATTATCCCTCATTCCATAATACAGGGGTATCTCAAAATCTCAAGAACATTCAACCATATTTTCCTTGCTCTGCAAAGAAAATGCTTTTAATACAATTATTTGAATATACTATTATTTTTTACCTTATATGCAGGCAACCTATGGATACAGGAAGATTAGCAACTAGAACCAACAGAGGACTTTTCTTGTAGTTATTGTACTAAAAACATACAAATTGACTTGAAATTAATGCAAGGCACCATCTCTACTTCCTACCCTGTCAGTCTTCAGGTCCCCACTGATTTAATGGCAGGAACATTTTCACTGCCAAGGAAACTGAACTTCAATCACCTCTGTGTAGACGTTACTTCCACGCTCAGTGCTTTAACCAGTATTAAAAATGAATCTTTGCCACAACTGCAACAGAGAGTTTTAACTAACCAGCCAAAAAAAAAAAAAAAAAAAGACAAAGGAAAAAGAGAACAAAGCAAGATTTTGGGTTTGAATATAGGTAATACAATATGTAAAATGTATTTGATTCCAGAAAAAGTGTCTTAATTGCCGAAGTATTGAAAGAAAATGTAGTTTGAAATAAACTTAATAGCCAGCAACATTTACAGCTGTTCAGGAATATTTAGGAAAAGAACCATGTCCCAAAACTGTAAATGCAGCACAGATCTAAACCTGTGTAACTCTAATGGTTCAAGTTCCTGAGATCTTTACGATGTCTCTCTTTTTTTCTGCACAAAACACAGTAAAGATCTGCCAGGACCTCATTGGCATTTGTCCCTAAAGGATTTGCCTAAAATTGCAGAGGTTATCTGTTTTTTCAAAGAAAAAAGTTCAAATCTTTTGATGCCCAGGCTAGCATTTAAACCATTATGCCATCCTTTCATGACAAAAATCATCACACCTAAATCAATAAGTTAATAATTCTTTGATATGTAACTGCTTAGAACATACACCCAAACCATTACAATTATTCTGCCTCTCCACTGGTGAGGTAAATTGACAAATATGAAGGAAATGGCAAAAGAGTCACACAATTGATAAAAAAGATAGAGGGAATGATACATGGGGGAAAGACTGAAAAAGCTAGATAATATATTTAGCATGTTTAAATAATAATCAAAATAAAACACAGAAAGAGTCTATTCATATTTAAATGATGTAAAACCCATGACAACATACAGATTATTTAACATAAAGAAGCAATGACAAATGGGCTTAAACCTAAGTAAAAACTGCAAATTTCTGGAAAGTTGCAGTACTGAGTTGAGAACATATCAGAACTCCTGTGCTGTAAATTGTATATTTTAAACCCCTGACACCTATCAGAGTGAGAAACTGACTCTTGGGAGAGAAGTTGGGGATGTTACATCTCTCTCTAACACTTTTGACTGGACATGTTGCTGAAGTATTTAATGCACTGTACTGGTGAAGACTTGGACTAGATGAGCCTTGTGTTATTTCAGTGTCTGTTACCTGCAACTGAGCAAGAACTTTCAAGATTTCTGCCATCACTGACTAAAAAAAATGTTGATTCTATAATAGAGCATAAGCAATATCATTTCCTGGGATGAGGCCTGTAATAATGCATAAATGAACTTTTTTTTGTCCCATTAAATGCTTGTTCATCATGTGTAAAGAGTTTAATCTTTGTAAGCAACTAATAATCCTGTAAATAAAACTGATCAATTAAAAAAAATCCACATTACCTGTCAGAAAGAATTGAAAACTAGATTAAGTCATTAGGTCATTGATAAAAACATTGAAGAGAATAAAAGGGCCCCTAAAACTAATCCCACTAATAACTCTTTTAGCCCAACTCTTCAGCTAGTTGTTCACTCATTGCAGTGTA
This sequence comes from Irena cyanogastra, assembly GCA_013397155.1. Taxonomy (NCBI): domain Eukaryota; kingdom Metazoa; phylum Chordata; class Aves; order Passeriformes; family Irenidae; genus Irena; species Irena cyanogastra. The sequence continues at coordinate 66,990 of VWZV01010609.1, read as the reverse complement.
TAGATGTCTGTCTGTGTGCTGGACATTTTGTCTTGGAGGTTACTGTGAGAGACAGTATCAAAAGCTTTGTTAAAATGAAAAAAAAACAACATTCAGCAACACATCCTCTATCTTGCCTCTATCCAGGAGGAAGGTAACTTTGTCAAAATAGGACACTCACCTAGTAAGGCATGACCTTCCCTCCATATTCCCATGTCAGCTTTGACAGATGACTGCATTGTTTTTCACGAGTTTTCCAATACCTCACAGAACAATCATCTCCACAATTTTACCAGGCACCAAAGTAAGACCGGTAGGCCTATAATTACCAGGATCTTCTTTTGCCCTTTTTGAAGTACGAAAAACATCTAGTAGCTTCCAGTTGACTGGGATCTCTGCAGATCTCAAACACCATTGAAAAATAACAGAAAAGTCACACAGTAACCTCACTCAATTCTCTTACTACTCTGGGTTAAATCTCTTCAGACTCCATAGACTGGCCTTAAATGCTTACAATAGGGCTAGCTACCTAAACATCTTTTCTGAATTTGCTTACTCTTACTAGCCATTAAAACATTTCT
>VWZV01010609.1:6221-66414 GCA_013397155.1 Irena cyanogastra | reverse complement strand
CTAGCCATTAAAACATTTCTTAAATAAATTTGTTGCTTTTAAAGCTACTTTATGATGTGTAATTTTAAGATACATTTTAGACTTTCTGGGATATAAAAAAATCTAAGATCTTCAGACTGAGATATTCAAAGCCTGTATAATACAGCTTTGGTTTTATTTCAAGGTTATACACTGGAGTCAAATGTGCCAACCCAAGCATATTAAGACATCAGATTGATTATACAGACAGGTTTCTTACTGTGCTTCTGTTGTTGTTGTCTTGGTAAAGACAGTGACAAAATTAAACTTCATCACCACATAAAAGAGGTAAATGACCTGGGAAAATAAGCTGTAGCTTATTACTCATCACTATTAATAACTGAAATGCTTCCTTAGTTCATTCAATGCATATAGTAAGAAAGTAAGAATGTTTGTGACAAGTTTTACTGTAGAATGAAGCAAAAGTACCATGATGTAACCAGTCACATTAACTGCTTTCATATGAAAGTGCTAAATTGCCTTTTGTGGGTATGGAATTCCCTAATTGCTTTCAGGAATCACAGACAAGTGGCTTGATAAAATTCTGGTGGTTGCTATTTGTTTTGCAATTGTTTTCAGAGTCCTTGCTCATGTCAAGTTGCTGTGGTGCTGGGTCCTTATAGTCAATATAATGTACTTTTTGTTATGGTTTTGTTATGGTCCTCTTGCTATAACTGAACTCTTATTCTACCATCATAAGTAAGCTCCTTAAACAAATATGCAGTTTATTAACAAAAATTTTTAAATAATTAATTTTATTTAGTGATCACTCACATGCCTAAGACTGCAGAGGTGACAAGGAGATCTTTGGCCACCGCCTTTACCTCTCTGCCTTGGGAACACTTCTATACTTGAAAGACATACAGTTACTGGTCTTGACACAGCTTATATTTTGCAGCATTATCTTTTCTTTGTGGTTTTATATAGTATAAGAAATAGTAAATCAATCAATCAATCTATCCACCCCCTTGCCTCCCTCCCTTATCACCCATAAACACACCAAAGAGTGGCTAAAAGGAAAGTAAAAACTGCAATAACTGATAGTAGGTTCCAGTATGAACTGAAGGGACTGATGGTGAGGACCTTTGCTAGATGATATCTAGTCCTGTATATCTTGCACGTGTCATTAAGTTTCACTGGTTGAGGCTGGCCTATCTGCAAAACCTCTCCAGACCAGTCTGCCAGGAAAGTCCATGAAATCTCCCTTTTTCTCTAATCTTTCAAAGTTCTCTATCGACCTTATCTTTTTAATCTACATTTAAATCTTTGTGGAAGGCTCCTGACCAGTCACTTTAAGAAAGTGAGAGCCTCTGTTTCCGTAGGAGATTAGTAATTTAATTTCCATATCTTTTAAACTAAGCACTTAATTTTCAGAATTTATTATATGTTTATACCAAAGGGTTTCTTGGGGCAGGGCTTGGTCTTGTGATTAATATATATTAAATTAATAAAGAGAATATACAAATAGGATTTAATTGTCAGATTCAGGTGAAATAAATTATTTTGCAGTAACATTTTAGTTTTTTGGTTTGCCAAAAAATGCAAAAAAAATTCCATTTTGTTCCACGTGAATAATTTCATCATCTCTTCTTAACCTATCAGAAAACTATGTCATTTTCCCATTATTATGTCTGCGTTGCCTGCAGTGTTTAAAAATTTTATAAATATCTGAAGAGAAATTCTACTGTAGCAAGAGAAATTCTATTCTAGTATAAATAAAACCCATCAGTGTGCATTAACAAATGAAAGCAGACAACAAAGTTGGTGAGTTTCCATTTTTTTCAGTGGGGTAAAGTTCTAAAAGGACTGCAAGAAAAACATATATAAGTATTGTGTCTCAGAATTCAGCAATGCCAACCTGAGGCTCCACGAGACTCTGGAGAGTCCTTTAACGTGTTCATAAACCTAAGATTAGGGTTTCTAGATACTTACAAAATTAAGGACAGCCTTTGGAAATTTCATGGTAATGCTTGGTTTGCTTAAAAAATCTCAGGAACCTTTTAGGATACTGTCAGAGGATACTAAGCCCAGATTCCTGACTGAAGATTTTCTCTAAATCTTTTTTCTGCATTTTATCTTGGGGTACAAGTAAAAATAATAAAAAAAGATGGAGCTGAATTATCTGCTTCATTAAGATGACTGAATGTCACAGATATTTTTTATTCTTTATGTATTTCGTACCTAAAAAGTAGAACTTCTAAGAGATATCAAAGGATTTAATTTGTGTTGCATTATCAAATGTCTGCTACATTAAATTAGAACTGAATTTAACCTAAGGTTTATCAAATTTTTTGTTTGCTTCAGTTCTGATTAGTTTTCTGACTGGCAATAAATTTCTGTTTTTCCTTGTTTCTGGTGTGAATGCCAGTCTGTAACATTTTTTCTCTGGTGTTACAGGTCGATAATCTTTGAACACCTTAGCGTGAGATATACTATCATGTCTACTTATGCTTATTTGCCTATACTGATACATTTGAACTTATTATCATTATAATAAGGCATTTCAGACATGCCTTAATGTCTGGATGTGAATTGCTGACTCCTCAGTTGCTTGTATGTACTGATGTCATACTCATTATCTTAAAGCTATCATGAACTTTCAGAGCACAGGCACATTTGTTTAGAAAACAAAGCTATGTCCTAAGTACTGAGAAGGTGCAGCTTATGCAAATATATCCTTAAAGAAATGTCTGTCTCTCCTCCTCACTATGAAAAAGCCTCTAAAATTCAAAGTAAATCCTTTTAAATGATGACTGACTTAAAAAAATTTATAAAGCAGTAGAATCTTAAAGACAACATCATGCTTCCAAATATTTAACAAAATAGACAGCTGAGAAAAGGAAAGACAGAGTCTATAGATTTCTTCCTACAGAGAAAAAGGGTGAGTTCTCCATTTGTTACATATAGCAGAATATGAAGGTGGAGGAGAGACTCAGGTTCTGTCCACACACAGGAAAACATCTCCAATCAGATCACTCTGAACTGTAAGACACAAATCAGTAGCAAACTAGGCTGTATTTATTTTTGTGTACTCCAGATGATTTATTGCTCTTATAGGTTTAGCTTATGCAGCTGGACAAATGTCATTTATTTTTCTTTTCTTTTGAAGGGTTTGCGGTTGGATGAGGACTTCTAGGCTGAAAGAAATTAAAATCTCTGTTATTTAGCTCCACTACAGCTTCAAATTTTTAAGTCTCTACTGCACTTGGATCTGCCCTGTGCCAAAAACCATGATGGATCACCTGGAATTGCCTCAAATATGACTGCATGACGTCACATTGTGTGATCATTCAGGGGTTGTCCCTTATCAGCATGTTTTACTTAGAAACCTTCCATCTGGATAGTTACATGTTGAGGCAAGGCAAAAGGCCTTAGCACAGACCTCCACAGAGGCAGGATAGAAAGAGTGAATCAAGAGGACAAAACACTCAGATTATCCACCAATCTTATCCTGAAATGGCTGCACTGGAAGCAGGGACAAGCTTATCTTTTTCTCTCTGGCCTAATAGTAGGTATTTGAGAATTCAGTGCAGAATTTGAAATAAGTTCCTGTCATGCTGGAAGTTTGAATTAGCAAATTAAGTATAGTTCATTAATGGTATTTGCAGCCTGTGTTGTACTAATTAGAACAAACTTATTTTTCTTTTATTATTTGCGTACTGTTGCTCTGCAGCTATGCACTTGGAAGGATAATGCTGCCTTGAGATGTCAATTTTTTGACATCACTCTATGCTAATGAACAGAGCTGTACTAGAGTTATTCTTAAGCCATACTGGAGCTTCTTGTTCTTCCTTTTTGAATATGTCACAGCTGCATAACTGTGGAATAACAACTTCTCTAGTTAGACTGTGTTAAAAAACTGTTTGTTTCTATAATGACAAACTAAATCTACTTTGTAAACTCATTTTCATATTAAAAGATTAAGTCTCTGTACTCTTTCCAGATCACAAATTATTTGTGACCGAGAGAAAAAAACACTCAAAACAAAAAAGCAGTAAAAAGTCTGGGGGCATAGTTGGAAAGGAAGTGCTTTTAAGTGCTTTTAAGATTGATTTGAGTTTCTACTGTATGCTATGGTCAAAATAAAGGAAGTTGGAAATGCCAGAAGTGCCTGTATGTATATAAGCACATAGGACTTGGAGTGTCCCTACTGATCTGAGTCCTTCAAGATTTAAGATACTCCAGATCAAAATGTTCAGAGATGAGAAAATTTCAGACAAATGAATTATCATCAGAACGGACTCATGAGTGCAGGTCTGGAGTTGGATCCGGTTGGTTTTTCAAGTCACAACAGCAGTGAAACTCTTATGTCAACCCTAAATATTTAGCCATACTTAAAACCTCTTCATAGTCTCAGATAGACAGAAGAAAGCTGAAGAATTTCTTGAATAAAGACATGTATGAGAAAAGCAAAGTTTTTGTAAGAAGCTAATTTACAAATCTAGTAGCATATTACATAGAGCAATAACATAGAGCAAATTTGTAAAGTTAATTATAATAAGGATATCTAAATCCATAAAGAATTTTCAAGATAGTAGGTTGACATCCACTGCTTCATGAATTTGCTCAATTGCTGTGATGGTGGTCTTGAGACACCATCTTCTACGACTCCTGGTTACCTGGGAATTTTATTCAGTCTACTATCTGTCGTTACCCTGTAGCTTTAGGGCTGATTTATTCCATTTCCCCACAGAAATAAGTTATTATTAAGACAATTGAGCCAATATTAAATGCTTTTATCAAAGACTTTTCACCACAAATTCTTTGTGCAGGACTGAGTGAAGAGGGTGGTCAAACTAAAAAAGGAAAAATAGGCAAATGTATAAAGAATTCTTTACCTAGGCTAGTCATTGACATCCCAATAGCTCATTGGACCTATTGGCATCCATAGTTAATTAAAACTTGCTAGAAGCTTGTTCAAAATTGCTAATTAATGTAATTACAGACTATTTTTTAATTTAAATGGGCCATTCTACTATCTGTCGTTTGTTTCAGTCCATGGGCATTGATACATTGGGAAGTTTCAAGGTTTCTGGAGGTGTTCTGCTGGCCCTGTGAAGGTCAGTAGCATAGGAGCATGTATGGCACCTTTCTCCTGTACATGACTCCTCTAGGCTGGCAAAATTGTTCTGTGGCCTGCCACTGTGAGTGACACTTGCCAACCGAGACAAATTCTGGTACACCACAGATTCCAGGGCTTAATAAAGAAAGATGACAGTGTGAATAAATATCTCATATATTTCATCAAGTGTCTTCTGCCAATTATTCAGAATTGGTAAACTATGAGCAGCGGGTGGGAAAGCAAAACAAAATCCTTTGAAATAATAAATATGGTTTATGAACTAGCTATTAAAACAGATCACAATGTAGATTTTTCAAAATTGAGAGACAAAATTATAATCACTACAATTAGTTAGATGAGAATATAAACCTCAGAGAAACAAACCAGTCACTTCCTCAGAGGAGGAATACACTATTTGTTTGCATTAATCTTGACAATAATGTCAAGAGTTTCTGATCTTCCGAAACTCCATCATATTCCCTTAGGGTAGTTTTCACAATCATCACTTGCATCAGTACTGGGTTTATGAGGCTTCTCAGTGAGTCAAAGTGGCAGAGAGCTGACTGCAGATAAATTAATCCTTTGTTTTTCACCTGAGTCAAAGGGCTGATCTGACAAGTGCAGGATCTCAGGAAGGGAGGAGGAACACTATTTGTAGTAGCAGCCCAGTTTTATAGCTCCTTAATCCAGTAATGAAACCACTCCCTTGGAGTATATTTTCTTTCCTCTCTTCCCATCTTCTTCAATGTCTGTGGCCGCCCATAGGTCTTTGTCAGTTTTAACTTCTAACCCTCTTATAAGAATACGATTCTCTTATATCCTTATTTTTCATCATCTGTGAACATAAACTCAAGATCAGGGGTCTATAAAGTCTGTCTCTTCTAAAAGCAATTGCCTGTGTCAGGATTAAGACAAAATCTATAATCAATTTCCATCACCAATTAAAGTTAATCATGGTTTTGCATGAGAGTCAGATCAAGTTCTAGGTGGTTCTATCGGCCTACAGTGAAAAAAAGCAACATTGTTTTGCACAAATGAATTTCAAAGTGATGTTTACTATAATCACAAAGAAAATGCGTGGAAAACTTTTGAAAATATATGCCAAACTTCTTCACTTTGCTCCACCTTACCGTTTTCTCAACTGAGGACTGCACTCATCTGACTTATTAGCAAACACCTGCCACAGCACCATCTTTTCCGTTCCCTAGTGTGGCTAATTATTTAAGTGGTGTATCCTTAAGGAGGGGTTGGAAAGATGCCTCTGACTAACAGGATGAGATCACATAATGAAGGACATATTTTTGTCCTTTCATCAAAGTAAATGGTACAAAGAGGAGATCAGACCTTTTTTCTCACTAAAAGGGAGAATATAGGATGATATTGCTGATATGCAGGTGTTCTAGAGGATGTGTGATGTGGGGGGGAATAGAGATGTTTATAATTGATTTTCAGTTGTGTGTTCAAAGGTTTATTACCGACAAGATGTCAGGTCCACATAGCACTGCCAGTAGACATTGGTGATATCAACAGACATAATTAGGGTGCAGCTATAGGAAATGTAGAGCAGGTATCTTCACTTCTCCTTTCAGCAGTGCACTATTCTTCTCCTCTTATATGGTCTCTAGAGCTTAACAATGAGGGGATTTGTCATGAAAACAGTAAAAAAAATTTTAAAAATCCCTCTTCTTACACCCTGAAATTAAAGTGTATAGTCCTGTGTTGAGTCAAATTGGTTAAGCAAAAAAAAAAAAAAAAAGAAAAAAACCCCAGGGAATAAAGTGAAAAGAGAAGAGGAGCAGGACCTTTTCATAGTGATTGGCTTAGCTGTCTTGTGTCATTTCATTCTTAAGAATTATTTATAGAAAGCGTTTCCTTCCTTGGCAAGGTTATTTTAAGAAATCATTCTACATTACTAGAGAAAACTCTACACAGCTCTATACTGACCTGGATGACATGAGTTGATTTTAATTGGGTTTTGGTGCTTTTTTGACAGGTGTCTTAAAGTCAAGAGCAATTTAATGATTTTGACCCATAAACATCCATACCAATACAAGTTTTACTATTTCAAACTGTGTCAAAAAGTTGTCTGGTTTAACCACAGTCAAACTTCATGCAGCCACTCACTCGCTCCTCACTGTCGTCCCCAGTCAAAAAAAGAGCTGGGGGGGAAAAAGGTAAATTTATGGCTTGAGATAACAACAGTTTAAAAATTAAATTTAAAAATATGTGCTATAATGATAATAATGTTAATAATAATAATAATAACACTATCAATAATTACAATGGAAAAGAGAGAAATGGGAATAAAACCCAAGAGAAAGGAGTGATGTACAATATGACTGCTTCTGCATTTTATATACTGAGCATGGTGGTCTGCAGTGTGGAACATCCCTTTGGCCAGGTCAGGTCACCTGTCCCAGCCATGCTCCCTCCCAGTTTCCTGTGCAATTCCTCACTAGCAGGGCACAGGACACTGAATCTCCTTGACTTATTATCAGCACTACTCAGCAACTGCCAAAACATCAAGGTGTTATCAACATTATCCTCATACTGAATCCAAAACACAGCCCTGTACCAGCTACTAAGAAGAAAATGAGCTCTATTCCAGCTGAAACAGGACAGTTGTTCTATGCAAGACCATCCTGGTGTCAGAGAGAGCAGGGAAGGGCTTTACCAGTGAAGAAATTGATTGCATAAGTGTGCCACTAAGTACATCTAAGGAACTAAATGCTGTTAAATTGTCCTGATTGAACCTCCCTCCCCCAAGAAATATTACAATGTCCATTGGTGTGCTGAAATTATGCAAAAAGACTCCTTTATTTTAGTCGTGTTCCTTTGCTTATTCCTTCTCTTTGCAACATTCCTTTGCTGTACCAATATTTCACTTTGTCAGCAGGGAATATTTTGCAAATGTCACTTCTTTCTGCACTCGTTTAAGCTGACTGTACTGACCAACCACTTCTGAGCTACTAAGAAGAAAGAGAACAGAGAACCCAAGTCACAGAATTCAGGAAAGCTTCCTGATGTTACTTGGCCTGCAAAAAAAGTGGTTTTGCCTTTTTTTTTTGTCTTTTAGATTTGTCTTTCCTCTAAACCACGTGTCTTTTCTTACACATACAAACACACAAAACCCCCACTGTCCTATGATGTGCTTGAAATTATTTTTCCTAAATAATCACCTGTTTTTAAGGACTCTTACTTTCTGGGATCCTTTCTCCCATGAGGCCAACTACTGTCCTTAGTCTGTCCTGCCCATATTCTGCTCTTTGTTGACCATTTGGGAAAAAACCACCTGTTGGATTCATTTGTAGTGTTCATGAAAGGAGTTTGTTCTCTTAACTAAGCATATCTGATCTAAAATAATCCTTCCTTTTAATGTTTGATAACCTGTAAATGCAGAGAACAGAGAAGTGATGGATGTAACTATTTTATTGACTCTAGTCTAAGTAGTTAATTCTTAAGTTCTGTTATTCAGATTGAAAGGTGTATAAATCCTCTGAAAAGCAATGGTTTGCATTTACATTGTCTACTGGTAAAACACAAACATGCAAGCTTCAGAAGATCAACCTTCTACTGTCACATGGGAAACTGTGGGTTTTTATAAAGACTATGAACAAAGTGTAAGACTTGAAAATATTTTAGTACAAATTTAAAGAATAATTGCTCATCTGTAATGTTGTCTCCAATTATATCTACTTAATAAATTACTAAGTGCTGCTTAAGCTCATAGTCTTTAGTCATAACAATAGTGCCAACCTGTTAAAACATCAATTTTCCAGAAACAAAGACTCCAGACTACAGATGTAGCTCCAGCAACTAAATCTGTTAATGTTTAATTTCTAATATAAAAAATTGTCTTGCAAATATCCCTGTACAAACATTAATACTAAAGTGGTAGAAATCAGTGTCTATGGTAAGACATGCATAATGAATTCCAAACTCATACATAAATTGTTAGGAAGGAAATGAAAACATAGATGGTATATGTGATGCAACAGTAAATAACAGGTCAGTTCCAGACCAGAGGAAGACCTGGAAATAAGGCAATTTGAATACCAATTCTTTGGTTTTCAAAGAAAGGAAAGCAGCCAGACCTCACATCCTAACAGGTAACTTTGTGTCAGTCAGACTCAGAATAATGTGCCAAGGAACAGCACAATCTGGAACCCAATACGTTACATTTTTCTCTTTAGCTACAGATAAAGGTATGGAAGTGCTTGATGGCAACATGACTTTTTGAACTTTTTTCACTGGCAGAATCTGGAAAATTGATACCTCGGTAAACGTAACATACTTTTTTTTTAAACAGGATGCTTGATTTGGCAGAAAACTGCTTATGTTGTGTGTTTAAATGAATTATAAAATTAATGACTTTACACTCATCTCCTATTTACAGGAGAAATTATGGGGTATAAACATATTAGTGTCCCAAAAATATTAAATAACTTGAAATAAAGGACTACACATTTTAAGACAAGTAAAGTCTCTAAACTGTTATTGATTATATTTTGCTATTTTGAAATACCTTGATTTTTTTTTGTTACAGATTTTGTTAATCAAGACTAAATCTAAAAGAAGAGTACTTATACCATAAACTATATCACTTTGCATAAGCTTACAGACAGCACTTAGCATAATTAAAAGATAACTCACATAACTTGTTAAGATATTCAGTAATAGATGCAGGGTTTTTTTTATTTCCTCTCTGCTACAAGACCATGAAATGAAACAGACTGAAACCAAAATATGACGTATCATCACTCAAAGAGACCTTCCATTTATTAAATGCCTTGCATGTACGTGTCTGCTGAAAGTGAGAGACACAGCAGTGGTTAAGGAAAAAGAGAACTTTGCAAATCTGAAAACAGAACCTAAACCCCAAGGAAATTAACAATGTTGGAATGCTTCAGTTACTGATAAAAGAGAACTCCATTTGAAGTTCTCTTGCTAGGTATGAGGAGTCTGAAAGAGGCAGCTTCCTATCCCATGGCCTGAATCACTTCCACAGTTTGCATTGGTGGCTGAGGAAAGATGGCAACATGTAGAGATGCTAAAGAGCTTTATAGGCAAATATGGGATGTGATAGTTCTGTGAACAAACATATTTTAGTCAAAACAAACCACTTTAAAGATATGTATGGAGGCTACATATGCCACACAAGGAGTGCCACAACTGAAATGTATTGCATTTCTTTAATAATATTTAGGTTGGAATTAAAAGTGATAAAACAGTACTAGACAAGTCTCTGGTATGGCAGAAGAGCTGGCACTATAATCAGACTTTAGAGGAATTAGAAACAAAAGGTAACAAGATACTCTGAAAGCTTCAGCCCACGGAAGCCTGTGATTGAGGAAATTGCACTGAAGTTAGTGTAAGGAAAAAGTCAAAATGCATATCTGCATGGGACATTGCAGGCAGACAGATTCTCATTTCATGCAACCTCTGAGCCAGCAGGACCTGGGCAGTGTGACACCAATCCAAAAATCACATAGCTGTTTTACTGCAGCAACATAAGCAGGTATTTCTGGTTCTTCTCAGGGTATATTATTTCAGGATGAGCAATACATTGATGCTGTGATGGCCTTCATCACATTGACTGGTTTTCAACTACCTACAACCTACCATGCAGACACAGATAAAAGCTAGTCAGATCTTTTTTTTCTAGGGTAAAAATCATACCAGACAGTAAAAAACCACAGGAGAACTTGTATCTGGGACTCAGTTTTGGTACATCAGAGTGGTAGTCTCACATCAAAAAATATGAAAGACTGTAAACTGAAGAAGTGTTTGTAGTCTAACTGGTGTGATCAGGTATTTGAAAAGCAATTATCTCTTCTGTAGACAAAACATCTGATTCTGAAAAGCAAGAACTTCAACTATGAATAAAAATTAAGCACATGACACTTTTCACTGAACAAAAAAAAAATAACCAAAACCAAAACAAAACAAAAAACAAAAACAACCAAAAAATCCCAAACAAAAAAATACAAAAAAAAAAAAAAGCAAACAAAAAACCCCACCCTGCTTTTACCAGTGCTCAAAATAATAGGGTTATCTTCAGTCTTGAGTTCAGAGCAGAAAGCTCTGTTTGGCTAAAGGCAGAGAAGGATGACGATTTTTCTTCTGGTGTTTCTTTAAAAGTGTCTTTGTGGCTTTTTGTGTTAGTTTGGGCTTTCTTCCCCGTTTTTTTTGTTTGTATGTTTTGACTGAGCTATAGGGTCTTTCCAAGTGTTTATATGCAGTTTCACTTTTTATAGCTGTCCTTCCATGTTTTAATATTTTGTGCATGGTTCTAGGAGTTTGCAGCATAATGAAAGAAATGCAAATATTTTATTTGAAGAAATGCACTAGATTAATTACTGAAAATGAAAAATTTACCTTCTCTGCCTTTCTCTTTCCCTTCATCTGTGTCACATTACCTATTGAAGTGAATGGTTACTAGAAAGAGAGCAGATGCTAGAGCTTCTGGGACATTATTTTGGAAGTTCAAATTTTATAAGCGTTCATACAAGCTTAGAAAGAGAGGAAATTGGATCAAAAAATGCAGCATGTGCATGGAAAGCTGGACTGAATACAATAGGAAGAGGAAAAGAAAGAGAGAATACATATCTACACTTCCTGCAATCCTCCCTTAAAATAAATACTTAATATACCTGTATCAAATCATTATGTAAACCTAGACTGTATGCAAATCTGCTTCAGTTCAATTAATATTAATCATCTAGCTGAGTAATAAAAGAAAGTTGTTAATCATTTAATCCCAGTTTTCAGCCTCTAGTGTCTGCAAATGTTGCTATCTTCAGCTGGAATCCTCAACTAAACACAGCTGTTGAGAATCCAAACATTGCTCAGGAGGTTACATTCAGCAAGTGATTTGTCATTGCCTGATATATATTCCTTTATAAGAAAATCTGCTACCAGATGTGTCCATAAGTATGGCAAGCTCTCCCTCCTGATGACTGTACAGATGTTTGCTATGAGGGAGGCAGCTCCTGGGCTCCTTCCTCTCTTTCATACACTGCTTGTGGTAAAAGAGCCCTGTGCTGAATGTAACCCATTATGTCACTTATTCCTTTAAATATTCTGAGATGTTGATCTGAATTCTTTTTACATGCAACAATTTACACTACATAGGTCTTGAAAGAGCCCTGTGAAGTTGTTGTACTTGTGTCTCAACCCATGGAAAAAGGGAAGAACTTTAACTGATGGCATACTGCTTGAAACAAAGGTCATCCCCTCTTCCAAAATAAGATTGATGTAGAAGACAGTTTATGAATTCATCTTGTTTTCCTGTCTGAACTACATAGTTATGTACTACTGCTACAAAAAAACCTTTTATTTCCCAAAGGTGGAGGAATCAGAGAACACAAAAAAGTGCAGTGTTGCCTGACACTCCCATAGGTATCACCTAAAGTGATCCAAGGCAAATTATTTTCCACAAAATGCTTTCCAGAAAAAGACACATGAACCACAGAAGGAAACTAAAGTTTGTCTTTCCTTGTGATTTTCAGAGTGTCCCTCATGACCAAGCTGAGAGAGAATAGCTTTCCCTACCTGAAACAATGAACTGTAAAAGCAGGATTAACATTATTGACTTTTGGATGAAAAACACATAGCTTTTAATGTTCCCTCCATCAGATACCTGAGACATCTAGTTCACTGTTAACAAACATTTTGCACAGAGGTTTTTCAGCTGCAACTTTAAACTTTTCAGATGAATTGTTGACTGAAACTATATAATTTCACCACAGTGAAAAACTAGACTGGTTTTACCTCTTCTGGCAAAGAAGCAACCTTAACCAGCCATAGATTTACTTCTGAGGGAGGATAACAGAGTTAAAGGAAAGAAGAAGAGAGAAATGTAAGCGTAAGTGGCGACTGCTTGCACTTGTGCGTCACAGTCACATCACACTGCTTTCTGCTTCCTTCTCAGATCACATGCCTGGCCTTGTCTGAACTTCTACAGGGCAGTTTTTCAGTCTATGCATAATGTCAAAAACTAAGACTAAGGAGGGATTCTAATGATTGTGTTGTTTTGCTGCCATTTGTTTCATTCTCAATCTGGCAAAGTCAAGATTAGTTAAAGAGCCTCCCCTGGGAACTAGGATATAAGTGCTTTAACTCCCCAGAAAAAAAAAAAATCTCTCTCCTGTACCCTTAAACCACAAATTATTGTGTAAGTGAGGTCACATTTCCTTCCCTTGAGCTTTGAATAAAAGCAAAGGGCCTCAAGATATTTGGACTCTGTCCCCAGAGGAATTCATAATTATGTCCTAAGAACAGGGTCCTCAACATGAATAAGCATGGGAAACCTTGTCTGTGGATCCTAAATGTGAAATATATACAAAACTGGTTAGATCTGATAAAAATAAATTAGTTCTGGAGAAATGCAGAGAGCAGCTAGTTATTTAGGGGGTATAATGATGAAATATAGGATATTTATGGACTTTCCCTACCTAGAGGTTTTGAGAGAGAATTTTATTACAGCACCAATAAACTTAAATGCCTAAATTATGTGAACCTGTCCCTTGGTCCCTTCAAGGAAATTCTTTTAAATTCTTTTCAATATAACCCAGAAACAGATTTTTATATATGTTGGCATATGTCTGTTAAGGGTTGTTTTTTTCAATTTAGTTGTGCAAGCAATATTTAATGAACAATGTATTGGCCAGATTTTGTCCATATTTGTCAAATAAATTATTCAACGAATCATTTTCGCTTTATTTGATCAGCTATAACAGCCTTTCTGACTCTTCTGCAATCTAGATACCTTTTAAATAAATAAGTATCCTTGCCTCCAGAGACTCCAGGAGTTGAACAGCTGGTTTCCATCACGATGCTAAAAGCCTTGAGGGTGATCCTGGATGAATACCATTATTCTTTCCTGATATAGGACAGTGTGTAGAAAGAACCAAAGAAAGTTTTTGTAATTTAGGTATACAAAAATGTTAGGAAAAATGAGTTCTAAGTTGTCCATTGTTGGAAAAGAGACAAGATCCTGAATCCTGGTTTAATATGAAGCAAGTAGGTGACACTAGGATGCCTCATTTCTTAAACGAATTAGTTGTGTGGGGTGGCAGGTGGACCTGAAAAATCAGGCATCAGAAACTGTCTTCAGGACAGTCAGCTCATCGAGGCAGGTGATGCCACTCACACAAGGAAGGAATTAAACTCTTTAAGGTACCCATAATTTATTTTTTTAACAAGAAACATAGAACTTTGATAAAGAACCTTGAAGCCTTTTTTAATGAAGCATCTTCAATAATAACAATCTGATTCACTCTGCTTTTACTGGATAAATGAGAAAAATATGCAGCTGTGATTCCTATACGTTGATATTCAGAGTCATTTAAGCTCAGTATGGAATTTCCAGACTGCTATTGTTGCATATAAATATTCACTTGCATAAAGAAGCACATTTTCTACCACCGCAACCTCAGGGAAGCAGCTGGCTGCAAATGGGAATATCATCATTATCTTCAAGTCCTGAAGGAGACATTGTTGTAATAATAAAGGCTTACAATTGTTTTACCTAACTTGCAATTAAATAACCTTTTTCTTAATAGAAAATTTAGACTCACAGAGGAAAATCTATTGAAGAGTTCACACCCAATCTTCATGGTTATCATCAGCCTCAGGGTTGTACCTTACACTAAAGGTAAATTTATACATAATTTATTTAGGATTCATTGATTATTAATGAAAGATTCAAGTGTGTTACAGGTGTATATGGTATGTGCCATGGATGATTATGAACACCGCAGTAAAATGTATTGTATTCACTTGCTGTCTGTGACTACAAATGGTAAAGTTATTTGTCAAATGCTGTAGTCACATCTTTAAAATGATGATTTATTAACCACATGCTAAGTTAATATTAGATGTTTATTATTTTTTTTTAAATTTTTCTTTAAAACAAAATTTATGCTAGTCAGTTGCTGGGCAAATGTCATGTGAAAATACACAGCCTCACTGTGTTTTACTGACTCATTCTTAGAAAAATTGATTTATTTGGGATTGACAAAGTATAACTATCATTTAAATTACATGTGTTTCATTTTGCTGCAAAATTTATACTGATACTTAGAACACTGCTAGACAGAAGATCTGGCTGTGATTATTCTCTACTGAAGTGCTTCTTTAGGCACTGCTAGACCAATTGCAAAAGCTACCACTGTGAAGGGAAGGAACAAACAGTCACATGTTAACAAAACAGTGCGAGCTGCAGTCTCACTGAATCCTTTTGGATAAAGTAAAGACAGTTATACTGTGAATTTTAGAAAAACAGATGAACTTTAGAACAAGAAAAGCAGTAGTCCATCTCTCCAACCTGTTGAGGTCGCTCTGAATGGCTGCATGGTAACAAAGTTAGCTCCCAGAAATCCCTGACTCAGGAGACCAGGGTAAAGGAATGTTGAAATGAAGGTTTTCCCTTGTCCAAGGAGGATTGGATTAGAGAATACCTGAGCAAACTTGAAATGCACAAGTCCATGGGCCCTGATGCATCCAGGAATGCTGAGAGCTGGCGGACACCCTAGCGAGGTCACTCCCAGTGGTCTTTGAACGGTTGTGGCGATTGGGAGAGGCGACTGGAGGAAAGCAAATCTCACATCATCACTCACAGACTCAGGAGGTGTGGACTGGATGAGAGGACAGTGAGATGGACTGAGAACTGGTTGAGCAGCAGACCCCAGAGGGCTGTGATCAGTGTCACAGGGTCTGGTAGGAGGCCTGTCACTGGCAGTGTCCCCCAGTGTTCAATAGTGGGCACACCATGAAGTTATTCATCCATGGCTTGGATGAATGGTTAGAGTGCCTCCTCAGCAAGTTTGCTGGCAACACAAAGCTGGAAAGTTTTCTGAGAGACCCTCAGACTGGTCTGCACCTAGGACTTGGAGAAGCATACAGTAAATTCCTGGCTACATTTTAAATACATTTTAATACTGTCTGTTTCGGAATTTTCTTCCTGCTCCTCTGCAGTGAACGTTGGCTTCAAATGGACTAGGGATCCTTTAAACAATTAAAGATCTAAGGCCCTTTGTCAAATTGTTCATTCATGACCTATTAATGTGATTAAACCTGCCACTGAAGTTGGTATTAATTTGAATTGCAACAGGAATATTAGTTTTGGCTGTCAGTAGAACTCTCCTAGTACCTCCAACTTGATTATTGTGTGGTAGATTCTTTTATAATTTTTTTTTTTACTTATGTGACATCAAACTTGTATACATGTACAAAAATTAATACTAAACAGAAAATACCTAAACAGAAATACCTAAAAATTTTTATTGATTCTAAAAATAACTGAAAAGGCACTCCAGTAAAACATGATCTCTGTTAATATAAAGCAATTGCCCCCAGAGGATTTCGTGAGTACCGAGTTCAATACTTAATGCTGCAGTGGAATTCAATGCTTACCTATGGTGCAAAAAACTTCAAATCTAATAGGTGTGTATGTTCTGTGTTACAAAGAGGAAGAAGGGAAAGCACCTTGAGGGTGCTTTCCAGAGAGAGAAAAGTCAGTATTTTTTTCAGTATAATCTGCAAGTGACGCATAATTTAACCCACATTTTAAAACAATAAAAAAAAATTGTCATGCTTACTGTGATTTTTAGATAAAATAATCCTGAAGCATTTCACAAAGATTTAGATTAGATGTTCATTACCTAAATTTACTTCCTCATCAATCTGTTCTTTGTTCACTAGATAAAGTGGTACACTCTTTCGATGTCAAACAACTCCTGATTTTGAATAAATAATTCAACAATGAGATACACTTGTCCGCAGTGCATGAAAAAGGGAAATAAATTGGAAAGAAATGTCAGTAAATTGACAATATTAAATGTCAATCAACTTTATCTGGTTGCATAAATAAGGAAAGGGAAACACCAACACTTCCAAAAGGTGCTAATATTTAACTTGTTACAATCACACATAAAACCTCAGTATTGTAGCAAAAATGGTCCCCATAATGACAGAAAATAAAACACTACCTTTATCACATCATAATATCAGCATTATTGTTGGTTTTAATAACAAGAAAAGGAGGCAATTAGCTTGTATATATATGAAGCACTTACACTGAAGCGTTGCAATGACAAAAAATAATATTCTCTGTTACATCAGATTAATTTTGTTTGAAATTGTGTCTCAGGGGTTGATATCTGGAAATTCTGAGAAAGAGAAAAAAAGCAATGTCATAGACACTTGTAGAAAACCCTGGCCAATGGGCACGTTTTTATCCAATTGTTGCTTCAGTAGTGGTTAAATTAGTCAATGGGGGAATAAATGTACTCTATTTATTTTGTTTGGAGGTGTTTTTGATAGTCAAACATTTTCTTTCATCTCTCTAGTTATGATATTTAAGATGTAGAAGCATCTTTGTATCATACAAACTGTTTTTCCTCATCTGAAGAAAAGATGCAACCTTTGAGAAAATGGATGAGTATTTTTTTAGTTTCACACTGCTGGCTCCTCCTTGTCTTCCTATCTATTACAGAAGAAATATTTCCTGGAAACCAGATAATGATTTTTCAGTAGAGATTTTTGGAAAAGAAAAGGAGAAGACCATGGTGTTTCAGATTTCTTTATTCAAAAATTGTTTGTCTGATTATATTTAAAGGATAAATTTGGGATTATTTTTCCAAGGCTACAGAGTAAATAAAAAGCTGAAATAGACTTTTCCAACTGTATATTATGTTAGCATAATACATAAAATTATACTAGCTGATGATAAATTAAAATGAAGCACTTAAAAAAAAGTAAAGAAAAATAAAAAGCCACAAATGTATAGTAGAAGTAATAATGGAACAAGCCAATTTTTGATTATGAAACCCCAAAGGAACCCCTTAGTTAATATTTAGATATTTACAATAAGAATATATATTTGCACATATGTTTTGTATTATTTTAAATTATCTTATTACTGTCATTTTAAATACAACTGAATGAGGAAAGAGGTTTAGTTGAGTAGCACTAAACATTTTATGTTTCACTTAAGCATTTATTAGGCTACACCTAATTAGACTGGAGGTTTTCAAGTATAACAGCACATGTTCCACTTTATTATACAATTAGGGATGCAATATGAATATTTCATGCTTTCATTAGCTTTGCTGTACACAGACAGGGTTGCATCTCGTACAAACAACAAAATCAAAAGATTACAAAGGCCCAGCAGGGAAAAATCAAGTTTACATCTGTATTAATGTAGGTTGAAGAAAATGCTGGGAACTAAGCAAATTTTATTTTATGTCATGTTTCAATATGTTGAATGCATGTAAATGTAAAGAAGGGGAGATATTAGAAGGAAGATTGAGAGAAACAAGAAATGCAGATATAAGTTAGGAAGAAGGAAAACAGGGAATGCTCAATATGCAGGTTTTTTGCCAACCCCAAAAATTTATTTCTCTGGTTTCTTTGCAGATATCAGGTCATAGGTAAGGCAGAATTGAAGGCACTCTAGTTCAGGAGGGGAGATGGCCTTGGTCTCTGATGGTGTCTCAAGTCAAATTGTCTGATAGCTTAAGAGGGAGTAGGTATCAAGAAAACAAACACCAGATGAAATTTACATGCTATATGCCTCTTTGCCACTGGGTACTGCAAAAAAAAAAAAACAAATTCAGCAGGCATGGAAGGAAAAAATGTTTGTAGAAAACTGTGAAAAAAATGTAGAAGTGATTCTGTTCACTTTTTAGATTTCATGTGCAAAACAAATTGATAAAGGAAATATTTTTGAATATTGATAAATGTCTGGGCTTCAGAACATGCCTGTGGTCTAAAACTGCCACAAGTCTGGAATTAACATACCTAAGATGCAGTGAAACATGCTGTAGAAATCATATTATACCTGTGTTTTTGTGAGACAGCTGAACTATTAAAAGTCAGCAGGCACTCATCTCCCGTATTCTCCATCCTTTCACTCTGTCCTCGTCCTCCACTGCACTTCCGTTTTACTGCCTCTGCTTTCAGTCACATATTCTTTCCTTTCAGCCAGCTGGTACTCTTACATGGTTCCTCGTGCCAGTTCACATCTCCTTGCCTGTTACTCACAGTTTGAGTTGTGATCTGGTGAACATCGCGTTAGCAGCAGAAGCTTGCAGAGGGGTAGGAAGGGGAGGAGGGCCTCCTTCCTTCCTTCCTTCCTTCCCTAGTTATGAGCTGTGGTTTTGGGTACAGCTGCTTTCTGGACTCCTATCTATCCTTGGAGATACAACTGATTTGAAATTGTCTGAAACTGAAGCTTTGCTGAGGTCCCTGTGCTGTTACTAGTTGCCAGTTGTGGTAATTGATTCTGTTTCAATGTTCTTTTGACTGATTCTTCAAAACAGCTTTCACAACTTGCCTAGAGAATGCGCAAAATGCTTGCTGAGAGTGACCACCCTAAAGCCAGACTGGAAGGATGTGGAGGGCAGTTTGTATGCCATAAGTCACAGCCAAAAATGGCCAGCAGGGAGTCTGCAGGACCACTGACAGAAAGGCTGGGCTTGTAAGGAACAGCACTGCCATGCATACTTGGTTTGGAGACTGAGCTTTCCAATCAATACATGTCTACCCAAACAATCTGAGAGAAATCTGCATTTCCTTTCACACCCATGTGTGAACAGGACAGAAATCTAGAATGCCATTACAATTATCTAGAATAAGAAGAAAGAAATTCCCATCCCTCAAAGTCTTTCTGTTTTTGCTTTAGGGTACATATTTCCATTAGTATTGTGATACCTATCTCCCCAGCCATTCTGGACTCAGTAATTGTACTTTCTCCAGAGGATGCTTTCTCCAATGCCCTCGCCACTTTTCACGAGTGATGTTTTTGTAACTTTGCTAAATACCCAGTCATGAAGTCTGTGATAAAAATATCCAAAAATTTTATCCTTTCCTCCCAATAGATAAGCTGGTCTAACCTTCAGCTGAGTTCAGAAGATGGATGTCTTCCAGGGGAGTGGGGAGGGGTCATATGATACAGGAAGAAACAGGGAGGATACTCTTCCTTTTGGGAATAGGCAAAAAATTTCTGTCTCTGAGCATTTCTCAAGATTTCTCAAGACTGCTGTTTATAAAAGAATTGGAATAAATGAGGCAGAAAATGATAGAGGAGAAAGAGGCTGGCAACAAAATTGTCTTACTAATTTACGTATCTAATGGCCTTGTTTCTGTAATTTAGCTCTCCTTTAGAAAGTAGTAAAAATATCCTCTTTGTATATTTGTTATCCATACAAAATAATTCCTGAAACCTTTCTTCCCTTCTTTCCTTAAGGAAGCGTTCTTGGGTATTGGAGAAAGGAGAATTCCCAAGTCAGTCTTCAGCTACAATCGCTGAGTTACGTAGCCACACTGCTTGTATGATGGAGGCTAACAAATGTGGCACAGATTGTCACCCAGTGATTTCCAACAGTGATGATGTCAAGATTTAAAAAGGGGGAAGTCCAGGTTCTCTGTACTTTCCTCCTTTTTGTGTATGTATGCTGATCAGGTTTCCATAGAATACTTAGGTACTCTCTTATCTTGTATTTGTTTTAGATCTGGTGACTTTAACAGGTTAAAAATTATCCAAAATAAATGCAAATGAAGTGCTTAAATACTTTCCCAAATGGAGGCACAAGACAAAGTTTGTAAAGGTCAAGGAAGCCAGAAAATTAAGGACCCAGCCGTTCCAAGAGAAGTTTTTCTTGAGTTTTAAAGAACAAAGTCCCAGAATTTCAACTCAAATACCAACTCATATTTTGAATGGTGTATTATTTTATCTAGTTTATTTATTGAAGGCTATTATGCTTTGTGTTAAACAACAAGAATTGTTTTGTTTTCTGCAATCAACATTACTGATTATTCTGTGAGCATTAAGAAGGAAAGAAAATATTGATCTCTTAAACATTCTTCAAGTCTTTATTCTCTTTTTACACATCTCTAAATATTGGGAAGCTACTGAAATACATTGTGACTTGATAGTTATATACATAAATTCTAAGAAAGTACACAATTAATTAGAACCATGAAAAGAGGAGATTGATGCAGATTCTTCAAAGACTGTTACCAGGGGTAATTGATCCCTCATGCTCACTTTCCATTAGAACATTCAAGTAAACGATTTTTCATAAAACCTCATCTTAACATTCTCAGTAGAAATAGTCTGAAGGAGATGTAGTCTGTCTTTTATCAGTCAGATAACATGTCCCCAATCTGTCATATTAAATCATCTCATTAATATATTGTCATCAGAGAAGGTGCTTTCACATGTTTGGAGCTGTTGTGAGCTGCTCACCAGTCCTACCACCTTTTGACAGAGGGGTGGCATAAAACGCAACACCCAGCCATATATGTTTAAAACCTTACCCAAAGATAAGGTGTAAAATAGGATATTGTGCTTTCATGGAGAGACTGTAATAACCATGAGCCCTGGTTGCATTAGGCGTATCTGCTGTTGAGCCAGCCTGTTCAGAAATTCATCTCTGCTTATGTGGCAATGCCCAGTCTGCACAGGTGAGCTGCTCTCGTGATTGCAGAAATCACTGGGGAGCCCCCAGCCAGGCAGGAGCTGCTTCTGTCTCTTTGGTGTCCCCACGTCATGCAGGGTGTCAGTGCCCAGGCAGTGGCTGTGGGCTCTGGGAGGGGAGGCTGGAGATTCCAGCCAGATCCAGCCCCCTCTCCACAGGGCACAGCAGAGCCCCTCAACCCAGGGTGGCAATGCCTCTGTAAAAGAACAAAGTGCAGGACAGCTGTGAGCAGTTTAAAGCAAAATCATTTTGAGCCAGTGTGCAAATGAAAGAAAAATGAGAAAGGTAGTTGATTGATCAAAACTATGGTTTGTTTCAATACCTTATTTTAATTTTCCTGGCATGGTTTTTCTGTGGAAATTATTTCCTTCTTTTCTTTTTATTAGTGTTGCTCATGTACATAGGTTTCCAGACTAGTATAAATGGTTTCACAATTAACAGAAATGCACTTGATGAAGCAGCATTTCAAAAGCTGTGTTGTAGGTAATACAGTCTATTATGTTCTACCAGCAGCAGAAATACCAGATTTGTACAACTAGATTTAACAAGCAATGAAAGTGTTTGGCTACTGCTAAAATTGACCCTGGCTGAAGCACACAACAGAGGTGAGCTGTCCTGTGCCTATACTGATGTTCCTTCTGTTATACACCAGAATAATCAGCATTGCAGAGGTAGACTATGTGTCTAATGTACATAGTGTGGCTGAGATTATTACAACAGCTTTGTTTTCTCTCTGGAAGTGTTGTCTCAGGAATGTCTGTTTCAGCTGCCTTGGAAAGAAAGAATATAAAACTGTTTCAGCATTTTCAGATGTCTGAATGCTTCCCATGTCATGCAGTGGCTCCAGCTTTTTTCTGACTGAACGAAAACCACTTCCTCACTGGAGCTACACTTATCTGACCAAGAGGTGAAAATGTAAAAATGAAGCAACCATGTATCTTAAACACTATTTTCAAAGTTGCCCTCCTCCTCTGAAGTGAGTTCTTCTTCACAGTAATCAAGCATCAGCCAGATGTTCATCAGACATGTAAACAACATGGTTTGTGGGAGATGTCTTTTCAGTGTGTACCCATTACTAGAGCACCCAAACCAGACTCCAAATGGTTTCCTGGCTGCACTTAAGCTGCTTTTTAAGTTTTCTGTTCAGATAAATGGACGTACATCTAATCTCAGGGGAAGAAAATTTGGTTTTTGCCTTTTAGTCCAGATCTCAGTTTGCTTATACTTGATTTGTAGACTGGGCTGAGAGAGATACAATATGGCACATAGTTTGCCTTCTTTTGCCTATCATCTGCCATTTCAGCCCTGTGGAGATTTCATGGGTGGTAAAAGTTAGCTCTGATTGCCTTCCCAAACACCCATAAGTATCTTGGTCAGGGCATCTGGAGAAGGGGAAGGCCACATTCAGGAATGAGGCAGCAGTTTCATCTACTGTTTACTTATATAGTTTGTGGTCTTTTATGCAGTCTAGACAGCCATGTCTTTGAATCTAGTCTATGAGAGAAAATGAAGCTTCCTAGAATTCAAGTAGTCTAATAAAATATGTGAATCATATCAAAACCTGCTGTTTTCTGTATTCATGTGGTTTAGTCGATGTGGTGGTGGGTATTCGATCAGAGGTCAGACTCAATGATCTTGGAGATCTTTTCCTACCTTAACGATTCTGTGTTTCTCTGTTCTAGATGAGTTGATAAAAAAACAAGATATGACTCTCCTTACGGACAAATGATCTGAAGGATGCACAGCTTTTCATTATTTCTTTCCATTCCTCTGTCATTCTTATTTCTTATAGTGTGTGACTGTTACCCTTCGTAAAGTTTAAAATGTGGCACCATTCATTCTTGTAGTAGCCACAAAGAACTAAGTTGCACTGTTTTTTTCCCAGAGTATCTATCTGGTTGACTTTTTAGGGGACAAAATAAAATATATAGTATATATATAACATATATAAAACATAAAACAACATCTTGATGGCACATGGGGCTAGTTTTCCCTGATACCTCTTAACAATCCTTTCTGTGCTGCTGATGAAGATGAGCACTACAGGGACTCTACAGACTTTATTCTCCAAATCCTCAGGCTAAATGTTGAGTGAGTTTATCCTAAAGGTGAATAGTGTTTCTTACTGTATATTCATGGCAAAGTTTTGTTAGTGGGGAGCTGCAGGGGTAGCCTCTGTGATGAGAGGCTGGGACAGCCCTATCCAGGACACAAGTTCAAGCCTCTGCACAGCAGATAGGAGTGAGGGGAAAAAGTGTGAGAAACATCCCTGGGAACACCAAGGTCAGAAAAGTAAGAGAGGGAAGAGGTGGTCCATGTGCAATAGGTGAAATTCCCCTGAAAACTGTGGAGGACCCCCATATCTAAGCAGGATGATATTCCCTGCAGGAACTGAAGTCCATGGAGAGGACTTGTGTGAGAAGAAAGGAGCAGCAGAGAGGAAATGTTGTAGATTGACCATAACAAGTCATAACAACCATTATGGATTGACTGTGGACAAGGTGTAATGGTTTTAAACTGAAAGAGAGTAGGTTTATATTAGTTGTTAGGAAGAAATTCTCCACTGTGGTAGTGGTGAGGCACTGGAACAGGTTGCCCAGAGAAGTTGTGGATGACCCATCTCTGAAAGTATCCAAGGCCAGGTTGAAGGGGGCTTTGAGAAACCTCATCTAGTGGAAGGTGTCCCTGCTCTTGGCAGAGACATTGGACGTAGATGATCTTTAAGGTCCCTTTCAACCCAAATCATTCTATGATCCTGTGATCCTGTGACCATAAACCACTATTCTCCACCTGTCCTGCACCACTCAGGGGGGAGGAGGTAGAGGAGTTGGGGAATGAAGGAGAGAAGTTGATCTTGAGCAAAAGGCAGATGGTGGGAGAACAGTAGTTTAGTGTCTTTGTTTTCACACTGTCCAGTTCTGTTATTAATTGGCAATAAATAAAATTAATTTTCCACAACTTTAGTCAAACTTCTAAATCTGTGCAAGGGGTAGTTGTTCCAGTGGGAGAGGACAGTAAGACCTTTAAGCAGCTGCAAGGAAGAAACGGCTGACAACCTTTGTTGGGTGTAAATGTGAAATGTACATTCAGTGTACTTGTTTTATCTTTTGTTCTAACATCTGTGACTTAGTCTAGATGCCACCAGCAATTACTTGTAGAATTCTGGTAGAGAAAATAAAACATGATTACAAGTAGGAAAGCAAGTATGATGAGTTATCATGGCCATTATAGAACAAGAATACTGATCTGGCGCTCTTCAAATTGCTTAACTACACTGCAAATGCAATCAATCAGCTTTATTTGTGTAATATATTAACTGCTGTTAAATATTTTTTTAAAATCTTCTAACAAAAGATGTCTTTTATTATATCAATTCCATTGTATACTCTTTTTTGGGTGTCTCTGGTTCTCACCCTCTCTCAAAGCCTTGTTTCTAGGAAAGCACTCACATTAAAAATGTTGCCCCAAGCTGTTACCACTTCATGGTTCATCTGGCAGGAAATGGAACTTCAGTTGGAAGGGAGAAGATAGGTTTTCATTAATGCCTTTCAAAACTGAGTAACAAAACTTTTTATTTTGTATTTATTTTCAGTGTAATTAAACTGGGTCAAATAGTGAGAAGTATTTGGGCAGCTTTTTCAAAATGCATTAGCCTCTGCATTGTCGCAAGGATGTCTTACTGTAGTTACTCTATGTTTAATAGCATGTGTTACATTTCCTCTTCCTGTAATTATTTTCACTCTTTAATTGCCTCTGCCCACTGCTCCAAATGTCAGGTTTACAATCAAAGATGGTCTTATTAAGGTTGAAATTAGAATAATAAGTGAGGGGGATTTCTATGTTGATATATGATGCACTAGAGGAGGGTAGGAAAGAGATTGAGTTCCAGATGAATAATTGCAAAGCATGCTTGTAGTCACCTGAAGTGTGGATTTTTCAATTAAAAGAATGTTTTTTAATATGTTAGTAGTATTACAGCTTGTACATTAATAGTATTTTCTTTTTATTTGCTTTTTCATCAGTTGGGTTTGTTATCAACTTCAGTAAAACTGATCTCTCTACAAAAATTGTCTTCTATAACACGTTCTCTCCCTGATCTTTTTTGGTGTAACCCAGACCTTGACTTGTGGTGGTATTTTGTTACAAAGGCACCTTTCTAAGTGGAGTTAGCTTTGATATATCAGGAGTAAACATACGATAATAAACATTTAATGAAATGGAAGGTTGTGTTTACACTCTTGATGTCTGTCACCTCTGTGAGTTAAAACTGCCAAATCCAGGGTTAAAAGAAAATGGGCTACTGAAACTATGAAGAGGGTTAGTTATTCTTCATTAGACTTAAATTTTGTTGTTCAACATGCACCAAAAAAAAAATTAGATCTTTGTAATCCCTTCCTCACCAAGATAAAAATTGTAAGTCTGTAATCAACTTCAGTCAATTCAATAAGAGTTCAAGATGTAGCTCTTCCTTTCTGTTTGTGCAAGTGTGTTCCTTTTGGTACCATTTGCGTTGTAGCAGATCAAAAGACAAATCTATGTGACATTTGGTATCATCAGAGTTCTCTGACAAAAATATTCCATCCACAATGACCTGATCATATCACCATTATTCACAGAGCATATTATTAAAAGTGAATCAGCAAGGAAACTCCATTACATGAAAAAAGTTAAAAACAGCAAAGAAACTGAGACGTGCCAATTAAGCTGTGCCAACTTTCATCAGGTAAGTTAATTAGGGATTTAATGATTAAAAAGAAGGAACTATTAGAGTAGATTGTAATTTCCAGTATCCACTGCACAAAGCCCTTTGCACATAAATATACTATATTGCCATACCTTTCTTTGTGTGGAAAAGGAGTCTGACCAACAACCTACCCCAAGGAACATAGAGATATTCCTGGTTTACTAGCTTAAGCTCATCATCTGTTTACTCTTGCTCACTTTCCCTTCGTGTGTACTCTATTTCAAGTCAGAAAAAACAGTAATGACAAAACTGATGTTCTCTGGCTGCAGTCTCTGCACACTCTGGAGACTGTCATGCTTTGTTGTTGGACAGCCGCAGTAGCCCACTGCTGACAAGATATCAGTGGCTTACTTGCTTTGCTAGATCTCTGTTAGTACAGGAGTTTTTTCTTCAGACTACAGCTTTATCCAAGCCTGTCAAATGCTTATAGCAGTATTTAAATACGTCTCTAGCTTTAATGTAAGTAGATATATAAACTGAAAAAATAAAAACAGTGCCCTCATTTGTCTCCTTTACGTTTTTTTGCTCAGTGGCTCTAGCAGCGGAAGCAAACGTAAGCTTCATGAGAATTTCTTAGATGTTTCATCCAAACAAAAACCACATGTAGATGTTTTTCAATCCATTCTTAGACTTGCCTTTGATTTGATCTGAATCTGAAAGGTAGGCAAGTACAGAAGTGGAACTTAGAGCAGATATGTTTTTCATTCTGAAAATGATAAGAATAACAACTTCATAAGAAATGTACATTAGTTTTGACACTTTAAATGATAATTGCTTTAAAATAGGAATTCTAAATAAAAGTAGGTCTTGACAGAAGGACCTGTCAGACAAAATTTACTTTTATTTGGACATGTAGCATAGCAATAATTTGCTAAAGGATCTGACTGACCCAAACAAAATAACTTTTTGGCTAAGAGGATAAAAGAGGATCTAGCACTTCTCCACATGTGTGTTGCTATAGTTTCATTGACTAGCATAATTGCAGGGGGATCTTTTCAAGCCCTCAGAAACTTCTTCCAGGCTGCAAGGCCTAAAAATCATTCTGTTAACAGAAAACTTAATAGAGAAGGTGAGAGAGAAAGGGTGATCAGGAAACAAGGAGCAAGAAACAGGAATACTATAAAACCATATTAGTAGAAATAAGTTGAAGAGAATACTGAGGATGCAGATCCAGGTCTATATAAGGATAATAATATAAAAGTTCCAAGTGCAGAATGGTGAAACAGGCTTTCAAGTTCGAAATGGCTGTCCTGTAATTCTTTATTCCTGGTGGGATGGTGGAGTGGACATCTTTGGAGTCCCTTTCGTTTTGGCTATCTGCAGGAGGAGAGTCTTTTCCTAAGATACTCATGATAATATGTTCCTGTTTTTCCAGGATTTTTTCCTTTTTGTATTTATCCTTAGTTTTTTTTCTGAAGGTTTCTAAAATTATCCTTTACTACTCAGCTGTGTCTAAAGATAAAGTCAAAACCTTTGTCTTACTGTATAAACAAAGAAGGAAGTCAATGCTCTCTATTCTCCATTGGAGCAACGTAACCTGTGAGTTTAAGTAATACAATACTTCACATAGAAACACTTCTTGTGGAACCCACCTATCAAATTCATTCCTCTAGTTAGGATTGGTTAGGTTAGGTCTGATATGTGGGATGTTACAGATCAGGAGGTTTGGAGAGATATGCTTCTCTTAGGTTCACCCTTTCTTCCTATTCTCTCTGGTACAACGTCTTTTACTGGTTAGATATAGTTTTCTATACTGCAGTATGATGCTTTAGCAAAAGATTGTTAAGGGAAGAAAATTCAAAGTCTGCAGAATATGTGGGGTCCTGATATTTTGTTTATCACTACCACTTTTGGCCTAAATATGGTAACAGAAACAGGGTGTTTCCAAAACCACAGCATATCTACGTGCAACTGAGCAGAAGCTTCTGACACATTTCAGACTTCAAAAATAATTTTGAAGAGTTTTCTTTAACCTTAGAGTTCTAAATTACTTTATCTGCTCACTTCAGAAATCCCACTGTGGCATGGATCATTCACTGTGTCTGCAGCCTGGGAACCTGTATGCCTCAGAAGGCATAAGCTCATGAGAGACACTTGAGCTGCTTTGAAATACCTGCCTAATCTTTATGACACAAAATAGCTCCCTGCAGAGGGTCCCAGGAGCAATATGGTTATGTTAGTGCAGTGATGTGCTGCACAAATTTTCTTACAACAGCTAAGCAACCAGAAAGATGTTTTTAGGCTGTTCTTTTGACATAGCTATATTTCCATCTGTGGGTTAAACTCTTTCCAAGCATGGTGCTCCACACATCCTGTCCAAAATCCAGATGTAGTCAATGTCTTCTGTTGGCAAGTTGATGAGGTCCTTCAACTGGAAAGTCTGGAACCCTTGTTAGGTGCTAGCCATAGTTAAGTGTCCTACATGCAATCCGTGTGGGAGCAGCATCAGTGCCTTGATCCAGTTTACTGACCCTGAATTAGAGCAACTTGACTGACAGAAGTTTTCAGGGCAGCAAATGGCTCTCAGTTATACAGTTGCCAGGAATACCAAGGTACTGTGAAGATAATGGGGCCCTCGATCACCAGAGATTTGCACATGCCAGCAAGAGGAGTGAGGTTGATAAGAGTTATACCACAAAATCTCCATGCCAGAGTGGAGCAGCATCCTTTATCTGGCTTTTTTTCATGAAAAAGTGAGCTCTGTTTTTGACAGTCCTTCTCCATTGCTGTTTGTTTGCAAGAAAGGATCTTCTGAAAGGTTTGGTAGGAGAGTTCATGTTAGTATGGAATGGCAAGCGCACTTCATTGCTGAAAAAGAGCACTTGCATGATCTGGATTAAACATGGGCTTGAGGGAAGTGCAACATTTATAACAATTAAATTAAAGAAGCAGGCAGGTAAAGTGGCTTAGCAAAGTAATGCTTTTATCCATAAGACACTTCAGGCAATGTAATGCTGCTAGTTTTTCACAGGATGAAAGAGAAGAAAATCTTAAATCCTCAAAAAGAAGTAAGCCCACTGTATAAATTTTAAGTAGTAAAAAACATGTATTCAAATAAATCAGAAAAGCTATTTCAAAAGCTTCTCCTATTAGAGGCAAATAAAGCAGTGATTAGCCCTACAATGATTGTAAGCCCTCTGTGTATAAGAAAAGTTATTACTTTTCACTTTCCATCTTCATTTGCTGTATAGGCACAAAGGATGTCATGCTATAATACGAGACTTTGTTGATAAACAATAGTGAATGCTTTAGACACACCCAGGTTTTCAATCTTCAGTTGGGCTTTTGACATTTGTACTGCCTCCGATTTGTTCAGTCTGGTGTTAACAAACACAGTTGGGATGACAACATACTGTAGGCAAATCATCAGCTTCAGATCACATGCAAAGGTTTTGTTTGCAAATAAGCACGTAAAGTTTCCAGTGAATAAAGTTCTGCATCACTGAATTTCCCTCCAGGAAGCTGGCAAGGCACAGACAGGGATATGGGAACAAAGTCTCATTTGTAAATACTTGTGTCTGTTGCTATTTACGGTAGAGTAAAATAATCATAATGGGTTTAAGAATAGACCACACCTAGGTACTGCATAGTGTATTTTTACAGCAATAAAAATCTGTGTGCCCCAAGATAGAACTCTAAGTTTTATCTGAAAATTCACCTAAAAACAGTGAAAAAGTTACGAGATTTTATGAGATTTTCTCTATGGTTTGGTTTGGACTATCTGTAATTCAATGCTCCTGTTACATCAGAAGTACAATGGATGCATTTTTGGGGGCCAAATGCCTTTTGGAAGTCCCCAGACTACCTAGCAGTGTCTACACAGATTGGATTCTTGTGCTGATGGCTCGTCAGAAGTAATTTAGGATTTGGGATGATGCTATCCTCAGCCCTGGTACAGATTAATGGATCTTCATTTGATTTTGTTCCCCACCCTAGGAGGTATTTGTTGAACCAAGTTCTAAATGCATGCATTCCTTTCACCAAGCTATTTCACAGTCCAGTAACTTGAATTCCTCTTTCCATGACTTCTGACCGACTCCAGGCAATGATCAGAAGAATGATCATTTATTAAGACTTTATATTGTTGCTCCAGAACAATGCTTCAGTATCACAGAAGGAAAGATGTTAATCCATTTTTTCTCAGATATTTTTAGTGGTGAGATAACTACAGGACAAGGGGAAAAGTTTCTAAGGAAGAAGAAAAATCTGATTTGAAGGAGAATGTTTTCAGAACTCCACTTTTGGAACAAATTTCAGTTCTGAGCTGGTGTCAGCTTTTGCAGAAAAATCCACATCTTACTAGGCTGCTTCTAATTACTGGATAGAAGTATAACCACTCACCATTTTGGCCACAATCCATTTTTTTCTTTCATGCAACACACAATTACTGAATTGTAACAATGAATATTTAAGGGCTAGGTGCAGTGCTCAGATCAGATTCATAGTTATAGATGTATTTGACTAGGTTTGCAAACCTTATTTGAGATAGTATTCAAATAAACCAGAATTCAGAATCATGGAAATTGTGCTAAAGACCTCATGTAAACAACATTTTCTGTGAAACTTGCAGTATTTTCTAGCTTAAGTCTATGGTAGAAATACTACAAACAGCATTTTTTTTTCTTTTAGGCTTATATTTCTTCATCCACTCCCAGCTGGATATGTTCATATTAAAAGAATAGGGTGAATCTCCACTGTGACACTCACAGTAGTCATGGTGTTTGGAATTTGTTTTTTCTAGGAGGAAGACTAATTCATAACACCGTGACTGTACTGAAAAATGCCTCAACAGGTTTTTTCCCACAGTATCTGTTCCAGATACTGACTTCCTCTTCCTTCCTCCCCCTATGGCTGCTGTTATATCTCTTATATCCAGGGTGGATCTCACCTGTTCCAGCAAGTCAACAACCTTCAACATCTCCCTAATAGGCTGCAACTAACTATCACAAATATGCAGTCAAATATTCCTGTGGTTTTCTGCCTACCAGACAAAGACTGGGCCTCACTGGAGGCACAACTTAGGGCAGTAATCTGTGTGAGTTTTTTTTTTTTTTGTTATCAAATCCTAACTCAGCAATGGATAGAGTAACACAAATCCAGAATGACTACTTTTTCTGGGTGAATCTAGCAAATGTTCTTAATTTTGGCACAAGTCCCACATCAGTGGAGTTATTCCATGCCTCAGGTTCTGTGGGACAGCACCACTTGGCTTTCTGTTACAGACTGCAGTGCCATCATGAAAAGGAAATGTCAACTCCCAAACATCCATAGCTTGCATGCCTGGCCCATCCTAAACCCAGCTTGACTGTGGAGCTCATCCAGATGCCCAGGGCTCTGTGACAACCCCTGTGAAGCCACAGTACCCTTCAGGACTGAGATATGAGCATATCCCATCCTTTTACATGCCTCAGTTTTCTGCAGATGTTTGAGATCATGGCCAGGAAGAAAACTCTAGTAAGTTCCACTGGGTTCCCCAGCCCAATATCTGCAGGGAACCAAGCAGCAGTTTAGCTGCAAACAGAAAATTCAGAATAACCTGCACCATTAAATGCAGAGGACCACCAGCTAAGTCATAAGGCTCTTTTTTTTTTTTTTTTTTCCTGAAAGGAATCCTCTCTAGGACACCATTTTACCACCCTGAAGTCATATTATTATTGACATAACAGTTCTTGCTTCTAAATGTTTGAACTGGATACAGGTATTACATAAGGAATAAAACACATTTTAGTTAATCACAAATTATTAACTTAAAATTACAAGAGTAATTTTAAAAATGTATGTAAAAAATTCTTCCAGAATTCATAGTTTGATCAAATCTACTAGGTATGGAAGCCTGGCTAACTCTATTCTGAAGTCAATTGACATTTTTGTTATCATTTCTAATTGAAGGCCTGATGCAGGAGGCTCAAATAAATTCAAATACGTTTGGAATATACATTTCCTGATTCTATCTTTAATACTTATACTGTTCACTAGAAATATAAAATCTATGAAATATTATACATTTTGGACTGGATTGATATAAATTGCACCTGCTTCTATTTTATATAGGAAAATATACAGAATCAGTGAGAAATATTAGCTCTACTCAATGACACCTCCCGATAACCCACTCTTACCAGGATCACAATCATCCAATGCAATTTCTGTTTTCATTGTTTTGAAGACATTTCTTTGGGGAATTTCTTTCAGAACTGAAGAGAATCTACAAGAGCAAGAGTGGACTTAAGGTCAGGCACATTCATATGCACCCAGCAAAATTCAAGTGCCCTTTAGATGACTGGAGGTTCACGATGACCTTCTGTGTGAGGATCAGGCTATTGATGTCTGCAAAGTGTTGCTTGGTTTATTCTAGGTCTCAAAATAGCTGCTGTAGAAGAGTCCAATGTCTGTAGGAAGATCATCTCTATAATAATACATGTCAACAAGAAAGCACATGTGTATGCACACAAAAACACAGAGACAAGGGGGTTCAATTTCAGCTTGTCTGGGATATTTTCATACTCTGTAATAAAAGTTGAAGTTTCAAAGTACTTCTGTGCTCTTTGTTCCAAGGGCAGATGGTTTGAGAGGAGCAGTCTATAAATGAATTGCAGCTGACCAACACTGGGCACCATTTATTTACTTTCTGTTTATAAACCTTGATGTTTGTTTTCCATGCATTCTGCCTCATGAAGATGATCACTAAGTACAAAAGTTCCTTTAAATCAGCAGTGACTGTGGTTTGGCTCTTCTTAACAACGTAAGTTTATAGCTTGGTCGAAGACATTCCAAACTCCACTGCCTAGTTGTTTTCTCCTTTTTTTTTTCCTTTTGTGTCTGTGTGTATCTTTATATAACTGATGTTGATTTTGAGTATCTGTCTTCAGAAACAGCACACAACAAAAGAAAACAAGGAAGAAAAGTCAGAGTTTGTGTGGATTCTTAAATTCAGTGTACAAAAATCAGCAAAAATACATCCCACTATAAAGGAACATTCTGCAGTCATTTGATATGATGCTCACCTTCTGGACTTGATATGATAAATTTCAACTAAGTCTACAAAATAATAAAGGCAGAGAAGCCTGGCAGTCCTGAATATACATTCAGCCTTTCAAATTTCGATTCTGGCCTCTCTTCCTGGCAGCAGAGTCTGACCTCTAAATCAACCTTCCTCTGTCTGTCTGGAATCACCCCTAAATCATTTCTGTCAGAACAGGTGACCTAACAGGACAGCAATGCTCTGTGGGGTGCCTGTACATGTTCTAGAATAATTCTTAACAGCAAGAAGAGAAGCTGCAATTTCCTAGCTGTTGTTTAGATCTTTGTTGATGAACAGCAAAAAATATACGTGCTGATGGAAGTCAACCTAACCACTGTCTAGGAAGGCAGGGATTCAGAAGTGTTCAATGGAGCAGTCAATAGTGTTTATGAAGATTAAGATGGATTTTTATGATCACTTTTGCCACTTCTGCTTTTTTTAGAATACAAGTACAGTGACTTTTATGAGTCTCACAGATGAATGGAGGCGAACTCAGGCTCTGAGAATCGGGTCATTATCACTTTTATCTGTGTCCCACTTGTAGCAGCTGCTGGGATATACCTGGTTTCCAGAGTGTTTACATGCCATGTGGCTGCCTTAGGGAAGGAGAAGTGTTCAAGGTAGCAGTGCTCAGATTCTGCAGATCCAAATGAGATGTCATTAGCACAATGCTGTCAGCAAGTTAGAGAATTCCAGCTTGGAGAGAGTTTTCAGGCCAGAAAAGGATTTTTGACCCAACTTGCCATTCTAGTTCAACCTCATTGAATGTACTTTCTATCGAGTACTTGCTCTGCTTCTCAGGAGGCACACATGAGGAAACAAGAGAAATCCATTTTGTCTTTCACCTGATTTTCCTACTTCAACTTCTTGATTGTAGTGGAGAAAAATTATCTTGGTTTTAAATTACCCTCTCTCTGTGAAAAGGGCTGTTGGGTGATTATTTCATGGACTGCTGTACATCAAATTTACCTTCTCTCAACTCTGAGTGTTTATGGGATGATAGCTTTGAGTTCAAATCAGACTTACTGCTCCACACACTTAAAATGCAGTTAGTTGCTGTATATTTATCCAGTAGCAAAGGCAAGGGCTTGTGTTAGTCTTTAGCTTTTATGATTCTTGTCTCAACTGCCATTTTTCACTAATGACCCCTGCAACAAAGCAACCACTGATACTGGGCAGCAAAACATTGCAACCACAGTTGTCTAATTTGAATACCTCTGCAAACATACAGACGCACAAGCAAGTAAACAAGGTAACAAGAGTATCAGCTGACTTATAGTCACTGTTTACATGTACACTCAGCCTCTGGCAAACACAAGGTAGCGCAAGTCATGCCAGCTCATTTCTTTGAGTACTTCAAATGAAGTCCCAAGATCTGTCTCATCCTCAGAAGAAAACTTTGTGAGTGCCATCTGAACATGCTAAAGTGCACCTTGTTCAGCTGTTGCTATTAAGAAGTACTAACTGCTAGCTAAAAACGCAGTTTTTAGGTACACAGCATTTTGTGGCATTCCTAATGCTGACTCAAGTAGCTGTTGTTATGTCTGTGGTCAATTGGTTACTTAAAAGTGGGAACCATAAAATTCAGGACACTAACACAGCTGCTTATACTTAACCTACGGTGAAGTGAGTGTCTTAATCCTCCAGCTACAAAGATGTCTCTAAGCTTGAGGCGCAGGGAAATGCCTCTCTCCACTTAGTATTCATACATTTGTAATTTTTTGTAATTTTTTCCTTGAGTTAGGAATGAAAAGCAGCCCTTTATCACCACACTTGTTCAGCCAAAGGAGAAGGTCATTCAGCCTATGTCAACATTTGCAACTCGTGCAGTGCAGTGGATCTGTATGAGGAAAAGCTGTAGCTGAAGCTGTCACAACTATGTTAAACATGTTTCAGGCATTTACTTTGGCTTCTCTGTTGCTTGGCCCTGGCTGCCATTAGTGGCAGCAATATGATGGGTATGCTCCTGAGGCTCTATGTACAATTTAATTTCATCTGAAAGAATCCATATTGTGTTTGTTAGGAGGCCCACAATGTGAGCAAAAACATGCTGCAGGTGATTAAGAGGTTCATTTTAAGTGCACACCTCTGACCTCAAATACAAAGCTAAGGCAGGTAACCTCAGTACTTCAGTGATTGGATAGCTGGATTTGGAGGCTCATACTGAGTTTTAGGCAAACTTTGAGAAAAACCATGCCATCCAGAATCCGTTTTCTAGATGGTTAATTCACTGGGATTCAATACACTGATACATATTTTCTGGTTTCTTTCCAGTTAATCAGAATTTCTTTTCCCTAAGAGTTTCTATGTAACTGCCATTTGGTTAACAAATGGGCCTTTGACCCCCAGGAATATATATTTGCCTTTTGATAAAAACAGGACATGCTACTCTGTAGTTCAGCTGAGGCCCGAGAGTGCCCTTGTTGGTGATCATGCCTTGGAACTATATATACATTTTTACATGGAAAACTTTTCCTTTTCATGGTTCCTCAGATTTCATTGCACAGGGCTGTGCCAGACATTGCTACCATTCCCCAAGTTAGAACAAAATTACTGTTTACAGTTGCATAGAGTATTTCATAAACCAGCCAGTGTATTTGTGAACACTAACTTTCTGTCTCCAGCGGGTTGCAGAGGAACAGGGATGCACTGTGCTTCTGCACTGTGTTACAAAGAGCAGAGCACCTCTGCAAGGACTCTTGGGCTAGAATATCGCCTGCTGCTCTGGTGGAACACTGCTTTGCTCACACAATTATCAGTGAAAGGTCAAAGGCACTTCAGCAGCTACAGTATTTATGCTTTAACTCCTAAAAGGATACACTGCCAATTGCAATCCCCTACAAACTAAAACCCTCATCATTTGACCTCTTCTTCTTTATTTCTCCCCTATCTTTTATGTGCCTTACAGGAGGAGATGGACAGGACCAAAGTCTGGGAAAGCTCTTGGCTGGCTAGAAACTAAAAACAACCTTAGTCACCAGATTCACTCGTATCATTACCTACAAGAAAGGCTAGCCAAACCAGAAAGCAACAAATGTAACCTGGAAGTACTTTATGTAAACTATGGATGATTTTTAGTTTGTTTCTTTTTTCTCCCTTGAAAGGTTGCCACTTTCAAACATCTCCAAACATAAGCTTTCTGTAAACAAGATACAGTATTTTTTCCACAAATTTTTTTCCAAATTTTATTTTATTTTGTACTACAGGTTTTACTAGCTCTGCACTTCTCATTTCTTTTAAAAGTCACACACCAACCATGTTGTATTTTGATTTTTCTTCTGCCCTTTATAAGGAAATAATAAAAAGAAAGATGATAACAAAGGATAACAGACTTAGTGAAATGTAATGTTTAATACTGCAGTATCTGCAACTATTTTTTTGAAACTTATAATATATTTTTCCACTCTACTAATAATATGCTAGCAAGCTGAAAAAATTAAGTGTGAAGCCATCTATGTAACAGTATTTATGACTGTATTTAAGAAGATTTATTTTATTTTTATTGTTGTGAAACCTGTCAGGAAATTAGTTGCAAGGCCTGTCCTTGTGAATGAATGATCATGTGCATGAAGATTGAAACACTTTGTTTGGTGGTGTACGGCTAAATGAAATTTTAACTGAAACAGTGAATTATGTAATATGCAGGTCTTGGTTTCCTAAAGGCCTGGCTTGAGGGGAGTTCTTCACTCATATGGATATGAGAGTTCCATGTATACATATGTAGTTAAAAGAGAAGTTCTTGGCAATTTAGCACTCATCATGCTGTTTTGCAGACTAACACTGGATATGCTAGACATAAACATATGTTGAAAAATGTCAGTATGCAGTCCAAAGTTAAAATATGTGGCTCTTAATTTCTCTACAAAACTCTGCAGTGTATAGAAAGGAAAGTCAGGCTCGCGCCACGATCCTGATATTCTGTGAACAAGAACATGTTAATTTATGGGAAGGGTAAAAAAATGTACTCTTTGTGGATGAATCTGTGGTAGTATGACATATGAAGGAATATGTTCAGAATTTCCCCACAGGTTAGCTATCAAGAGTGTTTTAATAGTGATTTCTAGGAAAATTAAGTATAGGTCTCAGCTTCAATCCTGAGGCCTGCCTACTACTAAAGAAAGGGGGTATATGATATCCAGTCTAAAATATTCTCAGGCTTTTTGTTCTTCCCAGGCAATTGGTTGAGATACGTAATTTACATCTTCTCATGCTGAGATGTAAATCAATCTTTTCCAAGTACAAGCTCCATTCAGTCCCCTCATTTTCACTGGCATGAGCAGGGCTGTGCACAGACTCTCTGTGATACACTGCTGCCTGTGATGTTAGTAGTTGGCACTCTCTGGCACTGCACTGTGGTGTCTCGGGAAGGTGTGTGCTTTTAAGTGTTATGAAAGGAGTAATTATTTTACTCACAATATAATTAACACATGAAATCTGAGATAAGTTACCATGAAGGCTAGTATTTCCCCTCCAAAGTTTCAACACTTATTCAGAAAAAAAAACCTCACATCATAAGGAGAAATGGAAAAATAGTGGTTGAAGTGGCACTGTTACAGATACTACTTATCTAGATGTTTTGGGGTACAACTTAAACTAATAGAATCAGGAAGGAATTTTCTCCCTATGCACAGAACCATTCTAGCAAACACATTCAGGGAACATATCTTTCCTTGAAGCATCTGGGATTTAATATTAGGAGGATACAGAACTAGAGAGAGCATCCAGACACAACATGTGGTGACTGGTGGTTATAGTTTTCCGTCAGATGTCTGTACATTGTTGTAATATAACTGGCTAATTTCTATTACAATCTATAACCTATGAACACCTTACAAACCAACACGGAAGAATAAGAGTGGCTTTCCACTGGCAGGAACTTGAAATACAAATGGGTTAGAAATATTTCTGTTCTCTTCCCTCCTGTATTCGGCCAGACACAGTGACAAATCTTTCCACCTCTGACAGGTTTCATTGCAATAAGTGCCAATAACAATTATGCTAAGTTTAGCTGAATGCAAATTCAGTCTGAATTCCCTCAGCTCTTCAGATTTTGACAACACTATCAGTTCATAACAGACCACCTGTTTGTTTTGTAATGGCTGCCAAAACATATAAATGTTAATGAGGAAAGGAGATGCTGCTTTTAATGTGTGTATATTTATGTAATATGCATAAATTCATACACAGTTAATGTACACATTTCTTTCCACTGAAGCAGATAGGAGATAAACAGCTTGATTACAAGGTGACACAGTTTTGTTTTTCTCCTTTAGTCACCTTAATGAGTTTATTTAGCATCAGGGTTCGATGTGGAAAGGGAAAAGTGTTATCAATCCTTTCATGAAAAAACTGTAAAGAACTTCAGTATGTCTCCTGATTTCAGGCTCACAACTGTAGAGTTGTAGATGTAGACTGTGGATATCGTGGAATGATCCACAGATCGTATATCCTGAAGTCAGTGGAGCTGTGCTATTTACAGCAGCTGTGTTATTTTCACTACACACCAATTATATGCAAACAAGCATGCACATGGTGTCTTCATGAAAATAACAGCAGAAAACAGAATCCTTTTCTCTCAAAACATTGCAAAAAATACTAAATATTTCAGACTATCCAAATATCACACAATGGCCTGCACTGAGTCACATGTCTTCCAAATTCTTTTCTCTGTCTTTCCCATATGGCACTGCTCCTGATGAGGATCTAGCCATATATGTTTCATACATGATTTAGAAGACAGGCAAAGAGAGAGAAGATCAAAATTTACAAGAGCTTTTGTCCCAACACAAGGTACCAAACCTCTGGATTTTCAGAAGTTCTGAGCAACTCTCGTCCCATCTGAATTTTTATGAGAACTTGAAATTATGAAGATTATTGATTGGAAGAAGTAAATGAAAAACAGGGGAAAATAATAGAAAGAAAAAAAAGGCAAGTGAGTAAGGGGGAGGAGGGAAACTTATTCCAGCTCTCTACTTCCATTTGAAGTACAACTCTTGAACTGTTTAGAAATATCTTTTTAGAACATAAAAATAAGCACCAAAATTTTAAATTCTGAAAATTGTGAATTTTAACTTTGGAAATTAGTGTCTGATTTTGAAATTTGTGTTCAAATTGATGTGTCAAAGGCCATCTGTAAGTGTCAGGTAACACACGGAATCAAATTCATGGAGCAATGCTGTCTCTTCTGCAATAGAATTCCAGCTATTGCAGTCTGAAAAATATCTGGGATTGAATGGATGTGTTTAACCAGATTTGGGAGAAATATCTGAGACATATAGAAAGTGGCAAAAATTCTGAAAAGACTGAGTGTCCTTGTCCAGGTTATCAAAAGGCAGAAAACAGCCATCTGATCATCTCAACCTCCAATGAGTATTCACATTTTTTCCATAAATTGTCCTGTAGTGTAAAGCTAGTTTTGCACCTTTCTCAAGACTTTGATTCTGTCTGTGCAGAAGCTTCCATCAACATGTTATTATTTCTACTCAGAAATTTGAAATTCTAGTATAAGCAGAGCTAACAGCCTTGTGCTGTTAGTGTTTGCTAGTGTTCAGACCCTACATCATAATTATTTCATGTACTAATGGGATGTACACCTTTAAAGCATGTGCTGTAAATATAATTTAAAAGGAGGTGAAACTTCAGACCTTTGATAATTTTCAGATGTTTTCTCCCTTTGCTGAAATTTACTTATTTTCTTGCTGGCCTTTATGCATTCTTTTCAAGAATTAAATAAAATTAATAAATTAATTAATACAATTAAAATGCACTTGCAAAATAAACTGGAATTAAAAGCTAATTTTAGCAGGTTTTGAAGTAAATTAGCTTTTTTTGGTCCAGAATTTAGTCCAAAAATATTTATTAAGGAGTAGCTTCTCTGCAGGAGCTAATTCCGAATAACTCCATAAATTTGCGGAAAAGCCTAAAGACAGCCAAAGTACCTCTGTATCTAAAACAATGCAGATAGGGCCAGAAGCAAATGATGCTGAACATTTACTCTGCTGAGAATGGAAGGACAGCCCTGAGTGCTTCCATTCTGTCCTGCAGTGTGCAATGCAGACACATTCCCAACATGACCTCGGACTAATCTTTCATTGTATGTCAGTGTCTCGTCTTTAGAAACACAACTATTGTGTTGATAGAGTTCATCAGTGAGTCTGAGACGGTCAGATGGCATTGTGATGAGGTAAGAGAACACGGATTATGCCTACGTGTAAGCATTCGCTCATGCAAAAACAGGGATTGGGAATGATTTCATCCACACCGGAGTAGCCAGAGAGAGAACCAGAACAAGGTGTGTTTTATGGAGAAACTGCATTCTGGCAGAAGTCAAATTTTATAATGCTGCATGGATTAATGCAATACTCCTGACTCTGTTTGGAGTAAATTCAAAGGTACCACCAGCCTTCAGTCCCAGGGTTAAAGGGATGGAAAATGGACCAAACTGGTATTGAATCACGAAATCTCCTCTCCCACCTCATATCACAAAGGATAAGCAGTCTTCTGTTTGAATGAAACACTAGATTAGAAATGTGTGTCAAAACAGATGGTAGGTTAGAAGTTCTATGGACAAACCCAATTCTATTTATAGTACAATAGGCAAAGAAAATGTTGAACTCCAAGGTCTGTGTTGCTTTGTGCTGCTGGCAAGTAAGAAAAGAGAACCAAAATCTAGTGCTAATCATGTTAGCAAAAGTCAAGTGCTACTTTTTGTTCCTTAAAATAATTATGTTTGATTCCACAAAACTGAAGCAATATGCTAAAATATGGTGACAGAAACCTGACTACTGTATAAAATACATTTCAGGAGCCATGATTTACCCTTGGAATTGTACATCATGACTATTAAGGAAAGAGAATGAATTTCTGCAGAGTATATGTGACTTGGCAGACATTATTATATAGTGAGATATTTTGAAGAAATATTTGCTTAGTCCCCTAAACTATAATGATTTTGGCTGGAACACAGGGTGAATGTCATTGGATACAAATAGTAATGTTCTTCTTCTCTGGAAGAAAAGTGATAG
This sequence comes from Irena cyanogastra, assembly GCA_013397155.1. Taxonomy (NCBI): domain Eukaryota; kingdom Metazoa; phylum Chordata; class Aves; order Passeriformes; family Irenidae; genus Irena; species Irena cyanogastra. The sequence goes on along the minus strand of VWZV01010609.1, from coordinate 25,055 downwards.
TCTGCAAGTTTTAGAACAGATTTATAATTACCATGAATCTCTAAATCATCTGGCTTTTAAGACAAAGTTTTCAGATATTTGAGGTGCACTGACACGCTATCTTCCACATCAATGTACTAAGTACCTATAGTAGTTTTGAAAAAATTGTTAACGCATTTGTGTGCAAAACACTCAGTCTGATGGGTCTTTTATGGCAAATGGAGAACTTTCCTGGAGGTTTAGTTTTTGGTGGAGTAACACTTTATCTTGTTCATGGAAGCACCTGGTAACACAGGTTAATGTCAGGTTTCACATTGCATTATGCTTTCAGTCTGTCTTCCAGGAAGTTACTAAGCTGTGTCTTTTCCATGATTTTTTCCCATCAGGTACCAAGTGTGTTTTTGGTATCCAGGTCCATGACTTCATAAAAATTTTATTGATGATTATTTATAAATGGGAGTTGACTGAAATGTCTGAAACGTGAATATCATGAAAATATTGAGAAAAAATGTTGTGAATATTTTGTAGGAAAGGAGTTAAAAAAAAAGCAAACAACTTGGAAATTGATAACCTACCATATCCTGTTAAAAACTCTGAATATTACTTTTAGCTTGTTGAAGGTACATACACACACATATAAACACGTTGTCCTCAAAAGCACAGTAATGGACTTCAAAATCTCACATACTGTACACTCTGTGTTCTGTATGTTACAGCAATACTGTTAACAACCCTTAAGGTATCTCATTGGAAATTTATTGGACAAATTCCAAGAGCACTGTTTAATATTTACTGTTTCCAATGAAATGGCTTGGAACTGCTGAGTAATGCAAATACTCAATGCAAATAGGTGTGCCTAAGAGTTAGTGCATCCCATTAACTGCACAGAGCCAGCAAAGTCATGCTGGAACAAAGAATCAGGCAGCCACAGCCCCAAGCATCTATGTTTGGCATACAATCAGCAATGATGCGGTATGTACTCACACCCAGAGGGAGAGACAAAGAAAGAAAAAGAGGACAGGAAGAAAAAATTACCTTTCTGAAGGGAGAGCACTCAAAAATTCACTTTAACTCCTTTGTTAATTAAAAACTGTGGTCAATAAATGTAATTAGTCAAAAGACTCTACTTGTGAAGAAATTTTGTAAATAATGGGGTGAATTAAATTAAAATAACTTCTGTGAGATTTTTCTTGTTTAAGAAAAAATAAATAAAACTATGTTTGGTTTCTTCTCCTCAGCTCCCAAATGTATTTTGATGAAGGAAAACATTCTATGTACAGAATTTTACAGGTGAAAGCAAATTGGAATCGTTTGTTTGTAAGTAAAGTGGAGGAATCAATAAGATGTATAAAATGACTGTTTAAAAGCTCTGTTCATAAACCAGGTCCTGGCATGAATTACCAGTTATTCTGATCAAGAACACTGCCCTTGAGATACCTGACATTTTCAAGATTACTCTTCTCTCTAATGGGCAAAGCCCAAGACATCCACTGGGAATGTGAGATTTGACATTTCAGGGGAAAGGAATGTGTGTCAAAATGCTTTTGGAGGAATTTCTGAAAATACTGTTATTTCACATTTTCCTTTCTTGTGATGCAAGTAGTGTTTTTTTAAGCTCAATCATTTTTTTTCAGAGTCCATCAAGTTTGAAGGTAGCTTAAGGACCAGGGCACTAAGTTGCTAGGAACCCTGCTTGTTAGTGCTTCATGCTAATTCACAATAATTCATAGGAACAGCAGTAGATGTTGCACAGACCAGGGACCATTCACAACCATTTTGAAGGTAAGTGAAGTAAGACATTATCACCCTGAACTGTACTTTTTCATCAGAATAAAAGTCCAGAAAACAGGGCTCTGGTCCATAAAATTTACTAGTTTTAAGTTCCTCTAGTACTAAAGGATTATGCATTTTCTTTATAGAAGTATTTCCTTCATCAGTTATCACGAAAGCATATGAACACTGAAAACATATTAATGATTTGAGCCTTATGTTGGATAGCACAAGAGTTGGGTGCTGCAAACACAATGTATAAATCCCAGCTTGTTAATGTGTTTAACAGAGAAAAAGGGGACAAGACTGTTTTCCATATGTCTCTCCAGACTTCAATAATCTCATGACGTTGTTCCTTGCAACTTTGCTGTTGACATGTTACAAAATTCTGCTGGTACAGTCCTAAAGCGTAATGAACATCATGGTCAAAATCTACCAAGAAGCCTGCCTGTGTCAAAGCCAGGTGTCCTGTTCTTACAAGTTCTAGTCTAAGAGTTTGGTTGCCCTTTCTTTTACCACATCTACCAAAATCAGGCTAGTCTTCCTCCTTGTTGCAGATTGACAGGGAGAGAGATAGCTGAGACATGTAAAAACACCTTTTTTTCTGGCAATTGATGTTTTCCAGAAATGTGTGTACCTTCCCTATGTATCATAATAATATATCAAAAATAAATCATCTATAGGCGGGTGTTGTTTTGTGCCAGTCTATCTGTGGTCCATGGATAGAGACAGGAGCGCTAAACAGAACAGATGTCATTGGAAATATAAGTCTCTAAACATGCATATGTTACGTGCACTTTCATCAGAAGACTGAGTTATAAAATGTCTCTGACTTTTCTAATATCGCTTTATTCTGTTTCAGTGTGGATCATGACGTCCTTGTTTGCCTGTGCTCAAGCAAAATCCTCAAAAGCTTCATCTGTCTGTTTATTGGAGTAAAGCTATTAAAAAAAATCTTTCTTCCATCTTTCTGTCTTTGGTCATTAGGACAATAACTCTTAGACCTTTCTCATCTAAACCTGCAAGGGCCACAGAGGAAATGCGTACTTATTCTTCATCCCTTTGCAGCAATCATTAGGGCAAAATTTACTGCAAACAGTAATAAATAAAGCATTTTAAGTGGACTACTGGAAGTAAAGCTGGAACCTATATTGGGGTTATCATGCCTAGCTGTCCTTACACACACGGTGAAGACCTTTCTTAAACTCTTTCCGGGGGAATTCCCTTTCTGCAGAGCACTTGAAAAGATTTAAAGAAGATTTAATTTAGGCTTATATCACACTAAAGAAAGAATTAAGCCTACATCTCTATTCCATATTGTGTGGAGCTTGATGCAGAAACCTGTATTCTGAGTTTGGTTTTACTGTGCATGTAAGCAGTTCATCACTGTTCTTGTCATATCTGGGACTAGCTGGGGACTGGAGCAAAGTCCTGCTTGTGAAGTACTTTTTAACTAAGAAACTATCTAGGCAGTACAACGCTTTCAAGTGGTTTTGAAATAATTGGATATTCACAAACAACATGAACATGATTTATGAATTTGAGAAAAATAAAATACATCCCTAGCATATCCCGGAGCCACAAGGTTTTTCTTTGAGATAGGAGCTGCATTCATTTTCTCCTTCTGTAATTTACATCAAAATAACTATCTTGAGGGACATGACAAGGAACAACAGCCTCTTTAAAATGCCTTAAATTAGAACATATAGCTAGGTGCCAAGACCTATCATTGATTTATTCAAATCTCAATTATGTCTGTTACTTCTATTTGGAAAACCAGCCACTAAAAGATGCATTCAAAATTAGAATTATAGTTTAAGTGGGGTTTTTTTACATCCTGGAGGTTTTAGTCTGCTTTTTTCCTATTGGTTACATACTGCTTGATTTTATTGTAGAAAATGTATTAAAATGCATCTGACTCCTCATTAATACCAAAGTATAAGTCCCAAGTAAATAATTCTGGTAAATTTTAGATGATCAGGAAGAGATGTACCTCACCTAACTTGAGACATCCAGGGTCTGATTCATTCACCTGCAGAGACTCTATAAGCTGTCCCTGGAGATCTAGCAGGTTTACTTGGAGCTTCCAGATAAGACGTGGGAGGCACAAGGCACTCAAACCTTCTGGAGACTGTCACACAGGCTTCAGCTTACAGATATAAGTACAGTACTTAAATATTTATGTCTACTTTATAGACTTTACAGTGCCATTATAGTCTAGATTTTCTTTATAGGCAATAAAAATTTATGAAATTGATACAGCTATTGAAACCTAGTTTAGCTAATTTAAACATCAGTTCACTAAATTTGTTTTTACAGAAGAGTACTTCAAATGGCTCTATGGGTGCCACTGTATCAACTAAACTCCACTGACTGAATATGAGTTTAGATATCATTATCAAGAGAGGATCCTCTAGTTCTGAGATTCTCTAGGATACCATCTCTGGCCTATGGCTGCCACTGCAGAACATCATGAGTCAGTTTTAGGTCCTTCATCAAAATTATTAACACACGAAGGTCTCACAAACCTTCGGGCATCTCAGCTTATACTTCAGAGACTATATTTAGAAAATGGAAACAAACTCCATCTTGCCTGCAGTCTCAAACATCACAGTCACATAAAAGTGTGTGTCTCAACATCCTCTCCTGAGATTTTAAGGAGTTCCTCTGAGCTTGGGGTAGGGAAATGTAGCTGCTTAGCAGGGAACAGACACGCACATGTAAACTTCTTCCCTCCAGGAAAAAAGTCAGCGGTTAGGCATTTACTATCTCATAAACCTAAGAAATCATGAGTTCTAGAATGCTTAGACACTTGTTTCCATCAGCAATATCATGACTGTATAAATTTTAGCATATTGTCTTTTTTAGCAGATACAATTGTTGCAATAATAATGTCCAGTAATGATCATACAATTGCAGCATTCCACTCCACTCCTCTTATTGAAGCATAGTATAAAGAAGTTCAAGATTTACTGAGACCAAACTGGCTCAGCATTACTATGGTGCACAGGATAATAATATATCAGAGGGACAATTTATGTCACTATATGAAGTAGTGATGCTTCGGAACAGGAGGCACAAAAACTTCTGAATTCTCATAATGTCACTTTTCCTCACTCTCTCCTAAATCCTTTTCTTAGCAATGAGCTGTATGCAAAAGTACAGAATGCCTCTGAATCTTTCTCTTTGCTTACATATAATCATGGTATGGGGGCTTTATCCTGAATAACTTTTTCTTTTAAATAGATTATTCATAGAGACTCATAGAGATGAGAGAAATCCTTGAACTCCATTTGGCTGATCAACAACAGGAGAGACAAATACAGAAGTGCTCAGAAAATTCATTATGAAGAATCTTGTTTGATAATTTAACAACAAGATCATTTTATTGACTTTGTCAGCAAAATTGTGAATTAATTGACCAGAACAAAATGTGTTAGTTGAATATTAGATAGCTGACTATATGCTGCTAAGTTGCCACATATAGTCCGCTATTTATACCATTAATTTACAGATGTCAAGCTGGACAAGATTGTAAGCTTTCCAGAAAATGTGTTTCATTTTGCTAATATTTTTTATTTGTCCTTATGAGAAACCTGTTCTGTCACAAGAAAAAAAAAAAAAATCCCTGTGCTTTCCCAGTACAGTTGTATGCAAATGTTTTCTGCTGAATGAATGTTCATCCTTATTTTCTACAGTTTCACATCAGTGCCTGTCATCATGCAAATTTATTCTCAATGGAATTACTCGTAACTATGCTGGTGAGAACTGCATTTGTTCATTAATTTAGGTCTCATCAACCACAAATAACTCAACAAGGATAAAAACAGATTATTGTCACTGTCCAATGTATATTAATAGTTTGCTTAGTATGTAAATATAATTGCATACTAGTGAAATTTGATACTGGGCTGCTGATATAACCTAAAATTCAAAGTCTCCACAAGGAACATTGTATAAAATTAATACAGAAGTCTCTTAGACTTGAATGTGCTGTGTTAACAATGACAATGCATAAAGCAAAATATATAATACATGTAAATTCTAGTCTGTATTTTGAAATAAGCTAATCATCTAACCTTAATTAGACTATATCTGTTTCACTAATAATAAAATACTTCAAAACTTTTCCATCACTGAAAAATGTATCTTCCAGTGTTCTAGCAACAGATTGAGAAATTCTTGACACTGACATATGGCATTGGTTTCAGGTTATTTCAGAAAATAACTGGACTGATAATGATCAGTAAGAGGTGATACATGATCTTTAAAATATACTACCTTGGAATCTATTGATTATTTACTTAGGTCAACTTAAGTCATTTTGCTTATGCAAGTGCACAATTTATCTGACTAAACAGTGCAAGAACTAGCAAATTTAAATACTTACAAGAAAATATATGCTGCCACACTTGTTGTCGTGAATACCAAACATTAGAGCTTAAACACTGATGTTTAACATTTATGCATCCATAAGTCAGTTCTAAATTCAGGCTGAATTTTGTGGAAAGCTAAATCAAACAACTTTCAATTGTAACCAGCTACCAATTCAACTCTCTCCATATTCCACAATTTCCCCGATCACAGATGCAAATATTATTTTTAAAAATGTGGCAGAAGTTTTATTAATATACTCAACTGACTTGAGCTGACCTCAAGCATATAATTACAAAGATAATTGGGATAAGGTTCATTATTGGGCAACAATATCTTCCTAAGGCACTCCCAAATGATTTCTCTCCGTCTTTCCCCACCTTCTGTCGGTAGGTACTTGTTCCTGCTTGTGTATCCAAGCTTGTCCCTGCCCGGGCTGTGCCAGCTCAGTTCCCCGGGAAAGAGGGAGCTGGAGACATTGCAACAGATCCTGGAAAGGGGGAAAACATTCTAAAGTTGGCCCTTGAAAGGTAAGGACAATAAAGAAAGCAAGACAACCAGTGAGGGATGGGAGCAACCTGGAGAACAAAAAGGTTGGGGAAGTCTTTTTCGAAGGTAAAATTCATAGAAGTTCAGCTGAAATTTTCAAAAATTAAAGCCCCAATCAAAAAGTTTTGGAAAAAAGATTGAGATATTTGTCTTCTCTCTGCTTTCTGGAGGAGCTCTGAGGAAGGGATGTCTCACTTTCTCTGTGAGAGTGATTTAACATTGAAGGGTTTGCCTTGATGTTACCTCACACCTGTACACCTGAGAGAGATGTAGGAAAAATTTAAACCTAGGCCTTTCACAGGACTCATTTTTACTTCAAGATCTGATAACCTTTCCTAGAACATGAAATATGATCACTTGTTGTCTTATTTAAACAAAACACTTCCTCAGAACTATAAACAGGGAGTGAGAAAATTTCTCTTCGCACTCATACTACTCATGTTCTTTGCAAGAATATTTATTCATTTGCTGTTAGCAAATAAATGTAAAATTACGTCTTTCCTGCTAAGGCATCTGTCTCTGCTACATACCTGTGCAGCTGCATAATTTCACTGGAAGCAGTCTGAACAATGTCAAGATTGTACACAGAGATTCCTTCCAGGAGTAGGTCTCTTTACAATTTCAGATTGTTTCTGGTGTGTGCCAAAAGTACTGTGAGCAGGATAGAAGAGCAGAACATGATCTAAGACACTCTAGATACAACAGAAAAAAAAGTCTACATATGTACAGCTGGTTTACAGTGTATAATATGAATTCTTGGGAGAGAAAAGACATTCAGACTTTCCCTTCTGAAGTATTCCTAGTGTGAGGAATTATAATATTAATTTTGCTTTTAAACACACTCATAGGTTCATGCTGCACATAACTGGTGATGACTAATGCCACAATACTTCCGTGTGTGTGATTGCTCTTTTGCAATATCCTGAAAAATCCTAGGCCAGTGCAGTTTGGATAGTGAGAGCTATTAAATGTTTAAGTGGTATTGTCAAAGTAACCTCACTAGGTTTTTAACAGTTCTGGAAGATTGTTTGGAATGCAAAAGCCAAACTTCCTTCCTTTAATGGCCTCAAGTGCCCTTTGGCAACTCCCTTGCTATGAGAGGGTACTTTAATGGTATAGAGATAGCTCAGGCTGACATCAATACCTTTCAAACAGTACTGAGATAATGTTAAATGGAATTCTTTTGAAAGCTGTGAAAACAAAACAGCATGTCTTGCTTCATATGTTATGTAACTAATTATTACTACTTATGACTTTTCACACACATACCTTGCATCAGCTTTTATATGTGATACAAACTGGAGAAGAATTCAAACCTGGCTTCTTGAATTAATGGCTTTGCATTCCCTCTGAGCATTGTTTTGAATTGAAAATCAGAAGGTTTTACAATAATTGGGGTAAAATATAATTTATTCTATTCCATACTGTACTTGCACCTACAATGTGATTATAGAGCTCACTACACACATTATGCTATGTACTATTCTGTTCAGATAATACTTACAGTCTAGGTTGGAATACAGGATTTTTTTGTTCGAGAAATATAGGAGTTTGTGGTGCAATCATCAGGCTGCAATAGGGTGAGTTGTGTGAAGAGTCTGTGTTGAGTATAAACTGCTAACTGCACTGTGCTGGTCTGTCTTAAATCATGCACCCACCATTAGACAGAAGGAAAGAGGTTAAAATTTAAATGAGAATCTACTTGTCAAAGCTTTCTTCATTTCTGGAGGATGACACAGTTCAATCTTTGGTTTATTTTGTCATGAGTGGATTTTAATTGCTGGTGTAGTCACTTTTCTTAACGTATAACTTATCACAATGACTCTAATGCTTTCATGATAGCCATCATAATTGCTGGAGATATCTTCAGAACTCATTCACATTCCTCTGAGCCGGAAGAATTCCAGAGTTTGTATTGTTTTGCCATGAAAATAGCTATAAAAAAAGTGCTATCTGCTGAAAACATTTCCTTCTCTGTTTGAACTTTAAAATTGTTATCTGATTAGCTCGCTGTAAATTGCAGAGGTAAATTTGACGCAACATGCACTCTGATCTTTAGTGGTCATTAGAATTACAGATGCACACAGTGCTGGCTCCTGACCCTGCTGCCACCTGAGAAGTGGCTACTTGCTATTCTGCTGTGCTGATACCCTACACTGCTAGGAACCAGGCTGACATATATGAGGAGAGGCTCTAACTGCTAGGCCTGTGGTTCAAAACCAGCTGTTTTTTCATGAAAATTTATCACTGTTAAAAATAAGTGAACCAGTTTGCTTGTTGAATTTACCTCACCAGTGAGAACCCTATCAGTTGATATTGTCCTGTGCTAAGCTTGTAAATATCTCTTAAAGGGCTTAGAAAGAGTGCATGATCTGCTAAGGGATATGTAGCTGCCTTAGCTACGTATTTCACATCCCAGTTCTCAGTCTGGCCCTGACCTTTTGCAGGAAGTTTTAAATACCCTTTGCATTCCAGCTGTTTCAGCTTACTAATTATGTCAAAGTGCTGGCTTTAATTTTTCACTTACCTTTCATGCTTGCACCACGTTGTGTTGCTGAAGAGGCTTCACACAATGGCTGTCCATGGCTTTGTTACCTACACCTTTTCAAAAGGATCTGTCCAGGCATGGTCACCAAGTACTTTACTGGGAAGGCTCTGCAAGACATCAGACATTTTGAACCATATTAACTTTTGGATTACTGAGTCCATGTGCTTTCAATAAACTGTATTACCTTCGGGTTGCAAATAAGCACTGAAGAGAATATACCTCCATGAATGCTGACCAAGCAGCCTGAAGCAATGGATTCATAGGTGCCTGTCATGTTCTCGTTGCATCAAAACAGATGCTGTGCGTAGAAATTTTACAAACTTTTTCAGTGCAGAGAAACTTCAATGGCAAAATAATTAATACTCACTTTCTTTCTTATGTATCTCATTCTTTTTCCTTTACTACCTCCAGCCTGTGTAAACCAAAAAGCCCTAATTCTCTAAAGACTTTGCAGTCGTATGCAATGTGAGAGATCTGGATGTTCAAACAGCAGATTACAATAATCTGGGAGTAAGCAAGCAGGAAAACATATTGACAAGTCATCTTGATGTAGAAATTTATGTCGACAAAAATTTTGACACTGTGAACAGAAATAAACATGTAACAAGCACAGGATTTACATATAAAAGTGATTCTGGGCAGATTTCTTTGACCAAAATACAGAATTATGTATAAAAAGGCCTAAAAAGGAATAATACTATTAAAAGGGAAACATTCACATGTCAAGGAAAGTGGAGAGCTAAGATTGAAGTCTTAATGCATTTTTTGGTACATTAAAGCTCAATTAAGTGATCATATAAATTTTCTACTCATGGGGACTCTGCCTCTGTAAGTGCAAGGATAGATTGTTTTTTTTTCTGGATGAGAAACTATTTCACAATTTGTTTTATTGTTCACTGGGTGACCAAAGAGCCTACCTCTTGCACATTATTCGAACATTGCTAAAAGGCAGAATATTAATTTTCTTGTGAGTTTTCAATAATATTTATTGCTATCATATTTCACAATATGGGGAATTAATCTTGGAAATGTTTCAACAAAAGGTGGAGAATGGTTTTATTTCTAGCGCATAAATTCATTGGTTTGTATATCACAAGATTAAATAAGGGTCAAATAATTTTACTAATTTAGGGTGCCACACTGAACAGTCTAGGGCTTATTCTGTCAGATAAATTAGCACTGTTAAGCACTCTAAGACGTCAACATACAACTCAGTATAACTCAGGAGGGAGGTGCTATTGCTCAGTATTTCTAAAAATCTGTGACAAGGATATTATGATGGACATTGGAAAAATGGAAAGTATCAAATTAGTTACAGTCTGTTACTAGCTTGTACAGCATCAGATGTATTGGTGGCTTGGATTCCCCAGGAGTCTCCTAATTTAATTCAAGACAGTCACAGATCCTCAACTCATATTTTTCTTTATTTAGTAAACAATGAATAAAACAGCTTCTTCAATGAGCAAGGTTGCAGATCCCTTGATGGCGCAATTTCCAACCCTGAGTCACCTCCACAGCCATCCTGGGCACTGAATGAGGTTGAAAAATAATGACTGTGATATGGTTAAAGACTGTCAACACCTGCATACGCACAAAAGAAATTAATTCAAACTGACCAGAAAAATATAATTTTGGTGTTTCTTAATCTTAGTTTACAATCTTTTGAAATATGATTATTATACTTGGCTATGTTTTGAAACAACAGTCTAATACTGCAGGTTAGGAAAAAAACAGACATCCTAAAAGCACTTTCTATCCAACAAAACATCTGTTTGGTGAGCAAATATTGATGGTCACTTTCATCCTTTGTATGTCTGAAATAACTGCATTTTTGAATCTGACCGCTACCATACAATTAAGAATATTTCATGACACAAAAGTTTCAGCAGAAACTGTCCTCTTGGCTTCCATTACTGGATACAGACATTTAGTGTTTGACTCCACTGTCCTGTTCTTTCCAGTCTATTCTATTCTAAGATCCAGGTTTCATTTCTTTCTTTAACCTCACTCTCCTTTCCAGTGACACAAACTCATTGAGTGTGAACTTGTCAATGAGAAAAAAAAAAGAAGTTCTAAAACTCAAATTAAGTTGATAACATATTAATTCAGAAAGACAGTATTTGGCCTGTTTTATATTTTCCTTTGTATTATGTAGCCCCAGCCATATGTCTTGATATCTTTATTCACCTGACCTGCAGTTTTTAAAAGTTTGTATGTTCCCTACACTCTTTATGTTTTCTCTAGAGTTCATATTTTACTTGCTTCATTCTGTTATTGTCATATAGATAGCACTTACACTGCCTGGGTGAGAAATCAGATTCCAGTTCTCATTGCATTTTCCTTGGCTCGTTTATTACTTGTATGGATGCATTGAAGCATTCAATAGTAGTTCCAGTTTGCAAACTTCCTGCAAAGGATGAGAACAATTATACTAATATTGTCCATGTAATTCTACATCTTGTCCTAACCCTAGTGGAGGCACCAACTTAAGTATATGAGAATTCAATAAATTATAATGGAAATAATACTAATTTAAAAGCAGTGTTTTGAAAGCACGGGCATGATTTATGGTCATAATATTATGTTTCCAGGCTCACTGAAGTGCATAGAGTTTAGAATGACATCAAGTGTTATACAGACAATGAAAGCTCCATGGCCATTCAGATTGCACAGTGGCACATTCTGTAGAATAACTATATTTTTCATTAAACAGATATTTACAAAGGAAAATAATTCCCCCAAACAACATAGGTGTAGGGCTAAACTAATAGAAAAATAATCTCTACCCCATACACTTCCGTCTCCTTTTCCCTATTGTGGATAACACACACTTGTTCTGTCTTGTCAGGTGAGACTACTGAAATAAGACTGAAGCTGAACTTCTAAAGACAACGATGGGACAGATTTCTTTTTTCCTAGTCCTTGCTCTTTCATTACATGTGAATAAAAAAAAACCAAAAAACAAGATCCAACATGTAAGAAAAAAATTAAGATATGACTCAAGACCTTGCTAATACTGACTGAGCCAAATTTTGAACTTCCAGGAAGCTCAGAAAATTCCTGGAACATTTTATCAGGGAGTTCCCCTGATTTTCAAAGACTCTTCTTCCTTGTTATAAGCAACATCAGAAGTAAAAAGTTATGAAACTACTCTGGAAAATGTCTCAATACTTTCGATCACAGCAGAAGCAGGAAATTATTCCAGACATCTCATCAAAGAAGAACAGATAACCATCAAGGCTCACTAGATCATTTGAAGTCCATCCAATACTACTTTAAATTAAAGATTTTCGTCTATTACTTCCTAAAGCCAAGTGATGTCTGTAGAGAGGACAGGGAATCAACTGCCTGAAGTCTAATTTCATCTCTTTGATGTAATGTTGAGAAAGCTTTTCTGCAGGATAAAGGCAATATCTTCATCACAGTAATATTGTTATCTAGAGGTGAAGGCCTACAGTAGATGTTGAGTTTCCCCACTTTTACATCACATAGGAAAAGAAACCCTGTTATGATATTTATTTTATTTCTAAAGTATTAAATGCCATCTCTGTATGCAAATGCTCTTCTGAACAATCAGGTGGCCTTCTATGATGAAGTGATTGGAATTGTTGACAGGGGAAGGCTGCACGATGACATCTACCTGGACTTCTGTAAGGCCTTTGATGGTGCCACACAACTTCCTTCTCTCCACACTGAGAGACATAGATTTGAAGGGTGGACATGGATGTGGTGGATAAGGAATTGGCAGCAGGGACACAGAGTTTTTGTCAATGGTGGTCTGTCCAGTGGGAGACCAGTGAAGAGTAGTGTCACTCAGAGGTTTTTATCGGAACTAGTGCTCTTTAATATCTTTATCAATGACAGACAGTGAGATCAAATACCCCCTCAGAAAGTTTGCAGATGACACAGAGCTGAGCAGTGCAATTTACACAACAGAAGGGAGGGATGTCATCCAGGTGGACCTGCACAATTTTGAGAAGTGGGCCCATGAGAATCTCACAAAGTTGAACAAGTCCAAGGGCTTTTCTTCTTTATCAGATCTACAACAAAGTGTGATTTCTCTGATTTCCTGTATGTTTTGATCCAGGAAATTCTGAATATAATTTTGCCTGTACTAGTCTTGATATACTAGTCTTGAACCCATGATGCACTGGACTAGTGCTATGTGCTTTTAAACACGTACACTGATAGGCTTTCTAGATCAACTGAAATGAGGCTGTTGAACACAGGAAATATCAAGTCCTTTGCTTTTGTACACTGAAGATCAAATGCAAGATAGTTGCTCAGTCATTATGTGTGTGCAGAATCTATTTGCTGAGGATTTTCTTCTGGCCAGACTTCTGCCTGACCAAAATCCTAAATTTTTTCCTTCCAACACAAAAGAAATTTTGAGGCACAGAAGAAAATGTATTAGGGGAAAAATGGATTAAAGAACTCCTACCCATGAATTCTTCCCCAGAAACCCTGTTATTGTCACTATTATTGCTTCGGAGAGTCACAGAAATTTATACAAGAAGCATTTCAGTTTAAGCTACTTGTGCTCTTATTCTGGTACTTACAGTGGCACAAAGGAGCATCTTACAATGTGGTCAGACAGCATGCCTCCATGACAGAAAAGTTCTAGGGGAATTTGGAGCCCTAGGATATCACAGCAAATACTGGCTGATGAAAAAATGCAGTTTCACTGTGTGGTGTAGCTTTAAAATCATAAATGTGTTTTATGTAGAGAAGAATTAATTCATCCTGATCTTTTGAATTAATTTATGCCATTAGCAGAGAGTCAGACATGCTGCTACAAAAGGATGGTGATGAGAGACTGGGAATAGTTGCTGCATAACTGTGACTGAGAGGTGCTTTAACATCAATACTGCAAACATTGAGCCAGACGTATCCAAGGCCTTGCCTGTGGCTTGATGACACATACCCTTTTCACAACAATCGTTGGATTTGTGGTAACAATCAAAAGGCATTTAAAATGCTTGGAATGTGGTTTAGAAACCCGCCTTGGCATCTCACTTTTCATGTCTTAGCATAAATGCCTCAACTGTTTTTATTGTTCTGCAACTGCTATTTTGAAAGAAGGAGCTTGGCCTGCAGTATTTGCATTCAACAATACTTGAAACAAAACATTAAAGTATTTTTTAATTATGCCAGTGAAATATTTCATACGAATAATGCCAACAGCTGGGTCAGACCTTTTGGTTTTGAGTAAGAGTTTATTCCAGGCTTGCTAATGAGACTGAGAGGTTCTTTTTTTAGAGAAAGTTTCTGATAAACTGCCAGTTTGGAAATACATTACAGAACAGGAATGTCTTTTCAATTTGTGTTGCAGTTGTACCACATACTTTATGTTTTTCTGATTTTTTGCCCTTATGACTCTATCATAACAAATTACTGCATAACTGATGAAACGGCACAGAACTACTTTCAATAAAATCAAGAAAAGAACAACGTTAACATGAAACACATTTAGGAAGAAATTACTTCAATTTGGTGGAACAAGACAGAAACACACTTACAGATCCATGGATAGACAAGGTATTACTCCATATGTTTAAAGATAGATCAATTGATTGATTACTCATTAGATCAGCAGGTCAATAGACAGAAAGATGGAAAATCCATCTGTTACTGAACAACTTGTTTAATTTTAAAATAAAGTACAGCATTTTTAGCTTGAAAAAGCAGCCAACAAGCTTTCTCTCCTCTGGGTTGTAGTTTATCTGGCAATTATTGACTAAGAATAATTTTCTAGATCTTAGTAAGAAAGAAATCAGAATATCAAGATGAAAGAATAATTTGCTTGACCCAAGAGGGAAGGAAAGTTGGTTAAACAGAAAAACTTCATCAAAACTTTTGTGGATAATCTCTCCTCTATCACAAGAAAAAACCCAAACCAGTTTTCATGTCTGAACATTTGAATTCTGATATACAGGTTTGAGATCATCTGCTTTTATGAACTTATTAACCAGTGAAACTCATCTGCTTTTGAATCAAAGGACGGGTGTGGGGAGACCCACTGCTGTTAATCACACTGAGATGCGAAGCCAATCCAGCTGGCTTTGGGGTAATGGAGCCAGCAAACTGGAAGAGCCGTAGAAGTTCCTGCCACCTAGTGCCAGCTCTGCCTCTCTTGCAAGGGAAAGTCTTCTGCTCACATAGCAGGTATTTAGCCTAGCATAATAAGGAAAATCAAACTAAATATCAGTTTAGGTTTACTACACCAGGCTTCAAAACACAAAATTCACCTCTTGTCACATGTTCAGTAAGTCTCTTTTATAAAGGTGAGAGCTTCTCATGGGAGGATGAAGAGCTGTGAGTGGATCTAATTGCAACTATTCCAGGAATCCTATTTGTGGCTTAGGCAGCTCTAACAACCCACACCCTTAAAACTTTACTGGTTTTATTCCTTTGGTTGCTGTGATCAGATTCAACCAGAGTCAAGGGAACATATGACACCTTTTCATATGTTGTTCTTGGCTTCTCAGGAAAAACTTGTGTCAGAATTATTGTTATTATGATTACTGTTACTAATTGGAGAGCACATTTAGATTTCTATTTCTTTATTTTATTATTTATTTATTTTATGTATTTCATTCATATATTATTTTATTTTACTTATTTTTATATCTATCTATTTTGATATCTTTTGATATACTATCAAGAATTCTACACTGACTGTATCTCTTTTAAAGTCTGCAAGGTGATTGGAACACATCCCGACAACTTCAGCAAACTCCAAAGACTATGTAGTCTCCAATTTCTATGTAATTCTTTAAAATGTAAGAACACACCTACTTTTTTCCCCGTCATCGCATTATTCATTTACACAGGAACTGAGTTTGCCTAATTTTTCACAACAGACACTTTGACCATTTTGACTCAGTAACTCATTCCTTTGGTTTGTTCTATGCCCAGAAGTTTTTGTTCACTGTGGGAAACAGTAATACCAGTAGCTTTAATGTTTCCCTTTTTCATAATATTTACATTTGTTTTTCCTTAAGGAGAAAATTTCTTTCTAAAAGAGTCTTAGTTTCTTTTTCTACTGATGCAATGGCTGTGATTCTGTGCAGAAGATAATTTTTGAACAATATACTGTTGGACCAATTTCTGAATCTGCGAACTACACTGACTATGATTTCACCTAAATAATTTATTTCAACTATCACCTCAAATTTTAAAAGTTATTGTGAAATCTTGCCATGAAGGATGTGACCTTTAATAGTAACAACCAGGAAAAATAACACCCAAACATGTGTTCCTTATTTTTTTTATTATGTCAGAAATATGGACTATTTCAGAAATACACACTTTCAGAAACATACACTACATTATCACTACACCCATTACTTCTGTACCCTCACGCTAGGAATAGAAAAGGAGAAAGTTCTTCTGTGCTATCCCTATTTAGCACATTTATGAGGCATGAGCTTGGCTCCAAGTATCTCTTAAGGGCATTATGGCACATAGTGGAGGGAAATATCTGTAAAAATTTCACACTGATGGAAAATTCCATGCAGACTAAATTCACTTTCTTCGTAAGTGAAATTATTAATATGAAAGATACCAGGAAATTATGGCCTGAAAGAAGTTGTAGATTCAAAATATAATAAATGTGATATAAAATGTTGTTGTGTGTCACCTGGAGACCAAATTGGAAACATTTTTAACTATTTGAAATAGTTCTGAAAAGTTCTTTAATTATCCAAAATTTCAGAAAACAAACTGCAAGAGAAGTAACTTTGAAACAGGAAAGTATCAATTCCTTTGTTTAACATACCTTTGTTTAACATGGTAAAATCACAAAACATCTTATAACACACATCCGTACAGTTTCCAGACAAATTAAGAACTCAATCAAAATATATGTTTTATTCCTTCTAGTGCACTCTAATTTTTAGATATGCTGTTTTCTTAAGAGAAGATGTGATGTGAGAGCCTTGTTTACCTTCCTCAGCAACTTTATTTTTTAAGGGTGATCTGCAGATCATTTTAGTTGGTTAGATGCCTTACCACTGCCTCAGACTTCTGCGTAGAAAGAAGTGGGAGGTAAAAAAAATTCCCCTTTTCCTTCTGATCAGCTGGTTGATACTGACAAATGCCTTCATTTCAAGGATAAAAACCTTTCTCAATGAAGAATTGGGATCCTTGTTCTTGCTCTTCCTCTGAGAATGTTTTGATTTGCTCATAATCAGTTTAAAGCTGACTCCTACATTGCACAGAAATGAACTGAATTTGAATCTCTCTGAATTCTCTACCATTTTGATTGTACTTTGTGTGGTATCTTCAGAGCACTAGGTTTAATGTGTTGCTGTGATCAGTACCAGACCAAAGGAATCACATACCAAAGCTGGCTACAAACTGGAATAACCTTTTTCTGGTTTCTGGCATTGGCCTTTTTCAGGGAAATCATCGGTGTAGATGTCTGCTTAGTAATTGTACTTTTGTCAAAGCTTTTTTGTTTTCTTTCTTTTAGGCCAGCTTAGAATATTTTATCACAAATACAGTGGAAAATGGTAGCTACCAATGATTTGTCTTCCACACATGGTTCAATATCTACTTTGTGACTCAAAATACCTATTTTTTTTAGTCACACTGCATTCATATTTATGGGAAAAATATCACTCATGATTACAAGATTATCAAAGTTGTGTATTAATGCAGTTTTCTTGACTAATTAAAGCATACAATTTCAAGAATATATTCTAAGAAACTTCATCCGGACACTGCAGCACTTCATAGGAGTTGGAGCAAGGCTGCCTCTGAAAATCATATTTTATTTCTAATTTATTTCTAATTTATAGGTCCTATCTCTTAAATTAAAGTGTCAATTTAGGTAAGTTTTCCTTGAAAATACTCTCTGGAGATCTAGGGAATCCTTGAGAATGGCTCTTGCTAAAGCTTTAGGAAATGCTGTTCTGGCTATGACTTTATAGGGAAAGACAGTTCAAAATCAGTTGCACCAACACAACAATTAGATTGTCTTGATATTTCTCTCCAAATGCTGAAAAAGGAAAAGAAAAAAAATCTAAAATTCCAACAAGCAGTGCGAAATTACTCTTTGACTTGCTGTTAGACAGAGAAGTGCAACAATACACATGGTATAAAATCCCTGATAATCTTAAACTGGGATTAATGGCAACCTACATGATGGTTGCTGTGGCTTTCTCTTCTGCCTCATCTTTGATTAGTACAGACACGCTGTTTGCTGCTGCCGGAAATGACTCATTTAACATAATCACTCTTGTTCACTTGCCAAAGATCTAGTTAGGTTTTGGCTAATTACTTTCATTAATTTTAGGTAGGTATTCTGGAATCATAACTTCATCACACAGTGACTACAGCTCAAAGCCTATCAAGTTGCTGGATGAAGTTCATAAGTGGAGAAACTTAGAAGTTGAAAACACACTTCTTGATTCAATAGTCTACTCTAATTTGCATTTGGTTCTAAACGGTTTTCACTTACCAGAAATGTTTTCTATTTCTAGAAACAGCTGTCATGTATCAGTTCAAAACACACCTCAAAGTTACAAATAAGTTTACAAATGTTGAATATCAAAAGAAGAAGGAGATATGATGATATTATGTACTTTCTGTACTTTCTGTACTTTTCT
>VWZV01010608.1:0-25176 GCA_013397155.1 Irena cyanogastra | reverse complement strand
CAGTCATGGAATGACACTCAGTGCCCCATTAAAGGGAGATATTTCCTGGAGGGAGGATTGATTTTTGGAAGAGATAAGAAAAACTGCCCAATTAACAGAACATTAACTGTCACACCTTCAACAGATGGCAAATAGAATATACACGTTATCTTTTAATCCATGACACCTGTTCTGTGCTTTTCCAGCTCGCTGTTCATGGAGGTGAAGGAGCTGTTCTTAGCAGCTGTGCGCAGCAACCCCTCAACTGTGGATCCTGATGTCCAGTGTGGCCTGGGTGTCCTTTTCAACCTCAGTGGGGAGTACGAGAAGGCTGTGGATTGCTTCAGTGCTGCACTCAGTGTGCGCCCCAATGTAAGAAAGGGGCAGACTGGGGGTGCTGGAGGCACTTGGAGGTTTATGGGTGAATGTTTGGGTGGAGGTGCTGCATGTATGAGAGGTGCATATTTGGAGTGGAGGAGTAAGACAGACATATGAGAAGGAGTAGTTAGCTTGGAGCTTAAAGAGATTCAATTCATCTCAGCCCTTTCTCTGTGCCCCTTCCTCCAGGACCACCTTCTGTGGAACAAGCTGGGTGCCACCTTGGCCAATGGGAATCGGAGTGAAGAAGCTGTGGCCGCGTATCGTCGGGCACTGGAGCTCCAGCCGGGATATATCCGCTCTCGCTACAACCTGGGCATCAGCTGCATCAACTTAGGTGCCCACCGGTGAGCACAGGATGGGCAGCTCTGCTGTGACCCATGAGTTTGTGTGTGTTTGTGGGAGTCAGACCGCCATAGGTTACGAGGGCAGGGCGACACTGCCTGCAGCCTTCTCTTGGCATAGGAGAGCAGAGCGAGTGTGTGGACTCTGCCCAGAGATCCAAGTGCCATGCAGTTACAGGTGGACTAGAGGCCATCTGGACTTCTGGTTCTTCTAGAGGGGAAAGGGAGACCTCTAGTTCTGGAGTGGGGTAGGATCTGGTGAAGAGGAGGAAACTGTTTTGGTGGGGAAATACTTTAGAAGCAAATGGGGAAGGGAGTGTGAGATGTACCATCCTCTCCTCTAAGAATGTGTATGTTCTCCTGTTGACAGTGAGGCTGTGGAGCACTTCCTGGAGGCTTTGCACATGCAGCAGAAGAGCCGAGGTCCGCGGGGGCAGCAAGGAGCTATGTCTGACAACATCTGGAGCACCCTGCGCATGGCCCTCTCCATGCTGGGGCAGAGTGACCTGTATGGGGCAGCTGATGCCCGTGACCTGCCCACACTGCTGCAGGCATTTGGCCTCCAACAGTGACTCTGGGATAGGCTCCCCTGCGAGTGCAGCGGTTGCCTAGCCCAGCAATGACCTTTCTTAAGGAGAAAATGTTCACAAGGGTTCACACACATCTTTGCCCTGGTAGGGCAGATCATTGACAACTGTTTATTTTTAAGTACCCCCCGGTGAAGTGTACAACTTCCCCAACCTGTCTGTTGTGGCCTGAGCATTTCTGAACGGTTCACATTATCACCTCCATGACAACTGACACTGCTGGTTCACAGATTATCAAAGTGGGGAAGACAGCAGCGTCCTGCCCTCTTGCCAGACTGCATTTGCAGTAGTGCCCAGCTTGGCTGTGAGAGCCATTCTGCAGACTGCCTGCAAGGGTGTGTCTCGAGTTCAGGGTGATTTGGAGGGGCGGGATTGCTGTTTCACCCAAAAGAGTGAAAAATTATGGGGTTTGAGCATGCTTCGCCATGTATGTGCTTGCATGTGTGTATATGTGGGTTGCTGGGGAAAACTGGGGCAGTAGTCCCCTTTTCTGGCCATTGGTGACTTCATGGTACAGCCAGATGCTACTTTCTCAGTGTCTCTTCATGAACTTTTTAAGATGAGAGTATTGTACTGATGCTGGGGACATGGGTGGAGGCCCTTACCCTGTCAGGGTTCAGGCTTGAGAGAAGGTGATAGGAATAAAAGTCTAAAATGTAGCCTCTCCCAAAATACGATGGGGAAAGGGGTGAAGTCTTAATTTTCTCTTGCTCATCTGTCATTGTTTTCCTTTGTGCAAAAGTCCCCATCTTGTGTGTAACTGAATCTTGTTAATTATAAATATCTGTATATGATTCTATTGGGGAAAATGTTTTTTTAATTGTAAAGTATTTTGTATAATAAAGGTATAAGCCCACTGCTTTTCAAAAGATAGATTAGACTGTTTCTCTATTTCTGTCTCCCCTTTTGACCCAGGTTTTGCTTTATTGATAGTTCATATGCAGATGAAGCCTAAAGGACTTCATTTTGCTGTAGCCCCAGGCTTCAGTTCGGTGAGCCAGCAAAGAGCCTCCCTGTGCCAAAAGCTCTCTTTTTTCTTGCTCAGGTTTAGAGGTTAGTGACACACTTTTTTCCCATCTTCTGGCCCTCTGCAGTGAGGGAAGTCGTGTTATATTTTATCACCTGTTTAAGGAATCTGACTGCTGCAGTTGTCAAGGCTGGGGGCTTAAACAAGAAGTGCTGCCCCTGTTCCATCAGGCACCTGTTTCTTCATACCTCAGCCTCACAGGCTTTTTTTTCTCTTGCTACTGGAGCAGGAAGTGTGTGCAGAGAATAGTATTTGCTGTATATTTTCTGAGCTTTATTTTCCCCTGTATCTCCCATCCAGCCCTGTGGCACTGACACCTACATGCACTGTTCTGAGACTGCTGTAGTGCATGCAAAACAACCTGCTGCTTTTGCTGTCTGAAAGGAAGGGAAATGCTGCTTCTGTGTCCTGCTCACCCACACTGCTGGTCAGAGATGTCTTTTGGTTTTTACTTATCTCAGTCCTCTGTCAGATTCTTTGCTTGGTGAAAGAAAACATTAATGCCTATGCTGTGCCTTGCTTGCTGTCTAGTTGTTCTCCCTTCCCCAGTTCTCTCCTGTTGCTCTCATCACTGATTTCCTTTGCCTCTTTGGTGCAACACATTCCTCTCTGTTCATATTTCCATTGCTTGGCCTTCCCTTTTACTCATCTTCAGATTTCATTAGTGTTTCTCCTCTCCTAGATTTCCTAGTTGCCTCAGTTTCCCTTGCAATGTTGCTTAACCTCTTGACTTTGTGTTGGTGTCCTTCCCTATCGCACATTTCCTCTGTCTCTGCAGGTAGGTTCGCTGTTAATATTTGTTCACTTTCCCTGGAAATTGTTCTCACTTTCTTCCCCCTTTGTTGGAACCCCTGTCCCTGTTGAATACTCTCATAGCATCTCTGCTACACCTTTTGCTGAGGCTGAACCTTCACCTAAGCACTGGTCCCAGTTTATTCTCCCAGGGCTGAGTGAAGATCGAGCTGCCTCTGTCCAGGTCCTGTGTGGCTGTCCTGTTAAGATCTGCCTTTGGAAGTGGGGTGTGGATGCAATGAGCACCAGCTGGCTGACTGGATCTGCATTCTGGTTCCAGTGCACGGTTTTTGTCTGCACTCTGCAGCCCTGTCTCTGGTGTCCAAACCCAGCTTGTGCTAGGGCTGTGTATGCATCATGACCCTAGTTTGCATCCAGCCACATCCATGTTTTCTGTTACCAAGCCCAGCTGAACAGCAGGGGTGGGTAGCAGATATCAAACATTTTAAATTCATGTAAAGGCAGTGAGGGATGTCTGCATGTCCCTAATCCAAACCCCTGCTCACAACAGGCCTAACCCCAATGGTATATTGGGGAGTTAAAGGCCTTGATCGTGCTCTCCAATTTTTTCACTTTTCCCAACACACAGGACTGTGTCAGGGCTTATCACCACAGAAAATTTGTAAGAGATCCCAGCATGACCTTTACCAGATTCTTGGGCTTACAAGACACAAACTAACCTTTCATAGAGCCATGAGTGGTCAAAGAGGGTAGTTCAGTACATGTTTTTCCACCCATATTTCTTGATATGTTTCTGCTGTATTTCTTCCTTGTGTTATATTTATTTGCTGTTTAAGAACCCCAGAAGTCATAGAATGTCTTGGTGATGGCTTTGCCACCCAGACAGAAAATGAAAATGTGCTTTCAGGTCCTTATAGCTCTAGCCACAGTGCTCCTCATTAACTTCCATCTTTGTCAAGGAAGTGGTTGTGCTGTCATTGTTTATTTTGCTTCACCACTACAGTTTCCTCTCTTGAGCTGCTGAGCCTCATTATGATTCTGAGTTTTCTTGAGTTGCAAACCCCTGAGTTCAAGTTTTGGGTCCCAGGCTCTTACCTGTTGTGCCTGTGTGTGCTGAGGTCTTTCTGATCTGGAAGGTGTTCAGACCAGTCCTTCTCTAGGGGAATGCTCTAGGGGTCATGACCTGATGTGAGTCTTTATGAAAAGAGCATCAGGCAAGCAGATGGTGGCTACTCTCATTTTCTCTAGGAATCTGCTGTTTGAGATAATGTCTGACTCAGAAGGTGCATCAGTATGTTTGTTTTAGAGCCTTTGGTGAATTTTTTCTACGCCTGTGACTTGTTGATTTTTAAACCATATGGTGCCTTTGGTCTTTACAATGTCTTGTGGATACACACAAGAACTGTGTTTAAATTCCTAAAGTATTTTCTTTTGTTTTTAAGCCTGCTGCCTCCTCCTTTCTGGTCTTCTACTTCAGTTTCTTTAAGACATAGAAACTAAAATGGTCCTACTACAGTCCACGTGTCCCCATGGGGAACCCTTTTCCCTACCTCTGTACCCCACTTCTCTATCTTTTCTATTTTTACTGTACAGCACTTCCTTCATGCCCTAGCCTGCCTCAGAGCCCTGACCACACACACTCTGCCACTTTCTCTCCTCTGAGCTGGCCCCTGCTGCTTGGAAGTCTTTTGGCAGGCAAGGAAAGACTGAAAGCAGCACAGCAGCTCTTCCACCTGCAGCAGCAAAGTGGCACCAGAGACAGGCCCGCCAGACAGGCCTCTCGGCCAGAGCAGACTCTGGCAGCTTCTCTGCGTCGTGGTCCCTTGCTCATGTAGGAAAGTGTTCCTTTGCACCCATGGGGGCGAAGAAAATCTTTTCTGTCACTGCTATGTTGAGTATGGCAAAGCATTGTCCTATATTTTCTGGTGTTTTTTAGATGCGTAGTTTGAGAAATGTAAAATTTTAAAACTCTGTACCTGTCCATGACTTTAGCAGGAGTTGTAGGTACAGAGATCTCCCGAAAAATTTGATGCCGGATGGGTTGGGTTTTTTCCTGAAGCGTTTCCATTGCTCTGTCGCATTTCTGAAGCAGAAGTGACACCTAGTGTTGAGTCGAGGGCAGGTCCTTGGCTGTCACGCGTGCTTGGATGGGGACACCAAAGGGTTTAGGAACACAGCTTGCTGATTAAACACAAAAGGGACAAAATTCTGGATGAATTTTCTAAACGTGGAGCTGTAGATGCAAAATCCGGTGCTGGGAAGCTAAGACGTTTTGAGGGTCTGTGGTAATTTGCCAGGCTTCTCCCCACTGCTGAGCATGGGTCTTTGTGTTTGTGGAGTCCAGCTTAGCAATTATTCTGTGGAAAATCATTTGTACGTTTATTGAAAAACCCAAAAACCGACCCAGTGGGGTTTCTGACATTTTGAACTAGCAGTTATTCACAGACAACCTGTTGCCTTTTCCTTCATCTGATAAGAGGAGACTTGGGAAAGGAAATAATAGTTAGAAAAGATCTTCACTCTGCTTTCTGATGTCCGTGTGTTGTCAAGTGGGACTCATAAGACTTTTGTCAGTCTATCTTTGCTATGCCTGTCTCTTTCCAGCACCATTTCTTTGGAGCTCACTCACAGTGTTGTGACTGAATATGCAGCAGTCATCCAATAGGATTTTGTCATCTCTCTTTTTTTCTGAGAAAGTGGTGTTCAGTTTGCTACACTGAAGAGTAGCAACTGGGAAGTGCCGCAAACAGAGAAAAGCAGAAAAATGGGAGTTTGTGTGAGATACATGCTAGGCAAAATAAGGGCTTCTTTTTTTTCCCCCTGAAAGGTTTGGTAGTGAATGTATTTATTAGCATGTAGGCTGTCCATAGTTTCTATGATCCAGTGGCATATTCCTATGTTGCATTTTTGGGGGCTGTTTTGCTTGAGAAATAGAAGTTGGAGAGTGAAAAGTGAGAAAGAAACTTTGTTTTTGCAATGAAGAATTACATTACTAACACTAACAACTGCTAAGTGAGTAAAACCCAAAAAACCACCCTCTCCAACCACAAAACTAAACCTCCAAAATATAGGAACCAGTGTTCTGCTGCCTTGGGTCCAAAACTGCCAGACAAAGATAGCAAACAGAAATTGGGCGGCTATACTTCATGTGTGATTTTATTGATTTTTTAATCCTCTTGTTTTAAAGTAAGGAGTAAAAACAGAAGAGTACTGAGATACAAACTAAGGTATCCACAGTGACAGAGCAGGATAGGAGCACCACAGGATCTGGTGGCTCAAGGAGTTTGCTGTTAATTAGATTTTTCTACCCTTGTACGTTTTCCAGCAACGTGAAGTGGGTGCATATGTGACACCCACAGCTTTAAGTGAAATTGTTTTATCACCTTGCAATCTAGTAGTAAATAGTCCCTAAATAAATAAATAAACCCCAGAAAACCAGTTTTATAAAAAGGATGAAAATATTTTAGTCTTTATTCTTTTGTTGCTGGAGTGTTTTTTTGCATAACTGCACATTTTGAAAGAATCTGTGTGTCGTCATTCATCTCCTGTTGCTCCTTCTGTTGCTTTTTGTCTGCTGAGGGCAATAGAGGAAGAGGGGTTTATCCTTCTTCTCCTGTCTTTTCACTTTTGTCCCACACTTTCTGATTTTGAGACACTGCTATTTCTGCAGAAGGGAGATAAGAGGAATTTTGGGAAACATTGTTACCCATAAATTTGCTCCACCCAAAGTGTTGTCCAGCTCTGGGGACCTCAGCACAAGTCTCAGGCCATGGATCAGTTGGAATGAGTTCAGAGGAGAGATATGAAGACGATGAGAGTGCTAGAGCGCCTCTCCTGTGAGGAAAGGTTGAGAGAGCTGTGGTTGTTCTGCCTGGAGAAGGCTTTGGGGTGACCTCATTGTGGCCTTCTAGTACCCAAAGGGGCTAAAAGAGAGCTGGAGAGGGACTTTTCGACAAGGGCACGCAGTGGGAGGACAAGGGAGAATGACTTCAAGCTGAAAGATGACAGGTTTAGTTTGGATATTAGGAATAATTCTTTACTGTGAGGGTAGTAAGGGACAGGAACAGATTGCCCAGAGGAGTTGGGAATTCCCTATCCCTGGAATAGTTCAAGGCCAGGTTGGATGGGACTTTGAGCACCTGGTCTAGTGGAAGGTGTCCCGCCCATGCCAGGGGGTTGGAATGATCTTTAAGGTCTCTTTCAACCCAAACCATTCTGTGATCCACAATGAATAAAAGCAAACAAACCCAACCTACAAAGAAAACTGCATAAATATTTCCAATATCAACCTCTCAACCCCACCCTGTGGTGTTCTGCATTGTTCAGTGACTTACTTCCTTGTGCATAAAGCACCATATAGGTGAGATTAACGACATTAAAATCCATTTAGTTTTCAATCCAATCACACTAGGACAGATGGTCATTGAGAACCAGGAACTCATTTCTTCCTGTGAACCTGGGAGTATTTGTGCAGAGATCCTTCACCACGTTTTTGCAGTAGCACAAAAAACACGGTCAAGGATTCCATCACATATCATTCCATCATACATTGCCTTTTGATTTTCCTCGAAGCCATGGAAAGCCCCACTGCTGGCTTTGGTGCTCTCCAGGGAGGACGTGGGTGACTCAGGAGTTCAGTGTTGGCTGCACCACTCTGTGCCACAGTTGAGACAGACTCGGTCTTTGTGATGCCTTCATGGCTCACACATTTGATCAAAGGTGCTTTCTGAGTCTGCAGGTGCTGAGAAGGATGGGAATGTTTAGTTCATGGTTAATTATGTCATTACACTTCTTTTTTCTTTCAGAAGCACAACTAAGTATTTCAATGGGTAAAAACATATTAGCAAGCTAAGAAGAATGAATGTTGTTCAATGGCAGTGTAAATCCATCCTATTCTAGGCTTTTAGTCCCTCTTTCAAGCATTCCTCACATTGGTGTGCTCATTCTTCCTCCTTTCTCTTTACCAGACAGTGGACACAATGGTTCAGGAGTGGAATGGGCTTTCCCCCTTTCCAGCAGCACTGAACTGCAGCCTGAGGTCACTGCAACACACAAAAACATGTCCTAAACGTGTGATTTGCCTGTTCAGAAAAGGGACTTCTCATCTAGCTGTTGCTATAAAGTGAGGACCTGTTTCTCCTCAAAATCCCAAAATTTCAATTCACAAATTTCAATTGCTCTGCTTCCACCCTCTGCAGAGCAGCAGAACAATGGACCACATGGAAAAAACCCCAAAGCCTCGAGTATTTTTATGCTGGCTTAGTTTTGTGGTCTGGCACACCATGGGCTCAGCCAAGCACCAGTGAAAGAGACGCAGCATGAGGACTTGGCTGGATCTGGTGTACAGGCTGCTTGTTTTGCAGGGATGAACTATCTCCCTTCCCAGCTCCCCATCTTCTCCAGTTACTTCCCACCTGACAGAACAGGGGTGCCTCAAGTGAATCAATGAAGATCCTATTGCTTTCTCCTGCTGCAGAACAGCTTTCTGACATGCTAGCCTGTGAACCTGTCAGAAAATATGTTACAGACTGAACCTGCAATGAGAAAAAAAGAAAAAAATATTGCCACTGCAGCTCTGCCAGAGCCTCCTGGCCCTGCTTTAGCAGCTCTGCCTCTCTGCAGCTGCTCAAGCGGTTACATAGGTGAGAAGGAAGAAGATAATTTAATAAAACCCTATTTAAATGCCCTCTCTCTCAAGTGGACATCTCCCACTAAAACCCTTTGGAAAATCAACACTGTTTATTATATATGCTTCACAGGTAAAGAAAAATTTGCAACAGGCAGAGAAATTCTACAGCTGGTGCGTCACAAAGTACTTTGATAAGCTTTTATTGCTATAATTCATCTGCTTTTGGAGGAGAAGGACAAACAAGAACCAAAGTTCTAAGGTTTTATCAAGTGCTTATGCTTCAACAGACTTTTGACCCAAAGCAATAACACGACGGGTTGTAGAAAGATCAAAATTTAAATAAAATAGTTAATGATTTTTGTTCACTTATTGACCATTTCTCAGTTCTGTTGACTGAGGTGTTGCACAAGGCTTCTGTGCAAGTATAAATGCAGGGAGGTGAGATGCCCTTAACAAACTGCAGCCCTGCCCTGGAGGAATTGCCCTCAGCTCTCCCCAGCCCTGCAGCTGAGATCAAGGTAAGAGGCACACTTTGTATAGGAGAGCTGGAAGGGTTTCTTGGGCAGCTGCTGTGAAATGAAGGGGAGGGAAGGAGGCTTTAGTGTTGGCTGAGAGCTGCAGCACAGACGTGAGGGTCTGCTGTGTGCCTGTGCACAGACTGAGCCCATCCTCCAGGGCATGAGGAGATGGCTGCTGCAGGAGAAACAAACCTCACCAAGGGAGAGGGTGGAGAAGGACAGTGATAACACAATTCGCGGATGTGAAAATGAAAATATTCTACAAATTTATCTTGGTCATAGGATCTTTATGTTGTATCAGCAAAATTAAATGGGTCATTGTTCATACTTTTTCTACAGGTAGAAAGCAATTATAGTAGTGCTTAATCAGTGAGTCTGAGTTCAGGTCCCCTCAGCTTCCATATATGCTTTTATAACTGTGAAAAAATACATGGTTTTAGTCACATGGAAGATTTTTCCTAAAAAAGTGAGGTCTAAGTGATTCAGGTTTTGAAATTATGATGCACATGCCTTGCATGTTACCATATTACTATGGCTTTTAATCTTACTGGGGATATCTGTCTTTTCCCATCCCTTTTCTGGCTTTTTTTGTCCCATTTATTTGCCCTGAAATGTAAATCCTTGTTTCAGTAACTGTTACATAATTTAGAGAGGAAGCTGTTATCATAACTGACTGCTCATTACTGTTCCTGCAGCTGTTACTAATAAACACTGTGTTTTTTAACTGAACTCAGATGACTGTGGGGAATTAGATACGTGTATTGGTAGTAGTGTTAGGAAAAGACATTCAAAACCTGAAATTTGGTCTGATTTAAAGAGCTGATGCTTACAACTTGATTGCTTCTCAGTGAATGTCAAGAGAAGGAATCTCTTGATTTCAGTAAAATTCGTTAAAAAAAGAGAAATAAGGTGTTTCAGTGAATTTAAAGTTAATTTCTGCCCTTAAAAGATAGCCCCCCCATTTTATATAAAAAATTAACTTTCTTTTAGAAATTAATTGCATCTCCCACTACTTTTATATTGCATTCTATGTGGTTTATGAAACCTACTCCAAACAATGAGTGCCAATTTCTAAAATATTTCTCAACTGCAGTATCAATTATCAAAAAAAAAGTTTTATCAATGGTTGTATATTTGATTTCATTATTATTTAGAGTATATCAATAAGATGTTAAACAAAATGCTCAGATGTCCCTCGCACAAATACGTATTAAATGAAGCTGGACTGTTGTGGTGTACAGATCTCATTTTACTCTTTTCCTCCAAATTGAAATTTCTATGTCATGTCCTCACTCTTTCACAGCTGCTGCTATTTTTATCTTCTGCTGAAAGTGTTTTACATTTCCTTTTTACCTTTCGTCCCCTCTGGTTTCCAGCATTTCATGTCCGGTGTGTAAAGGCCTCTTACAAGCATTGCTTGTTTTCTGTTTTCATTTTCTGTAGGCTGCCATCCAACAGCAGAAAATCCAAACCCCAGAAGCCCTGCTGAGATGGGAAAAATCATTGTTTATCAGCATGCTAACTTCCAGGGTCTGTCCAAAGAATTCCACACCAACATTGCCAACCTAAAAGATGCAGATTGGAATGATTGTATCTCCTCAGTGAGAGTAATCGGCCACCCTTGGGTGGCTTATCAGCATGCAGACTACCAAGGACAGTTACTGGTACTTGAGGAGGGAGATCATGACTTCGTTGGTAAAAAGATGAACGACAAGATCAGCTCTCTGCAGGTGATCACTGAAAATCTGCACCATCCCCAGATCACTCTCTATGAACATGCTGATTATCGAGGGAAGAGCAGAGTAATAAGAGAAGCAACCAACCTGGCTGCAGGACATGACAACGACAGCACATCTTCCCACAAAGTCCAGAGAGGTGTGTGGCTGCTGTGTGAGCACAGTGATGGAAGTGGATTTCAGTACCTTGCCCGAGAGCACGAACACCTTCCAAATTACAAGGCAATCAAGTTCAATGACAAGCTTTCCTTCCTGCGCCCCCTTCGCCCTGGCTGTGGCTGTTAGAATGCAAATCCTGCAGCACTGAGAGAAGATGCAGCCCCAGCAAGAAATCTGAGACCTTGTTTTCTGCCTCTGCTTATGTCACTTTTCCCCCAGTCTCACAGGACCATCAAATGTGAGAGCTCTCCTGCCCCACAAACGGCCTCTGCCATTGTCTGTAATCCATTTTGTGTTGGTGCCAATAAAGAATCTTTTTTCAGTCAGCAGTGGGTTTATTTTATTATTATTACCCGTTTAGTGTAGGTAAACATTTTGCTTTCATGGAGAGATGTCTCTGTGTATCCAGAGAATGTTTTGTGCAGTCACTTGCAAACATTTTTTATGGATCCATCCTGTAGAATTTCATTTCCTTCCAGTTTCACTGTTCAGAAACACTGCAACCAGACTAAAGAGCTTGGTAGAGCATTTTGATTATTGCTGTGATGCTGGGCCAACTCTCACCTGTGGCCTGTATTTAACTACCCTGTGAATTATTGTATCTCAAGGCATTGATCATAGAATCCTAGAATCCTACGAAGTCTGAGGTTGGGAGCTGCCTTAAAGATCATTCCAACCCTCCTGCCATGGGCAGTGACACCTTCTGCTAGACCAGGTTGCTCAAAGTCCCATCCAACCTGGCCTTGAACACTTCCAGGCACAGGAAATCTGCAACCTCTCTGAACAACCTCCTTCAGTGCCTCATCAGTTTCACAGTAAAGAACTTTTCCATAACATCTAATCTAAATCTCTGCTCTTTTAATTCAAAACCATTCCATCCTCATCCTATTACTAGTTTCCCCACTTAAAAAGCTGCTCCTGCTCTTTCTGATAAGCCCCCTTCAAGAGATGGAAGGATGCAATGAGGTCTCCCTGGAGCTTTCTCTTCTCTGGGAGGAACAACCCCAGTTTTCTCAACCTGTCTTCATAGGAGAGGTGCTCCCACCCCATGACCATCTCCCAGTCTGTGCCATTGTCTGGGATTGCCCTGACCCGGGTGCAGCACCTTGCACTTAGACTTGAACTTCATGAGTAAGTATGGAATCACTTCTCAAGTTTGTCAAGGTCCCTCTGGATGAGATCCTATCCTTTTGTTGTGTCAGCTGCACCCCTCAGCTTTGTGTCATCTGCAAACTTGCTGAGGGTGTCACTGATAAAGATCTTAAACAGAATAGAGCCCTGATGGATCCCAGTTATCACTGGTCTCCTTCTGGACATAGAGCCACTGACGACAACTCTCTGGCTGTGTGGCTATTTCCCAAATAGCCCACCCTTCAAACCCATGTATCTCAGTTTGGAGATAAGGATGCCATGTGGGACCATGTCAAAGTCCTTAAGGAAGTCGAGGTATGTGAGTGATATTGGTTGGTTTCCCCTTGCTCATGGCTGCAATCCCTCCATCACAGATGGCCACCAGATTGGTCAGGCATAATCTGCCCTTAGTAAAGCCATGCTGGCTGTCTTGGATCATCTTCTTGTCTTGCATGTGCCTTAGAATTGCTTCCATGGGGATCTGCTCCGTGATCTTCACAGGCATACAGGTGAAGTTCACTGGTCTGCAGTTCCCCAGATCTCCCTTTCTCCCCTTTTTAAAAATGAGAGTGATGTTCTCCTTCTTCCATTCACCAAGGATTTCACCTGAGGCCATGACTTTTCAGATGTGATGGACAGTGGCTTGGCAACACCAGCCAGTTCCCTCAGGACCCTGGGATGCCTGTCATCCAGTCCCACAGACTTGTGCTATTCAGCTTCATCCAATGGTCTCAAACCTGCTCTTCACTCACAGTGAGAGGGACTTCATTCCTCCAGCCACTACCTGCAGCTTCAGCAACTCCAGAGACATGGGAAACCTGACTTCCAGTGAAGACTAAGGCAAGGAACACACTGAGTACCTCAGCCTTCTCCACATCCATTCCCACCAGTTCTTGCTTCTTGTTTATTGGCAGGGAGTGGGGGTAACACTCTACTTGGCCTTGATTTTCTGCCCAGTGTTCTTGCAGAAGCCCTGGTGTGTCAGTCCACACAGGCAGGCAGCTGGGACAACTACAAGCTTGTGGCTAGAACACAAAGAGTAGAGCTATTTCCATTTCCATGGGCTTGTGAGCACCCAGGCTATAGAGGCCAGTTATTCTGGTGCTTGAGGAGGGAGAACACAGTGTTGCTGGTGAAAGATGAAGAATAGGATTAGCTCTCTGCAGCTGATCACTTAAAATATGCACAATCTGCACATGAAGCCCAGAACACACAGTGCTATCAACTGCTGGGCTTTGTCCCCCTTTGGAATAAACTCTGCAGGCTGTGGGGATATGTCAGCCACTCATGCTCCTCTGCTTGGCTCAGGGGGGCAGATGCAACGGGGATAGCTCAGAATCCATGTGTTTTGGGGCACATCTTACTGCTTTGCAGCCAGTTTCAGGTTTCCTTGCTCTGTTCACCAAAGTGGGAGTTTCAAACTCAATTCCAAGCGCATCTGGCATTCTCCCTGCTCTAGAACATGTGTTTTATATTGGCAAGTCAACTGGCAAATGTCACCTTCTGCCCAAAAGAGTTTGTGGAAGAAATGGTTTTGGAAGTCTTTTTGAAGTGCCTTGGTCTTGTCTGAGAGATCCCTTTCAGAATCTCAGCATGAAAATGATGTTACATAAGCACTGTTAATAGGAGAGAGATTATTTTGGATGTCTCTAGTTGTATTTGCTAGGAAATACACTTAATGATATTTCCTTTTTGAAAACCACCATTTCTTGAAGAAGAAAGAATATCTCTGAGTTTTCCCTCTGTTTCTCTTGGGCAAAGAAAATATTACATTACCTCCCAAAGCTGCTGTTACTCTGATTTTAATCAGTTGGAATTCGTGTCTGCCTCTGTCTCTTCTGAGAGGAGAGGGGATTTTCTTCACTTTGGGGGTTGTGAGGAGGTGGTCTGGTTGCTCTTGGGGCACAGTGCAGGGCAGACCAGCTGGCAATTTCTACACTGCCCAGATAGCAGTACCCTCGGAATCATCTTCTCTGGTCATCCTCACCCCTCAGCCTCATGGCAGATTTTAGGAGGCCTCTTCTCTTTAGGAGAAGGATACATCACCAACCGTGGCATTCCCTACTGTACTTCTCACATGATGTTTGTCCCTATAAAAGCACACTGTGCAATACTCTTGCCCAGTAAAGACTAAAGCATTGGCATCTCAGTCTGCCTGCCATCCCAGGAATAAACTGTACCTGGAGGTCCCAAACCCTGCTAAACTACACACGGTATTAAAAAGAGTAAAACAACTGCTTGCACGATCAACAGTCAGCAAAAAACCTTCACAGAGGGGATTATTAATCCACATTTGAAGAGAATGCAAGGTAAGGAAGGCTTGTAACAAGTGGTATTCCAAAAGGAGATGTCTAGACAAGAATGCTTAGACACTATGGCTGTGACAGAGAGGTGACACATACACAGGCTCAGCTTTTCTCTGCTTGATCAGAACCACCCTCAGAACAGGTTCAGGCGTGCTTGGGTAAACAAGGAATATAAAATGTGGGCTCAAAGTCAGATTGTGTATGCCCAGTAAAAGGTGATGTTACACATTAACCACTTATGTTATTTCTTAATGATGCCTTTGTTTCCGTGTTTCAGGGCTCTGGTGCAGCTTCTTTGGATCAGCTTTGTAAGGAGCCACTGCGACTCTTCCCCTGCAGTGCAGCTCCATCGCCCAAGCAGCCCTCCATCTCAGGAGTGGAGGGAAACCAGCAGACAGAATATTCTGCTGCATGTGCCTTAATCTATGTTTTTTGGCTAGATGATTTAATATTCACTTGGGGAAACTCAACCTCTTTTCCAAGTACAGAATTCTCAAACTTGCTGTTTGCAAGCTAGCAAGTTTTGACTGTGGCTTTCTCCCCCACTCATTTCATCTGGTACTGGAATTCCCACAGCATGAATTTACAGCATCTCTTAATGTATCCAACACTGAAAAGCCATTGTGGGAAGCAGGGATGAAGCAACTTTTTTTTTTTCCCATATGCATCTTCAATACATCTTCCCTTTACCCAACAACAGAGCTGCCCTACTTTCAATTCAGTTGCTGATGCTTCCTGTAGTTTTTTCTTGGTTTTCTTTGTCAGAGTATTCCTCCCCCTTACATTGCTGTGTTTTCTTGGCAGTGCCTTATTGACTCTGTTAATCAAAGCAATACTACAGCAGAGCTTAAACGAGATTCTCCATACCTGTAAATCAAATCTCAAAAAATGCAAAGCATTTTGCTGACAAAAGCAATAATGAGAGACTTTCCTTCAGAGATACGTAGAGGTCATCAGGAAAGTAAATGTGACACAGTCAAATGTGTGCAGCTGGTTGTTCCTATAAGGAATTCCCTTCCTTGGACCAAACTTGTTTTTTTCATTTACACGGTCCCAAAGCCCAGCCCACTGAACAGTGTCCCCATCAAATCTATATGTTTCCAATTTAGAAAGAAGGAAGTTGTGAGGGACCATGTCAAAGGCCTTGCAGAAATCCAGATAGATGACATCTGCAGCCCTTCCCTTTTCCACTGAAGTAGTCACTTCATTGTACAAAGCCAGTATGTTATTTGTACTGGATTTTCCTTTGCTGAAGCACTGCTGGCTGTCTCAAATCACTTCCCTGTCTTTTATGTGCTTACAAATACAGAAAGCAATAAGCAGGAAGCAGTTTGAGTTACTTGTTAACGCACCTCCTTGCTGAATCACCCTAACTGAGCAAGGCAGTGCTTGGGTAGGTGAATACTCTGATAAAAGATAAGAAATCTTTACGAATCTCTTCTCCCTTGAGGAAGTGCCATATCTTGGGGCAGTAGTGCTGTGCTGCTGGCACCTAAATGCCTGTGCTGTCATGCACACAGTGAGCAGACGATAAACCTTATCAGGATCAATGGAAACCATGAACAAATGGTGACCCCCAAGGGTCCATGCTGCCACCAGTGCTATTAAATATCTTCCTTGATGTCACAGACATGGGGTCAGATGCACCCTCAGCAAGTCTGCAGAGGACACCAAGCTGAGGGGTGCATTGTTGTGCTGGAAGGAAGGGACTGTTAGGAAGGGCCTCGAGAAGCTTGAGAAATGGCCTGATGTGAACCCCATAAATTTCAGCAGGACTGAGTGCAAGACTCTGCAACTGGATGTCAGAGCAATCACCAGGAGCAGTGTAGGCTGAGGAATGAATGGGCTGAGGGCAGCCCTGGGGAGAAGGAGCTATGAACACTGGTGGATGAAAATGTGGACATGACCTGACGCTTGCCACCTAGAGAGCCAACTATATCCTGGGCTGCATAAAGTGTAGTTTGCAGGATGAGGGAGATGATTCTTCCCTTCTAATCTGCTGTGGTGAGACTCTACCTGGAGTCCTGCATGCAACCGTGGGGTTTCTTGAACAAGAGAGACACAGAGCTGTTACAGTAGGTCTAGAGGTGGGCCATGAAAATGGTCAGAGGGCTGGAGAACCTCTTACAAAGAAAGGCACAGATACTTGGAGTTGTTCAGCCTAGAGAAGACAGTGCTTCTGGGAGACCTCATTGCAGCATTTCAAAATACAAAGGGGCTTATAAGAAAGGCAGAGTGAGAGACTTTTTACTATGGCCTTTCCAGCTGAAAGTGCCTAGGTTTAAGCTAGACATTATGAAGAAATTCAGTGAGGGTGGTGAGGTGCTGGAAAAGGTTCTCTAGAGAAGATGTGGGTGCCCCATCCTTGGATCTCCCCACTTAGTCAGTTTGTAGGGAACACCAGTTTACGTGTGAGTGTTGTGTGCTGGAGGGTAAGAAGGCTCTGCAGAGGGATCAATGGGCTGAGTACGATAATGTGAAGTTCAACAAGGGCCAAGTTCTGCCCTGTGGTCACAAAAACCCCACAGGTGGTAAACAGCAGCTGAACATGAGCCAGCTGTGTCCAGGTGGCCAGGAAGGCCAGTGGCACCTGGCCTGTATCAGTGATAGTGTGGCCAGTAGGCCCAGGACAGTGATTGCCCCCTTGTACTCAGCACTGGTGGGGTCACACCTTGAGTGCTGTGTCCAGTCCTCGGCCCCTCACTGCAAGAAAGACATGGAGGGGATGGAGTGAGTCCAGAGAAGGGAGATGAGCTGGTGGAGAGTCTGGAGCCCAGGTCTGATGAGGAGCATCCAGAGCAGCTGGGGTTGTTCCAACTACTGTGGTTCAGACAGCTTCTGAAGGAGGAAAAGCCTGAAGCTGAGTTCTAAGGTTATTAAGTCACTCACACTTCAATGAACTTTTGAACCAGAGCAATGAGATGTCTGGTTGTACGACATCGAAACCAAGATAGAATATTTAATGATTTTTGATCCCTGAGCATGATATCGACCATTCTCAGTTCCTTGGAACTGGGTGATTTGCACTTTCACTTCTGTGCAAGTATAAATGCAGGGAGGTGAGATGCCCTTTGTTGGAGTAACACCAGTATCGCCGGTGGGACGTGCCCTGACTTGTCTGGCCCTGCGTCTGAGCGTAATAGCAGCGATCGAGGTGTTCAACCCCAAGAGACACTGACAGCTCACGTGGCAGTAAGTCCAGGTTTGTCAGGCTCCGGAGGTGGTGGTGGTCTCTGCCTGAGACACTTAAGATGAATGGTGGAGGAAAAGGAGGAGTCCTGAAGGAAGGTTATATCCAGAGTTTATTCCTGGCCCACAGGCATCTGAATCTCGCAACAGCTCCGACAGGATCTATCTATCTATCTATCTATCTATCTATCTATCTATCTATCTATATCTATCTCTTAACAGCTTCTTGATGGTTCCCAACTGACTGACCACATGGCTTGCTTCCCCTCTCAACCCCGGGGGAGAGGGTAAGGGGAGGGGTTGCAAACCCACCAACCCAGTGAGGCAGAAGGGGGTTTAAAGCTCAGTGTTAAGGTATCTTTTGAATTTGCCCAATCCCCGATGTCTCTTATTTGACAGGCAGTTCTCAGGGAGAGTCTGGGTAGGGGAAGGGGTTGATAAACATCTGGGTGAGGCCCCTTTGGGGAGAAACCTAAACTACTGTGTCATCCCACTGCTACAGCCCTCCACAAATTGCAGCCCTGCCCTGGAGGAATTGCCCTCAGCTCTCCCCAGCCCTGCAGCTAAGATCAAGGTAAGAGGCACACTTTGCACAGGAGAGCTGGAAGGGTTTCTTGGGCAGCTGCTGTGAAATGAAGGGGAGGGAAGGAGGCTTTAGTGTTGGCTGAGAGCTGCAGCACAGACGTGAGGGTCTGCTGTGTGCCTGTGCACAGACTGAGCCCATCCTCCAGGGCATGAGGAGATGGCTGCTGCAGGAGAAAGAGAGGGGGCCAGTGACACACCGTTGTGAGGGGTGAATGTGAGAGTATTTACAATTTACTCTGGGTATGCTCCTAAACCAACACACACAACTCATTTGAACTGAGTAGTTGTGGGCACATATCTTGTTTTACGTTTTTGCTCAAAGCTGAAATTTCTGTCATGCCCTCACTCCTTTCCAGCTGCTGCTATGTTTACCCTCCGCTAAAAATGTTCTACTTTTCCTTTTCTCCACCACACTTCCCATAATTTTGTGTCTGGAGTATAAAGTCTTCTTACAAGCATTCCTTGTTTTCTGTCTTCCTTTTATGCAGGCAGTAATCCAGCTCCTATAGCAAGTAATCTGCACTCCAGAAGCCCTACTGAGATGGGAAAAATCATCATTTATGAGCATGCCAACTTCCAGGGTTTGTCCAGAGAATTCACCACTAACATTTCCAATCTAAAAGATGCAGATTGGAATGATTGTATCTCCTCAGTGAGAGTAATCGGCCACCCTTGGGTGGCTTATCAGCATGCAGACTACCAAGGACAGTTACTGGTACTTGAGGAGGGAGAGCATAACTTTGTCGGTAAAGAGATGAATGACAAGATCAGCTCTCTGCAGGTGATCACTGAAAATCTGCACCATCCCCAGATCACCCTCTATGAGCATATCAACTATCAAGGGAAGAGCAGAGTAATAAAAGAAGCAACCAACCTGGCTGCAGGACACGACAATGACATCATGTCTTCCCACAAAGTCCAGAGAGGTGCCTGGCTGCTGTGTGAGCACAGTGATGGAAGTGGATTTCAGTACCTTGCCCGAGAGCACGAACACCTCCCAAATTACAATGCAATCGATTTCAACGACAAGCTTTCCTTCCTGCGCCCCCTTCGCCCTGGCTGTGGCTGTTAGAATGCAAATCCTGCAGCACTGAGAGAAGATGCAGCCCTGGCAAGAAATTTGAGACCTAGATCTCCATCTCTGCTTGTGTTGCCTTTTGCCCCAGTCTCACAGGACTACTGAACGTGAGAGCTCTCTGCTGTGTTGCACTGCAGATCTGTACTTCTCTATCCTGCCTTGCATGCTTCTCCTGCCCCATAAATGCAATAATCATCACGCTTGATCATATGAAAGGTTGTCCAAGCTAGGAGGCATGCCAGATGTGTGAAACCTATTGCACTCTCAGGAGGCATTCCAGAGTCCTGGGCTTTGGAATGTAGAAGCATTGCATGTTTCTGTTGCTAAGTAAAACACAAAGTGTTAGTACAGAACCAGCACCACTTCTGTAATTTGCTTTGCAATGCCCTTGTGGTACTGTGGCCTCTGCCATTGTCTGTAATCCATATTGTGTTGGTGCCATTAAAGGATCTTTTGCAATCAGCAGTGAATCTGTTTCGTGCATCTTTAGAATAAATAAATATTGCTCTTTCATGGTGAGATGTCCCTGTGTATCCAGAGAATGGTCCATACAGTCACTTGCATATTTTTCCTGAACGTCTCCTGGAGAATTATATCTCCTTCCAGTTTCAATGGTCAGTAACAGTGGGTTCAGGCTTGACTCAAAATATCTTGGTGAGCATGTAGCTTGCTGCTCATCCTGGCCAAACTCTCACCTGCAGATTGTACTTAGCTATCACATTGTTGGTTGTATCTCACAGCAGCGATTGGCTTGTGTTTTTAAACCTGTAATAGCTTGATAAGGAATGAGGAATGACAAGGTATTTCAGGAACTGGTTAGCAATATGCAAATTTAAGGGGAAGTTCACAGCCTCAGCTCTCCTCCATCCCTGCCTGGTGACAGCTGCACGCCCTGAGCTGTGCATTGTGGCAGCTGGCACACGGCAGCTCTGCACTGCAGTGTTTCTCTCCCTCTGTGCTGACCTGCTGGTTGCCCCCATTTCCTTGCACTGGTCACTGGGCTGGTCACACAGGAGCTGCACTTGGCCCTTTTGAACCTCATGGGGTGCACATGGGGCAGTGCTGGAGCTTGCCAAGTTCCCTTTGGGTGGTCCCTGAGGACAGTTCTGTCTGTCTGTGGCTGCCATGCCCAGCTGAAGCTGTGTTACCTGTGCTGACACTCGCTGCCTCTCTCAGCTCCCTGTGCCTTCCTGCAGCCTCTCTTCTCCTGTTCCCACTCACCCACACAGCCGTGGCCACTTTCCAATGCTTCCTGCCCTCAGCCCGCTGCAGGAAATATTCCAGAGCTGCACAGTAACAAACCTTCCTGTTCCACGCTGCTTTCTCCAACCTGGCTTCATATCCAGCATGGGACAGTATCTTCCCATTCTCCATCCTGCCACGAGCAGCACCTTGAAGTAGAAAACCCTGGAGTTTCCTTCCAGCCTAAATTGTTCTAGGAGTCCATAGAGTCTGCTTGGAATGTCATAGGCACAGCTACCCCTGCCCCAGAGAGGAGTGCAATCCTACAAAATGGAAAAGGAAAGGTTCAAGGAGGGATATGTATGGAGTGGTTTCAGGAGGAGGAAGTAAAACTGGAGAAGGACTTTGAGCCTTCAGTGGAGGGGATTATATTTGACAGCAGAGCAGGTAAGCGCTGCTGCTGAACTGGGAAGGGAAGTCTGACGTTGGGGAAATGGAATTTATAAATGTCCAACAAGTAATCCCCAAATTATTGTATACATGACTTGATGATGACAGTTTTTCAATGAAATTGAGCAATGGATGCAATTAGCAGAAAGTGACAAATGTTTCTAAATCTTCCTTAGAATTACTGATAGAAAGATTTATTCTGGAAGGGACCTCCCTGCTCCAAACCCTTCTTCACAGCAGATACCATCAAAGGGAAACAGGTTACACATGGCCACCTTCCAGAGATTTCTGAACAGCTGCAAGGGGGGAGATTCCCCAGGGTCTCTGGCCTTATTGAGCAGCAGACCTGACCGAATGGCATCCTGAGGTCACTTTCAACCTGAATTGTCTTATGATCCCACAATCTTCCTGGCCTGCAGCACCACTCAAACTCATGATTTACAGATCAAGACTGGCAAATCCTAGTATTACCTCAGCTGTATTGCTCCTGAGAAATCTTGCTCTAAATAAAGGGTCTCAGCTGACTATCTCACATTACAGTTGTGCATGCCCACAGCAGATTTATTGACTAGTCTGTTCTGCAAATACATCTCTCTTCCCCTCCCTTTTTCTTCAGAGGTTCTCAGGAAAAACACACAGGCACCTCCCTCCCACAACGCACATACATCCTGCTCACAATGTCTTCTGGATTTCTGACTCATATAGTGTAAGGATCACATCTAGGACACATCACAGGTGCTATCCAGAATTTCATTCCTGGTCCACGCCTTCTTTCAGAATTCCTGAAAAATTCTCTATCAGGGAAAGAAAATCTTTCTGCAAAAGAAACTCAAAGTATTGTGAAAGGATCAGAGAAAATAGTAGCTGCAGCCTCTCACAACAAATTTCCCTGCTTCCCCCAAATAGAAAAGTTACCCTATTTCTGTTTGCATACAGCAGCTTTATTACTAATTTAACCACATAGAATAATTAATTGTTTGAAGCATTTGAGATCCAAAAGGTCTGCCCCATTTCTTGACTTTCTTTCTCCTGTCTCATCAGTGATTGAACTCCTAAGCAAAATTTCACTGTAGGTTTGACAGTTAGGAGAGCAGTTTGTTGCCAAACCAAGAAAAGCAGAAGAAGATTGCAAACTGATTCTGTTAGGAGGTGAAATTGCAGGACTGATCTGGTGTTTCATTGATGTTATCTCACATGCTTCTCCCAACTCTGAGGTTGCTCAGCCATGGTTGCTTTCCTAATGATTTCAGCCACTTGCCCTCTCACACTCACAGAGTTGACTCACTTGACTCACACATCTAAACTCTTTGGAGTTGGAGCATGGTCTGAGAAAGCAGAAAAGCATCCTGGTCACCTAACCCCAACTTTCATGTGGTCTGGGAGCAAAGGATTTTCTGTTTTGTTCTTTTCAACACAGCTTACTCCTTTTTTGGACTCATTTTGAAGGGGAGTTGTTCTAGTAAATACTTCTGTAATGTTTTTACCCTACCAGAAACATGACAGTATTGAGTATTTGCAACCACTGAGCAATTAATTGTAGTCGTGTCAGAACGGCTTCTCTCTCACTCCTTTCTGTTGGTGGTGAGAAGTTGAAGGGCAGTTGCACGCTGCACAGCATGAGAGCTGGAGGAGCAGGGAAAGGGAAGAGTTTATTCCCATCTCCTCTGAACAGAGGCCACACCTGGAACACTGCACCTGTTTCAGATGCTCTGTTAAAAGGTGAATGTGAACAAAATGGTGGGAGGCTCAAACAGGCCACTGGATGGCACTGGAGCATCCCATGAACCAGGAGAGTCTGAGGGGCCTGGTCCTGCTCAGCCTGGAGAAGACAAGGCTGACTGATTTCAGAGGGTCTCAGCAAAAGAACAACTGGAAAGAGTCTTAAATGGCAACAGGGAAACTCAGACATAAAATAAGAAATAAAAAACTCATGCCAAGGATTGTTCAGCACTGGCAGAAAGGCCAGTGAAGGAATCTCCATCCTTGCAGCTGTTCAGAAATCTCTGGAAGGTGGCCATGTGTAACCTGTTTTCCTTTGATGGTATCTCTGCTTTGAAGAAGGCTTTGGGGCAGGGAAGTCCCTTCCAGAATAAATCTTTCTGTCAGTAATTCTAAGGAAGATTTGAAAACCTTTTTCACTTTCTGCCTGATTTCATTCTTTGTTCAATTTCAATGAAAAAGTGTCATCGTCAAGTCATGTATACAATAACTTGGGGATTACTTGTTGGACATTTATAAATTCCATTTCCCCAACGTCAGACTTCCCTTCCCAGTTCAGCAGCAGCGCTTACCTGCTCTGCTGTCAAATATAATCCCCTCCACTGAAGGCTCAAAGTCCTTCTCCAGTTTTACTTCGTCCTCCTATTACTGAAAAACTTTCAAGAATCCTTTGCCCGAGTTTTGGACCTGACATGTCTGCATGTTTAGATACTGTCTTTTAAAAAAAACCCAAAATCCAAAAGAAACCTCTGCAATAACAAATGCAAAGTTTCTGACATGTTCTCATCCATATTCCTCCTTAAAACTTTCCTTTTCCATTTTGTAGGATTGCACTCCTCTCTGGGGCAGGGGTAGCTGTGCCTATGACATTCCAAGCAGACTCTATGGACTCCTAGAACAATTTAGGCTGGAAGGAAACTCCAGGGTTTTCTACTTCAAGGTGCTGCTCGTGGCAGGATGGAGAATGGGAAGATACTGTCCCATGCTGGATATGAAGCCAGGTTGGAGAAAGCAGCGTGGAACAGGAAGGTTTGTTACTGTGCAGCTCTGGAATATTTCCTGCAGCGGGCTGAGGACAGGAAGTGTTGGGAAAGTGGCCATGGCTGTGTGAGTGGGTGGGAACAGGAGAAGAGAGGCTGCAGGAAGGCACAGGGAGCTGAGAGAGGCAGCGAGTGTCAGCACAGGTAACACAGCTTCAGCTGGGCATGGCAGCCATAGACTCACAGACAGACAGACAGACACACACACACACAGGCAGCCCTGTCCTCAGCTGATGGGTGTTACTGCAACAGAGGAAGGGCAAGCAGCTGGCTGAGGAACTGCCCCTCCAGTAGAACAGACTGTAAGACAGTCACCGGAGTTTGGAAATAGCATTGCATGTTACCTTATCTATCTTCCATTCTGGAGTTCTCTTTTCTTCCTTTGCTAAGAAAAGGGTTCCCTAAGCCATGTGTTTCGTGCCTCCAGATATGGGAAATGAGCTTGCTGACTCCCCAAAAGCTTTCTTGACTTTTCCCAGGTTTCCAGCTAAACCTTGTGCTCGTAGCAACTCCCTCAAGATTTCACCAGGACCTTGCACACCTTGACAGAAGAGTTGTGTTTACAACTGCCATGGAAAGGAAACAAAACATGTGAAAGAACTAAGGCAGGGAACAGGAGGCAGCTGGAGCAATGCATAACAAGCTGATCAAACAGGTATTTGTAGAGTTTTTTTTTAATTTGAATGTAAGTGATTACTTTCTGGTTTTATCCGATAAGTAAAAAGACAAGGCATAATTATAGAGAATAAATGCAAGTGACAGAAATCTCCATGTCCCTCCCTCTCTTCCGCCCTCCTTCACCAAATGTTTTCTACACTTTCTTAGGCACTGCAGCAGGAGTAGGTATAGTGTTTTATAAGTCTGAAGGCAGATATAGCCAGACTCTGATATCCCTGAAGAAAAATAAATCCCTTTACCTGGGTTTTGCCAGATTAATAGTAACTCAATACTTTGGGCTTTTTTATCTTCCACTTACAAGAAGGGGAAATAAGCCCAAAGGACCAATTTCAGGGCAGTTTCTACTATCAAGAACAGAAAAAAAGACTGACTGAATGCTTATATATTACACCCTAAGAGACATTGCAAGAATCTTCAGGTCATAGTGTCAGAAACAAGGAAAGAACATCTACAAGGGTGTTCTTACATCTTTATTTTTTTCTGTTGCCACTCCAAATTATTGAATTCCTTCCATATATGTGGTGTTCTTTCATTGTCCTTCACAACATTCAATCATTGTCCACTACATGCCTAAGAAGCAGCTAGAAAGGCACTATTCTTCTACCTAGTCATGCCACAACCACAAACCATCCAGCCTATAGCTGTAAAATTCTAAAACTCTAGCAGAGACTACACAGCCCTACATAGTAGGATAGGGTAGATTTCCTC
>VWZV01010607.1:0-38874 GCA_013397155.1 Irena cyanogastra | reverse complement strand
GTTTGAAATTCTTTTTGTTATCTATTCATGCTTTTCTCCACAATTTGCTCACAGATCTCAGTTCTTCACTCATGGTACTCATGT
This sequence comes from Irena cyanogastra, assembly GCA_013397155.1. Classification (NCBI taxonomy): domain Eukaryota; kingdom Metazoa; phylum Chordata; class Aves; order Passeriformes; family Irenidae; genus Irena; species Irena cyanogastra. The sequence goes on along the minus strand of VWZV01010607.1, from coordinate 38,790 downwards.
AATCAATGCCTATTTGTTCTCATGGGTTTTCTTAGCTATACCTCTGCCATGGCTATTTCCATGGCACTGGTTAGGTTAAATTCTTAACAGACAAATGGACTTAAAGACAGTATAAGCTTTCATAACAGGTCATATCAGAAAAATTATCAACAGATGAAAAGGCAATCAAAACAGGGGAACAATATGAGGTGTCCCTATTCTTCCTTGCCTCCATTGCACCCTGTGCATTCAGGAACTAAGTTTTATTAGTATTGCTTCACTGTTTCCTGTGCAGACAGAACATTTAAAGCATTCTCAGATGAAAGAAAGTGCAGTCCTGTGCAGAGGGTAAATCCCATATTGTAAGGGTTCAAGGAATTTGAAGCTTATTTAGGTAGGTTCTGCCAGGCTGCATCACCATTAGACAATGGTCATAGATATAATATAGCTCAACATCCAGATGTGAGTACAGTGTCATGGTACCTTCTTCTAGGTGTTCTGACTGCTATGCCTTGAAAAGTAACTGTTTGAAATTATATAGGGATGTCTATAGGATGTCTATGTGTCCAGTAGTGTGCACACATAGATTATGCCAGTCCTGGAAGTTGCATTACTTCACTCCTGCCACTGAAGTACATAAGGCTTTTTGACAGATTCAGTTTGGAAAAGCATCTGAGGAATATAGGGATGTGCCATTTGATGTCCATTGAAGCTTGTTCAGAACCACTTCGGATGTTTCTTCCTCGTGTATCATCATTCCATGCACAAGATATTCCCAATAATGTAAATTAAAACAGAAGTTATGCTCTTATCAGACATCTGCCCTCACAGAAAGACTTAGGACTGTAAAGTGAAGAACACAACTTTTACTCAACTTGTATCTATTCTAGACTTTGACAATTGAGACTGTGGCTTTTCAAACCAATTCTGACTGGAGATGAGTGGTTCCGTTCCAGACAGAAAAATAGATAGAAATCAGATAATTACCATTTTAATATACAGAACACCTGTAAATTGAGAACTTATTGTTTTTCATATTTGATTCTGATTTCTATTCTTCTATCTCTTTTTGGCTTTCAATTATAAGATTTTATTCATGCTCCAAAATGTGGAATGCCTCAGGAGCAGCCATCTAAAAATTACGTCACCTCTTTCTAAAATATGGAGAAGATGGCCCTAAAAGTACTGCCAATTACTATAAATAAATTATGTGCCTAGAACACAGTTCTAAACCCAGCTCAGCTGGGAGATGGGGTTAATGCTCCTACCTAGTTTCTACATAAGGGAAGAGTCAAGGTAGAGGCACTATTCTGCTCAACTTTCCCTGGAAAGACAGCCGTGCAGATGCGTAGACATTGTATTTTCAATCTATCATGCAATAGTTAAAATTGCTGGAAAAGAAGATATATCACATTCTGACCCTGACTCTTTTGAGCAGTATTTGTTTTATCCTGTAACTTCTTCTGATGCATCAAAAAGTTGGGGAACAGGAAAAGCAAGTGCACATCTGGACTTCTACAGCTAGGTTGTCTAATTCCTAGGTTAGAGTCAAGCCAGATTTTGCTGATTTTCTTCAGTTCTGAGTCTTGCACTTCCAGCTGTACAATAGTTGAACTTCAGCAAAACATTTGGATATTGTCAGTATTATATTATTAAGTAGGTGAGATTACAGTATTAATTTAGGAGGTGACACAGCCAGCCAATCTCGTGAACTTTAATTCGTGTGACTTGGAGAAGGGTTGTTACTAGAATGAGACAACTAATATGCCCAACAGAGTTATTTGCAACAGAAAACCGAACCAAGGTATTCTTCCAACTGAAAAATCCCCATTAACTTGAGTAGACGTGGATCAATCTTTAAATACAGGATGAAACCTGCAATATAAAGATCCCATTTCCCTTTTCTTTCCCTTCCTTTTCTCTCCTCCCTACCTTCTCTACTCCTTAAAGTGTGCCTGCCCTTTGCAAGTGTATAAATTAATGTGATTAGGACCTTTTATTCTCTGATTTTGAAGAGAGAACAATACTATTATTATCATCATCATCATTATTATTACTAGGCCTACTTTCTATTGCTATGCATTTGTAGGAACAAAGACAGCTGAATAATTGAACTTGACATTCAGGGTGAAAGAAAGTTTACGATAGTTTTTAGTTTCAGAAGAAATCCATTAGTGTACAGAATGGAGGAAAGAAGAGGTTTTTTTAGATTTGAGAACTTCAGATGTATGAAGATATAAACTGCAGCTTGTATAAAAAATTGGATAAAAAACTGGAACATTATTTCTGCCATGTGCGATGGTAAAAGAAGGTTTCAGATTTAAGTCTGTACAAGATGATTTTCCCACCATACATGCAGTAGATACCTTGGTTTGGTCAACTAAATAAGAATCAGCATAGATTATACTTGGATTCCTGAGGCTTGCACAAATACATTAAGTCATAACAAAATTCAAAACTAAAAAGCAAACTATGTCTAATATTGTGCCAGAACACTTCTTTTCTAATGCATGTGCATTCTAACACAATTGCTTATAAAAGCAGATCTATTTTGGCTATTCTAAAACAGAACTATGTAGTCTAAATGGTCTCTGCATGCTAAATATTTCACACCAAAGTGAAAAAATAAGGTACATAAAGCACACACGCATTACAAAAGCATGAAATGTGGTTTTATAGTCTCATGCTTTCATGTGGTTTTCCAAACCCTGACAAACCTGTCTCAGAATGGTGTTTCTTTTTCGGCAATGGTTTGTCATCAGTTATTGTACCATTCACCTTTTTCTGCTGGTCTTCCCATGTAACTTCTAGCACAAATAAAAAAAAAATCAGAAATATTATGTAGCTTACATTATAATACACCTAATATCATTTGGGACAACTTGATCTAAACAAATGTATTATAATTAACATTAAAATTTAGATTAGTTCTTAGAGGCTTGGGGTGAAGAGAGTTATTACATATCTTAAACATTCTGGAACAGAACATCTTATCCAAATGTTAGTATCTATGTAACTTGTCAAATATTCTGCTGTCTTCAATATTTAGCAATTGGTATAAAAAACAGGGACTTGTTTACACAATAATTTGGTTGATTTTTAGAAGTTAGTGTTCTAAATTCTATAGCTTCTTAAATTATCATTGTGTTTCTGTAAGTTATACAGGAAGTTAGAAATATTTTGGTAAAAAAGTCTATGCAAAGATATTATTAACAAAAATAACCAACCAAACCAAACAAATTAACAAACAAGCAAGTAAACAAACAAAAAACCTGAACAAGCAACCATGCATGCCTAATTTAAGTTGAAAAAATGTTTTTAACAATTATTTCTTAAGCCAAAGCTAAGTCAGATTTATTTTCAAAATCTGAAACTTCATTTAAATTCAGTTTTTAATTTGGGCATATTAAACTACTCAGTAAGAACTCTTGTGTCAATTATTCCTGCATCTAAAATAGGCGTTTTTGATGCAACTGCTCAGGAAAAGAGCTAAAGATAGAAGTATGTACACTGCTCCACAGAACTACATTCTCTAGACTTGCAAGTCATTTTGAGGTTGTCAAATGTTTTTTTTACATTTTAATTCTCTATCTTCTGACAAACTAGCTAGTTAGCATAAATATTATCAGTTTTAAACCATTTGAAATCTCATGGCAAAACCAAATCTACACCAATTAACAGGACAGATTCAATACTCCAAGTTCCACTTTTGTTTTGGGCTGTTAAAAATCTGCTTATTTTGCTTATCCTGTAAAGTGCAAAGCTCCTTAACCACTGCCCTCAGATGTTATCACTTTTATGGTCACAGAAATAGCCAGTGATGGAGAATAATATGACAGGTATGGAAAACATTTTTAATCTTACAAATTCAAAATAAATTGACATAAATTATTTTACCTTATGTCTTCTTTACTATTATTATTATTTTCCTTTTTCAAGAAGACTGATGGATATCTAACATTCAAAATGTAAATATGTGGAAGTGTTGTTATCTGTATGCATCCTGCAGCCCTCTTCTCTGTGGCTGTTGTTGGTCCATGACAGGCTGCTGTCCTATAAAAGGCTGCTTTGATTTTTGAAACTGATGGAAATGTAGGTTTAAGTAAAATTGTCACTGTAATGATTTCATGACACCATAGATATGCAAGCAGAAACAGATTCTCTCATCTTTGAAGTACCATGTGTAGTGAGTACTAAATGAGAAATTTCAAACAGAACATTCTGTTACCAAACCATGGAAATAAAATCTTAATATGATTCTTCCTAGCAAGAATGTGATTATTTCTTTTTCTCTATGAATATACACAGTTCACAATAAAATATCTACTGGTGTCATTTATTCTTTATTTTTCTCAAATGAGTCCAGAAGTATTTTCTTAACTAGCAAACCAAAAAACTCAATGACCTTAGTAAAGCTACTTTTGAATTTAAGGAATAGTCACTGCCAGGAAAAAAATACCATTAACTGTAATTCAGGCCAAATTGTGGAGATGATACTTAGAATAAGATAAAAAGTAGGCATAAAGTAATCTAAAGGAATTTTTCATGATATTCAACACACAATATAAATACTGAAGACTATCAGGAAACCCAGTGATTTCCATGCTATTTCTATGCAAATTTTAGAAGACTCTCTCTCTCTCTCTCTTGACTCTAGGTCAGAGTCCTTTTCAGAGCTCCTGGTTTAGTTCTGAACCTAAAAACTGTACTTGTCTCAGTCACCAGAATCACTTATAAAAAAGTTCCCTATCAAAAGAAAAGCTTTACTAAACCTTGATAATTCCTTGAGAGCTCAGTATCTAGAAAATAGTTAACTCTCTCGGTAACACTCTGTAATAACATTTGAACTAACAGGAGTGAGGAAATACAAATCAAATAAAAATATAATTCTTTGAATAAATGGTTTTGCCTCATGTTAACCTTAAAAAGAAAAACAAACATTACAAAAAGCAAGACAGGCTACTATACGTTTTTTGAGGAAAGTGATAGCATGAGCATGCAAACACTTCCAGAAAAGGCTCCAAATGACCTCTGTTCTATAGCTTCAGTTATATTTATGGCATATCAGCATTAAATTCAAATGGCTGTTCAGTTTTATCAGCAGTTAAGTACAACGTTTAGATGGAGCATATGGGGTTTGGCAGTACTCCACATCGAGTGAAAGGCTTCACTGACTTCTAGAACATTGCAAGAGTTTTACCAATAATGGTTATTGTTTCAACTGAGAAATAAAAATATCCACTGGATTTAAACAAACATTTGACCTTTTCTTCAACATTTTCTAATTTCATTTCCATCTCTATGTTTTACGAAGGTGAGAAAATATATTTTAAGGAGAGCTTAAAGGAGAGCTTTCTGTTTGGGAACTAGCATGAGATGCTGATGCTTATTTAAAGTGCTAAAATGTCAGTGTTGCCCATATACTCTCTGGTTAGACAAGTAAGTTTAGTTAATAATGTACTTTACACGATGTAGTCTCTAAAATATCTTTTTTTCCCCAAGGGAAAGGGCCACCACCTATTCCCTTGTTGTTTTAACCAAAGGCAACTTTAGTCAAATAGTGAATATTTGGAAAGAAACCATACAGTTTCTAGATCATCAGTCTCCTGCTATCAGTCTCGCTTCCTATAACATAAACTTCATCCTGTCATCTGTTTTGATAATAAGCTTTGATTTATGTATAAAGAGAGATGCAAAATTATTAAATATTTATACAAAAGGGTAGTATATAAATTACATAAAATATGGGATTCCTGAGTCAGAGTATTTTAATCAGCTGATGCACCTTTAGGGCTGGATGGATTTGACAGGTGCCCTAATGCAGATTTTTCCCACCAGTATTGAATGAACAATCTTTAGATGCAGTTGTTCCTTTAGATTGAGTTGTTGCACCTACCCCTGGGCACACCACAGTGAATAATGCAGCTGGGGTGACACTTGGTGTGTCCCATTCCCTGGTGAGAATGACACTCACCTGTGCTGCCTGGGAGAGGGGGCGTGGTGTGCTCCAGGACACAGTGTCATGTACAGCCTCAGCATCTCTTACACTTTTTTTAGAATATTTAATGTAAAAAATATTGAAAATGCGGAAATAATATATGAGAAGAATAGTTGCATATACATAGCTTATCTGAATTTCTAACCATGCCAGCTTAGCACCAGGAATGTTGCAGCTGAATTGGAAATGATGCAGCAAACTGCAGAAGTACAAGATGATGCAGCAAAATACCAGATACTAATGATGAGGAATTTTCTTATGCCAATATTCCCCTCCTCCCTTATTTTCTCAATACTACAAACAGTAATAGTGTTTCTCACAACTACCCTTTACTTGATATATTTTTAAATATTTTCTCTTTTACTGGAATTTGATTGGGTTTTTTATTAAACCCAGTTCAGATTTTTTCTTTTTTTCAGCACCTAACATTTCTGAGAACCAATTTTTATCAGTGCATTTCTAGTTTTACTCTTGATTAGGTTATCATAAAGTCTTCACTTTTTCATTAGGACATACTTAATTTAGTCGTCTTTTTTCTGCAAATGAAAAGTACTCAGAACTTCTCTCTGTTTTTAATTTTATACAATGAACGCTCAGAAGGAAATTATGTTATTAATAATATATGGTGACAACTACTGTAAAAATAAGTCAAAAGTGGATTTGGCTAGTGCTTCCTAAACCAATGCAGCACAATAAGAAGTCACTAAAACTGTGGGATAAACTGTCAGAAGATGAGAAATTGTTTTGAATCAGATACTCAAGATCTCAACCCATGCATTAAAAATACAAGAAGAAGGATTAATTGAGACTAAATTAATGGCATACAAGTTTTACATTTTACAAAACAAGATCCCTAAGAAAATTAAAGATACATCAGTCTCTAGAGCTCGAACAGAGAGAAATATTTTCAGTGTGTAAACCTCTACTAGGGGAAAGCAAATGGCTTCAAACCATGATGTATGAATCGTCCCAGATGTCCTAAATTGTATCTGGAATTAATCCAGCCCCACCTTGCAGCACCAGTGTACTGCTAATGGCACCAAGGCCAACTCGAAGTGACACAAAGTCAGCAATCAAGATTTTATGCCAGACTGCTGATGTTCCTACATCAGAGAAACCTTCAGGTGCCTCATTAAAACAGTGTTGATGCTTCCCTATCCTGATGTAACAGGAACAAGACTCATCCAGTATCCAAAAACAAGTAGGAACACATGCAGTCTTTTTCTGACAAATACAGAACAAGACCTCCTGCCTCCCCAGGTAATCCACAGCCAACCTGAGGACATAATCCTTTCAGCTTCCTCTTTCATCACAGACAGTAACAGCTGATCTACATTTTTTTTCTCCATACACTGGAAGAATGTTTTACAGAATGTTTCTGTACCTTGGAGATCAAGGCATTTATCTGAGAGATGATGATCTGTCTTTCCTTCAAAATCTTAAATGCTTCTTAGAATATTGCCCTGAATGCTGACACAGTGTGGACAGTATAAAGGCAGGGACACACATACACATATGTACACACAACCTTCATGTGAAAATAGTTTGCTAATTAGTGTCAAATTAACTAATAAATGCTAAGAAATGTTATAACGTTTTAAAATAAATAAATTGTTCATTAATGGCTAATATGGTTTTTCATTGAGTGTTCCAATAAAATTTCTGACATATCTTAATTATTTATTGTTTTGATTTAATCTTTCTCACTGAACTACATACACATTCTGCAAAAAAAAGAAAAAACAAGAAAAAAAACCCCAAAAAACAAAACAAAACAAAAAAAATCCCCCAAACCCAATACCCAAACCCTGAGCTTCATTTCCTGGGGCTGCAGCTGGAATACATTGAAAGAACTTCAATGTAAATCATCAAGTCAGCAATAAAAAGTACTGCAACATATCTACATTTAATATTATTGTTATTAGTATTAAAAGCATAATAGTGCACTGTAGATTATTCCTTACTCCAGAAATGTTTTCTTCCAGCTGACTCCAAGGCTACATTCATTTTCTGTAGCTGTAAATTACTTAAGTCTAGTCCAGTAGCAGTCTCTTCTCATTATATTCTCTACCTGCAAATTCAGTCAATATTATTTTAAATTTTTATTTAAATTTTTTTGCTAGTGGATTCCTCTATATGGGGAATAAATTGATTGTAATCTTCTATTGCTTATTTTTATGAAAAATTGTAGATATACTCAAGCAAGGTCCCAGAGAGCACTTGTTTAAATAACAACCAGGAAAGTCATAGCCTATCTTTAGCTAAAAATCAGAGTAACATGTTGCTACTTCTCTAAATAGAATAGATTTGTAAAACATGAAGAAACACTAGAAAAAAAAAATTAATACTCCAAATGGCTGAGAAGAAAAGTCAGTTAATGTTACATTAAACATGAGTACATTAATATTTATTAAAGTATATTTAACACAAAGATATTATTAGTAAGCCACTATTAAGACTTTTTTTTTTTTCCAGTACCATTTGGGGCATGGGGAGCATTTGTTTGTTTGTTTCACATCTTTGTTCATGTTTTTAAAATACGGCAGCTTTGCTCCCTCTTCTGGTTATATGCCTGCACCACGGCAGGCTGTGCTAGAGCAGGGCCACTATCAACTGGCTTCTCTGGGACATCTGCCAGGACAGCTCCCCAGGTCACTTGTTTAGAGAAGCACTTCGGGAGCTCTTTGGCAGGACTGATTTAAGGGGGAAGAAACAGCACAGAGAACCTATGAGGGAGATGCAGACACCATGCAAAGATACCACTGTTGTTTATGTAGATTCCTGAGGCACAAGGCATCAGAGACTGGGCAGCCAGGATCCTGGATAAGCTTCATTACACACTTGAACAGAATTCACAGAATGTCTGGGTTGGAAGAGATCTCCAAGGTCATTGAGTCCAACCCAGCCCTAACACCTCAACTAAGCCATGGTACCAAATGCCACATCCAATCTTTTTTTAAACACATCCAGGGATGGTGACTCCACCACCTCCCTGGGCAGACCATTCCAGTACTTGATCACCCTTTCCACAAAAAAACTTTTTCCTAATATCCAACCTATATTTCCCTTGACACAGCTTGACACTGCGTCCTCTGGTTCTGTCAGTTTCTGCCTGGAGAAAGAGACCAACCCCCACCTGGCTACAATCACCTTTCAGGGCGTTGTAGAGGGTGATAAGGTCACCCCTGAGTCTCCTTTTCTCCAGGCTAAACAGCCCCAGCTCCCTCAGTTGTTCCTCCCAGGTTTGTGCTCCCAGTCCCTCACCAGCCTCGTTGCCTCCTCTGGACGCGCTCGAGCGTCTCAACGTCCTTCCCAAACTGAGGGGCCAGAACTGGACACAGCACTCCAGGTGTGGCCTCACCAGTGCCCAATACAGGGGAAGAATGACCTCCCTGCTCCTGCTGGCCACACTGTTCTTGATACAGGAATACTTGTCCTGCTTATATCCCTTTCCCTCAGCATCCATGCCTGGCCTACTGAAGACCAGACACTGGGCTAGACAGATTTTTAGTCAGAAGCTGGTATGGCAATCCATACTGCTGCAATAGATAGACACAATAAAAATCAAAATATCTACAGAATTTACTGAATTAAAAAAAAAAAAAAAGAAAATTACAAGTAATGTCCAAAATAAATGTGGAGCAAAGTACAAGCTTCTGCTCTACATCTCTTTTCCTTTGTGTCTCCTCAGTTTGTGTTTCCATTCCCTCAGTGTCAGGGGATTCTCTGTGCATGCAAGGAAATGTGAACAGCCTACAAATTCACTCTCCAGAATACAGAAGGTAAGGTTTAGCTTGGTATAGGGTTTAGGATTTTCTTTCCATGTTATTTTTCTATTTATTGAAAAAGATGCAATCTTATAGTAAGTCTTCAAAAATTTTCTAAGCAGAAAATAATAATTTTTTTTATTATATGATTATACATCTCTCACAAACACATACACATACACAAAAAAAGCTCTGCAAGCAATCATAGGTGCTCTACCCTCTTTAAATGCAGCTAAGATTGAAGCTTATGGTACCATTCTAAAATGTAAAAGAAGTCATTCTGTTTACAAAAAGGGTCTGAAACTAAGCCAGTAGATGTAAGCACTAATACCAAGCAATAAAGAAAATACAATTACAGGCTTACAAAAAGATGAAAAATTCAGATTTGTTTCTTCAGAAAGCTCTAGGTTTTTCTGAGTGTCAATTACTACTACTAAATAAAATGAAAGTTATCTTATTGCTCAAATTTGCATGCAAATTTACATGGAAATTGTACATGCATCTTTACATGCAAATACTGTCTGCACCAAAATCCCATTTCATTCTTCTGCATTACTTCTGAAACCTTAGGTTAGTAACCAGACAAACTGTGTTCCACTAGCAGACAAAATGACATCCCATTGTCACATACCAGTCTTAGAAATGCCATGTGGTATTGCGACATAGTTTTAAAAGATGCAAACAACTCAAATTTTTATAAGTAAAATTTGAAGGTATTTATGGACACATTAGTAGCTAGACTCTTTCTCATATGTAATATCTCCCTGGTAGTTTTAGAGCTAAATTTGTAAAATAGCCCCCTATATCATAAGGAATTCTAACAGAATATAGGTTCTTCAGTCTAGAGCATTTTACCGGTACTTTATTTTTACCTGTTTGTGTTGTTGTATGGTGGGATTTTTTTAATTTCACTCCTTTTCCAGCATGCAAATTGAAGTTATGTGCCTGTCTCCAACTAGCACAATCTAACCAGGTCTATACTTTATTTAAACCTTACTTTGTTTGAACTAGAATTTAATTAAAATGCAGTATTTCTCTAGGTACTCATAACACATAGGGATACGTTAAGTATTCTCACAGCCCACGTAAAACACATCCAGTATCATTTCTCATGCAAAATTCAGAAGCTGTTGTGGTCTCTTGGTGAAGTCTAGAGTCAGTGAGCCAGAGGAAGAGAAAGCACCGAGGAGACTCACAGCAGTCACATTCAGCAGTTCAGGCAAACTGTAGGCCTCAATACCACAAACCCAAATGGTCTTAGAATGGAAAAAGATGCTCAGGTCAGCTGTCAAGATAAGAGTTCCCTCTGGCCTGACAGGAACCTGCTTGTTTTTCAAAGTGTATTTGAACACTACTTCTGCAAGTCAGTTAAGCAGGTCCATCTGTCATCACTTCCTTGACTGGAATCTCTCTATTCTGCCTAGTTTGCCCTTCAGCCACCTAAATCCTTTAGATTGTGTCTAAATTGTACAACAGTTTAGAATAGTCTGGAATACAACCTAGTTTCAGTTCTATTCCTTCAGGCATCCAGACTGCTCACAGAGTGGGGAAACCAGAGTGCACAGAAAGGGCAGGACTCAGAGACTTGGGTCTTGTCTTGCTATAAACTAAAGACACAAATATGCTCCAGACACTTCTCAGTCTGGGAGATGAGAACTGCAAAGCATTCCTGATTCCCATAACATAGACAAAGTTGTAATGTAATCCTGCAAATTATTCTGAAGAGTGAGGGAATATTAAACACTTAAAATTTTGCTTTGGTAACTGTATCATCTTCTATGCACCCTAAATTAAGAATTTAGGGTGCATAAAGGGCAGAATTATCTGGATCCTTTTCTCACAAACTCAAATGATCAAAAGATGTCATACGAAACACGTGAAAGAGAAATGCAAAAAACTTGAGGAAGATTGGAAAGGGATGACAGTTTTGGCAATAAATATTTGAAATTCAATAATAGACACTGATCATTCTTTTGGAGTATAAGAGCTCTGCAGAAAAAACTTCTAAAACATAAAATGGACACTTTAGAAAACTTATTAAAATACGAAACAAACTATCTAAACAGAGGTTAGTAGTAGTTAGTTTATTGTGCAATGTACATCTTTCAGGCTCTATAAGTGCATAAAATAGTGGTTTAGTTGAAGGAGTAGAAGAAAAACCAAGAACAAAACCAACTTTAGCCTGATTAAATCACCATTAATTGTTTTGTCAGCTTTGTCAGGACAGTGGCAAAAGCCTCCAATCTTACTATGATTGGAATTTAGATATTAAAAGTACTACACTGAACTATCTGGTTAGTAGTATGGATTACAGTTAAAACAGCAGACTGAATTCACTCAGGACTATGCTGGCACAGCCACCAGAGCAAGGGAGGGGACCCCTCAGACTGCTCTGACAGGCTGGTGACACAGCCCCCTCTCTGGAAAGGCACAATTTGGTCTTCTCTGTCTTGATAGTAAGAGACATTAAAAATGGTGTGGTTGTCCTTCCCAGACAATGAACTAGCACAGGCAAAACAGACTCCCTGCTCTCCTGATATTCCCTCTGCTAAGCTGTTCTGAGGAATAGACAGCTAGGAATGGTCCATGACAGTGTAAGTGGGTCTATACCCCTCGTAGGCTCCTGGTAGAGACAGAAGTGTAAGAGTGAACATCCAAATTTTAATAAATCCAAGACACTACTAGTTTATATTGCATTCACTGGCAGAAGACATCAATGACACAAAATCTACATATAATAAGGTCTTAGAAGTACATGGAAAAATAGTAACATACTTCTTCAAAATTATCAAAGGAATTTAGAAGCATGAACTCAAATAAAACTTCAAAGTAAGCTATGGTTGATCATTGCAACTTTCTTTTTTAGATAAGAAACCTAAATCTCCATGTTAATATTTCAGCGCTTTGAATTAAGCTTATTTCTACAGCATTTGAAAGAAAAGAGAACATCAAACATGGCTACAAACTAGACAATAGAAATTATTGCTAATAACATAAGCCTTTCCCTAGAAGTATATGATAATTAAAATGGTCAGTTTTTCCTAGTCACATTAAAAAGTGCCAAGCTTGTAAAACATATATCCAAGCAATGTAAAAGAATATAGACCTGGAAAAAAGTGGAAGACAATGCAGACAATTTTGCAGATGTCTGCAAACTGTACTTGGCCTCTTAGGGCAAGGCAGCCTAGGAATTTCAAAATAAGAAGAAATATAAACCTACTCCCTTAGCTCTTCATAGCCAACCTCATCACATATCTGCCTAGTGTAAACTATATCTTCAGTAATACAGTTAGCTGAAAAAACATAAACATCTGAAGTTTTTTATTCCAGTAAATATTATTAAACCTCAGTTGAAAATAATTATATCCAAGAAGTAAAACAACACACTGGAATTGAACATTTGTGAACTTACTAATTTTGAGCTAGTACAGCTAAGCAACACACACACATGCAGCAAAAAAAATAAATTAGATTTCTCGAGCACCCGCAATTCATAAGCAATATCATAATCAACTTGCCTTTTCGCCCATTAACAGGTGGGGTTTGATGTTTTTCCTCACAGTCTTAACAACATTAAAAACAGACAATGATGATTAACAGCTGGAACAGTTACTACAAAAAACAATGTAACTACAAGCACACACAAACCTGTTGCAAGCTATGTGAGCAGAACTCCATGCACTACACTTGAGTTACCACAAAATACACAGAGTGAAGAGCACACAGTACACACACCACTGAACACCACAGAGACAGAATCATAACAAAAACAATAACAAAGTAAACTGTACTATAACAAAAAATGGGAAGGCAAAGATCTTAAAGGACACTTTGGATGCCTAAGTGAGAACGAAATTTTAAAAAAAGGTAAACCTGTTTTCCACCACTGAAATAATTAAATTATTCTAGCATCCAGAGTTTTGAACAAGTAATGAGTCCCGTCACAGTAATTATTCCTAACTTTTTTTCATAGAAGAAAATAGCAATGTGTATTTTCTTCTCACAAATAACAATGGGAAGAGGGTTCAGGGCACAGGATTTAGACACACTTTTAAGCAGCATTTAGCATCTTAGGCATACATTTGTATGCTACCAATTTTTCCTACCAGCTAGTACTCAATGTGTTTCTTGATCGACTCATCATTTTTTTTTCCACCACACTTCCACCACTTTTGGCAATTATTAACTGTTAATTAATTATGGACAACAGAATGTAACCTATTAACAAGGCACGTAAATGCAAATTTATGCATTTATGATTCTTCCTTTGAAAAGGAAACTGAAGAACAGAGAAATTATATCTTTAGATCTCTGCATATCTTTGAACCTGTACTGGGTGCTTCCTGAAATTAGAAGTTAAATTTATTATTTAATCACATGGTATTTGAGTTGAAAAAAGTATTTGCAACTGCTTGATTTGATCATGAGCTATCAGCTGGCATCACACAACCAACTGAACTGTCTTCCAAGCTTCCAAGCAGGATGGAGGACATCACACAAAATGGTCAAAGTATTTCCATCTAATGCTGTTGCCTATTTTTGTCCAGCAGCAGTCTGTTTACTCAAATTAAGGGGGAAAAAAAGGATCATGATACAAAAAAAGTTAATTCCCTGCATGTAAAAATTATTAATGCAAAGTAGACTGTACCACATCTAAGAAGTACCCACCCAGATCTGCTAAGTCTGTTACTTGAGCATAGTGACAGAGTAGCTTCATAAAAAAAAGAATAAAAAGAGTAAAATAGTTGGGTACCTTTTTTCACGTTGAATTATTTTAAGCAGTCACAACTGGCAAATAAACTATGCTACAAAGAATTTGTTTATGTCGTCCTTACATAAAATGATATATTTTCTAGGTTTTCTATGTACAATATATTTACAAGCTGGCTGGTAAAGCTTCCCTATATACTCAGGGAGAACACATCTAAAGGAGAAGGGTGCTTGTGGTCAGACAGACCTGCCTCGACCTCTGCCTCCTCAACTCCAGTGTGCTTGTTTTCTTCATCTCCTGCTGCATTAGATAAGCAAGGGATGAGAGAGGAGAAAAAAGCAAGACAAAAACATGCATGCTTTGTTAAAAGCTGCTCAAATGAAAGAAAAACATCAAACAAAAGACGTCCACAATAACATACAAACCCTCAGTCTGTGGCAGAACTTATTTTTTTAGTGAATCAAAGATCAAGTAAATTGTTGTGTAATTTTTCAATTCTATCTCTAGCTAATTCCAATGAGATCTTTCTGCAAGTAATGATGCTCGTATGCAGCCCTTATTTTTTGTCACCAATTTCTCACTAAACTTTTAAGCACTGGAAAGCAGACAATAAGTAGCAAAGTAGAGAAAACAGACAGATATTGGTAAATAATTAGTTTATATCTTCTGCTTGGCTTTGCTTTAGTTTTTCTGGGAATAAAGTCCAAGCCTCCATTCTCAAACAGCATATTTAAAATTGTATATAAATCATAAACTAGAGGACATACTTGGTATCTTAAAAAGAGCAGAAGAAACAAAGCGAATGCTTTTTCAGCTTGGAAAAAAAAATCCTCAATTTGCCAGATAATACTGTTTTTACTTGGATTTCAGAGTATTTAGAACGCAAAAAGAAAAGCATTTTTCACTAGTATCTACAGTTGCCTAGAGCATATTTAAATACTAGAGAATACTGGAATAGTTGGGAACAACAGTGAAAGTGCCATTACTGACAAGAAACATCAATATATTTTTAATGTCGTTAATAAAGAACCACAGTTTTCTTTTGTGACAAAACTCATGTGGGTAACAACAGTAATAATACTGAAGTGTCAGACTGAATTACTGATATACCATATGCCTGCTTTAATTTAAATGTCAATTATTTACTCAATAGCTTTGATGTGATGCAATATAGTGTAATTTTTCAAGGCTCAGATTTTGATTGCTTATCGATTTTTTTGTTCTCTGTTTCCAGAATTCTTTCCAGTTCTCTCACTACTTGTTTATGTTCAATAAAACAGCTCATTGAATTACTTGACTTTAGGTTTAGCTAGCATGTAACAGTAATTTTAAAACCACTGGTTCTAGGAGGGTATTGTTAATAGAGAAATTCAGGCTGTAACCAATGCAGTGCAATCCAAACTAATATGTCCTTAGATTTCTGCTCTACAACTCCATGATAAAGTCAGGATATTTGAATTCCAGTTGAAATCTTGACATTGAAAATTTCAATTAAAATATTCAGCAGGGATATCATCTACACAGTCAACCTTTTCTCATAGAAACAAATGTATAGAAGATGTAACTAAGACTTTAAAAAACCATTTTCAGTAGAGTTGAATTAAAATGTTTTTGACATGTAGGTACCCTGAAAGGTCCCACACACAGCTGTAGGACTTCTCAGTCATTTTCCTTTTATGCCCTTTGTAGTCTCAGGCCTATACCGTAAGATCTTCACATTTCATAAAGCTGTTTAATTTCTCATTTTGTCAATCCAAGAGAAAATTATGAACTATGACTTCCCTTGAAAGGTGAGAACCTTCTAAATAAGCACTTTAAACTCTGGTTATTGGTAAAGTTTGTTCAGGTTTTTCTATGGAAATTGTACCAATGCAACTTAAATATTTTAATACACTTCAAGGTCTGAGGATTCTGCTGCCTCTCAGGAAAGCAAACTAAGCATCCACAGTCAAAAGTCAAAATTACACCCAAAGGTGTCTTTTTGCAAAATCATAGTTGAAATCAAAACCCCAAAGTAGGCTCAGAACGTATCCTAAGGAAGCCTTGTTACTGATGCTAAATAACCTATTCTGTTTACTTTGCTGTCAAGCATACAAAATGCAAGTTACCCTGTGCAAGTATGAAGGTTTCTAATGTAGTACAGCCAATACCACAGAAGTATCCACACAAAAGAGGATGGTGCAAAGCCCTATACTTCCATCTTTTAGACTGCTGTGTTTGCCTAAGTNNNGCAGAAGGTAATCTAATAACCTATCCTATATTTTATAAATTTTATAATTTTTATAAAACAAAACACCTATATACCACATATTTTTAAAACCCTGCAAAATCATAGCTGATAGAGTATGATAGAATCATGACAGTCTTAACACTGGTCCTCTGCAATTGCATTATAACCACCTTTCTGTGTCTCCCATCAAACTAGGGTAGGGCTATGTAAAACACAATAAAATTCCTTTTCATTTTGCAAAATGAATTCTCATTTAAAGAAATCATGTTCTAAACGAGATAAAACCCCTTAAAATAAATGGCATGTACTTCTGTCAGTAGTATCTGCTCTTTCCTAACCATCAGAATGTCTCTGCAGCTTCCATTCCAGACTGCATGAGTTGCAATAGTACATTGTCACCATACATCTGTTCCTTTAGAGATTTGAATATCTATCTGAGAGATACAAACACTAACTAATGGTTTCTAGCTATCCCTGATTAAACCTAATCAAGTATTCCTGTTAATTCCATTCATATCTCATTTTATTCTGGAAGAAGATTACCCATACCTGAAGTTAAGAGAGGACAGTTAATCAGCATTAATGTCAGGCCTTAACAGGTTCTGAAATAACTTTGCCAACACACAAGATTATTATGAGATCATATAATTAAAGTCTTTATGATAGAGCATAAATAGAAAGGCAAATCCTTACCGAGCTCTACTATTTAAATTTCTGAGCACTTCATTTCCAAAGTTTAAGGTTTTTTTACATCTGTTTGGCCTAACATAATTTTCTAGTTTTTAGGGTTGGGTGAATTGTTGGGGGATGCTTTTTTAGAAAGAAGAAAGAAAGGGCTATGTTTATTTTTAAAAGGAAAAGTTATAATCTATATTAGGAAAAAGTACTCTCTCTCTCTCTCTGATTAGTAATTAACAATGAACTGAAAGGGTAAACACTGAGTACTTTCACTTTATGGTGTTCCATTTTAATTAGGAGCAAGGGTCAGTGACTTCATCCTTCTGCCAAGGCAAGTAAGAACAAAGAACTACATTATAGCCACATATAAATGAAAAAAATCATGTTAACCCTTAAGAACTATAAATACTGCACTATTCACTTCTTGTCAACTAGTGCAAAAAATACAGAACACTTAAGAGTACATCAACATTTCAGCACTAAAACCAAGTTCAATTTAACAATATTTTCTACAAATGTTCATTTAAACAAGATATTTCTATCTCTAGTGTAATTTAAAAATATACAAGCAAAAGTTTAGCTGAAAAAAATGTCTTCTGGCATTTCAGTAGTGAAAATTTGTTAGGTGGTCCCAGACATCTTTTCAGAACTATTTTCTAACCACATAACATGAAAATATACTAAAGTAATAAAATCTAAAGCAGAGCCCAAACTGCCTAGATGCTAAGGTAGAGCCTGGGTAGACAAGGTAATGGCATGCATTTCAGAAATACTGACATTTCAGTCATTCTTAACAGGCAAATCTGATAATGCAATAAACACAGCAGTGACAACCTAAGGAATTAGCAAAAATATCATGACCATAAAAGGCTGTCAATGCAACACAGCTAAGGATATTGTATGTTCTACTGAGCATGTGGGACACTGATTAAAGTGTTTAGATCAGTACACCACAGACAAGAATGGTCCTTTGTAGCTACTCCCAGGCAGCTTTCTTGAACACAAGCATTTTGTGCTATTTTGAAATAAAGTATACAAGAGGTGCCTTCATGTCCTGGAGCAAAATCTCCCAACCACATAATACAGTCCATGGAACTAAAGCCAACCCAAATCAATGTTTTTTAATTCTGATCCTAATTTGGAAAGCAATTACTCAAAGAGTTGGGTTTTCCCTGAAGATTCCTTCCCTTCCATTTCTAGTCACACAGCCATAAGCACACCATATTCCACATCCTAGTGAGTGCTGCCCTGTAACAAAAAAATATCTCCAACAGCAAATTACTCCCTTCTTTATCCTTGAGTTCTGGCATTTGTACTACATTTAAAAAAAAAGGTATGCAGATACAACCTTGTAAGAAATACAGATTATTCAAATGTATGCAAACTAAATGAGACCACTGTAGGAGTCTGCAACAGGTAAGTTTTTCCTTCTTTCTTTTTCTCTTTCACAAAGCTGAGATGACTTCCAATTCATCATTGCCTATAAGGTACCTTTAACTAACTCTTTTTATCAGTTTGATATTAACTTAATCCAGTCAACAATAAAATCCTTGATTTCAAAATACAGTAAGTTTAACCTTCACAGCATGTTTCCATGCAATATAGAAACACCTCTCTCATTTGAGTCAAGTATGTGTTCTGTAAAAGCAGAAAGGACTACTCTGTGACAACATTTTTTGGAATGGTCATATAGCCTTCCCAAACACAAAAAGTTTTGATTATCACTGGGGCTTAAAAAAAAGACATTGAAACTTATTAAAATATCTACAAAACTTGCAGGTTTAATTAATACTATATTTGTTAAATACTAACATAAACTCATTCTATGATAGTCAGTGTTTCCAATTTTATTAAATTTCAGTTTTTGTAACTGGTACATCATTTGCCTAAAATAACTTTCTGTAAAATTCAATTCTCCACAGTAAAAATACTGCTATTAATCTTAATTATGTTCTGTCACTGAACAAAGTTAGGTAATCTGCTGTTCTTGCACAGCACTATTCTTTTTAAAGAAAATTATTACTCCCTTTAAAGAAAATTATTAGAAAATCCTAGAGAAGGACAGAAAAAGCCTCAAAGAAAAACTCTATTGGTATTAGAATATAAACTCTTAATTCATGACAGAAAATTACATAAAATGCTCTAGGAAAGCTGTGTCTATGGATTAGGTTTTTAAGAGTGTTTACCATCTTTATATGTGTAAATTCAATATGAAATGTGTGTAGTTACTGTATCTTGAGTCACTTATGATGCTTTGATTGTATATTAGAACATCAAAATCTGTGAATCTGGCTATTTTCCATAACCCAGATTTTCCAAAAAACCCAGTCTTTCCAAAAGACTAGTTTTTTCAAAAGACAAAGTAAAAAGGAAAATATTACTCAGTTTTTGAGTAAAAAGAAAATTCCTCAAGTCCCAGCAGTACTTACCAGAGGAAACAAGTCTAGAATTCCTATAAAAAATAATTACTTTATGGTATTTATTACATTTCTCTCTATAGAACCTATGATGTAAATAATAAATAAGACTGCGTACCCTCTCTAATCAAACATGGTAAAATATACATAATTCACAATTGCTGCTCTGAGGAGCTCACAGTCTAAATAGATATACTAAGCAAAGAGCAGGGAAGAGTGGTAAAAACATAAAAGCATATACAGCAATGACAGCAAACATCATGTGATTAGATGTGATTCTTTCCTGGAATAGCTAGACTCTATTTCATATAAGCAATTCACAACACATAAGGTGACAAAGAAATTAATATAATAGAGTGATGATAGGAGAAAACAACAGTTTCCTTTTCATGAGGTTTTGTTTCCAAAATGGAAATAAATACTGTAAACATTGGAAATACTAAATTAAAAAGTCTGATGAGACAAACACAGTAATACTACATAAAGACCCTCAGTGGTATAACCAAGGACTGCAATTGATATCTTGTGGCTTACTATTAAGTAAATTAAATTGTTTTAATACTATAAAATATGAGGGGATTTTATTTTAAGCAAAAGCATTTTAACTTTTTGAAATACTATCTCAATTCAATATTTTTTCTGATATTATTTGCAAATTACCTACTAATTCAGCAACTATATCATACTATAAAAAATTTGCAATAAAAACATTACTCTCATTAAATGTATGGCTAACATAAAACATGTCAAATAGCCTCCAATACTTATAGTTAAACATGTGCCTGAATATCTGCTAATCCTGGAAATGTATATACATAACTGCTGAAATGTTTTTATTTGCCATAGGGTAAATTCTAGGTTTTTAAAAATGGGTACATGTCTAGGTACTTTTCTAATGACAATCATATTTAGGTAGTATTATTTATATTGTATTTTTTCATATAGAATCCTGTAAATATTATGAGCCACAGGTCTAAAAATAAAGACTAAATTATTATGACAATAATTCTGACTATGTCTGTGCAATCAAGTAACATCAATTGCAGTTGGGTTTGTTTTTCCCTATACAGCCTCCTAAAAAAGGCTTTCAGGTGAAAAACAAGCCCTTCTTTATGTACAGACCTTCATAAGATTCTATCTCCTTGTCTCCATTGTCTACGGAAAGTCACAAAAACAGAACAAACAAAAAAACAAAACAAAAAAAGGAACCAAAGCACAGGGGTTAAAAACAACAGAAGTTTTTAAAAAGATACAATATACATGTTAAGAAGGATTAAAAAAAGAAGTGTATATGGCCATTTAGACTGATTTTGCACAGCACACCTAGTTACTAGAAATAGAAGGGCGAAAATGTATTTGCTGTCAAAAATGCGTTGTTTCTAAATATTTCAGAAAATATCTCCATCAACCAATGCTTTTAATAGACGTTAAAGATAAGCACAATTACAGTACAGGAAAACGTGAATCATGAAATATCTGACATTTCTTATTTCAAAGATTATTACCTGTCTTCTTGCAATTCCTGTTTCCAGATGCAGAGGTTTTATATTAGCACGCTGTGATACACTCCATGTGAGCCCCCAAGTGATCAGCTAGGTTCCTGACTCCCAAAAGAGCCAGAATTTTGTCACTAGACAACATACTAAATATCATTTCCTGTGCCTGTTGAAGTCAATGACAAAACACCTACTGAGTTCAAAAGGAACAGGATCATGCTGATAGTCCGCCTTGTTTCATGTGCTTTATACTGCTGAGTATTCATGTTAGCCAAGAGTATTGTAGATATTAAAACATAATAGAAGAAAACACAGTACAAAATGCAATACCATTACCAAATCCCAACTCTGTGCACAAAAACTCAAGAGATTTCAACCGTAATGGCAAAAGAAAAATGATGAATATAATCGACCTTCATGAGCAATTTGGTGGTGTCATTAGGGAGAAAACCATGCACTTACTTCTCTCCAAGGTCCCCTTTGGTGGGAGCTGTGGTAACTGCCTGCCCCTTCGCCCTGCTACTGGCGTACTTGATGGGCTTGTCTGGACAGACCCAGTTCGAGGATGTGACCTATGAGACACACAGCAAAGCAAACCACCGCCATTAAATGACAAAGTCATTCTTAAACATCATCAAGAACTGATAACATGACTAAGTAGAATTTACATCACTTGGGACCCTTGCAGTCCTAGAGGGAAACTATTATCTCTTTTCAGAAAAAGACCTGATTAAAAAGAGAAATCTCTCCATTAAAAGGAAGCCAAATTAAGGCTGAGGATGCTTCCATAAGCTGCTTCCATAAGATGCTTTTTCACACAGTCAAGCCAGAAAATGTGGTGTGTGCATATGGATACAACAGCCACATATACACAAATTTATTCACAAGTGAAATTTGATTATCTTAACTCAGCTTCTATTTTCTTGAATTACTTTTGAGCTGCAGTGAGATTACATGAATTTGTCTAAAAAGAGTAATGAACTGAGGAAAGACAATGATATTTGACTCAATTTTCACAGGGAATTTGATGATACTAACTCTAACTTTCAGAAAACAAAATAATGTATTCTGCAGTGCTAAAATAAAGAGAGGCTTTTCTGAACATGATCTAGACCAAAATGCGCTCAACTTTTTATTGTATTCTGTTTGTTTAAGCTGAGAATAATGTATAGAAATCCTCAAAATATCAATAAGGGGTAGTCAAACAGGAACAGTACAGACTATGGCACAGTAAAATGTAGTCAGAGAAAATGATGGTTAAAATGATAAGTAATAGACAAAGTTAGTACAGTGCATCTAAAGAAACTTTTTTTTAAAAAAAAAATAGTTTCATTTGATGTTATGATGGTTGTTCCATAAGCAATGTCTGATGAACACAAAAAATTTCTCATTCTGTAAGAGAAGAATATGACAGTTATGAGGTGCTTTATGTGGGAACCATCCAGGATTCCTGACAAATGAGAAATCATAAACAAACATAGTTAAATACTGTTAGCAAGCAATTTGCAATGGTAGCCACACCATTATATCCAGAGTAGAATATAAATAGTGTGTTCACACTGAAAGGGTTAGTATCTATTGCTGCTAGTGATCAGCTAAGGATGAGGCGATACCAATCAGCTACTGGGAAAATAAAATGGTGAGCTGGTGGGGCAGAGGGGGTTTAGTCCGACTGATTTGTCTGTTTCACCTCGGTAAGGCAGGTGAAGGAGGGGCAGATCTTCCAGTCATTAATGAAGGCATCGACCTGATGAGGTTTGAGTCAGGACGCTCTGTGGATCGGGAGCGGGAGTTGGTCCGCTCTAGCACAGGACGTTGCTCTGTTGATCTGGATCTTTGATATGGCTGTCTATCTGCTGCTTCACAATTCCTGTAATGTTAGTCAAAAAGCAGCTCAGTTGAACTTTGACTTTCCTATTAATTATAAAATATGCTGCATGATACTGGTTTGGAGCAAATCATTTTATTATATACCTCTTCAGGGGGAATAAATTTTCTGAGATAACTTCTTGAGAATATACAGCTTTTTTACACATTTGATTTGACTTGCTCCATACTGATAAATGGGCTGAAATGTTTCCAATGTCTCAGTAATGACTATCCATGCAATAGTCTGTTTCCTGACAATTTCTGAGTTAAAATATTGTTATTTTGTCAATTATTATATCAACCCGGGAATAAGAGTAGCTGACATAATATTAAGTCTCAATAAAGGTAAGAACTCATTAATAGTGCATTTTTCTCTATGAATAGATTTTTACAGATTTTTTACAGATTGCATTCTGTCTAGAGGTAGCACTCTTGTCTATAGGAAAGTCCACAATCTAGATGTTATGATTACCATGTAGCACTGCTAACTATTATTAAGCTTGGGGATGTCTGCTATATATAGGCTAGGCTATAAGTGATAGATTCATATGTGGTACTCAGACTGTAATCAGATGACAATCTACATCATTAGTACTTACAGAGATCCCAACAACTAGAAAAAATTTGTTTGTAATTTAAAAATTCTTTTAACCCACAGCCTATGGAACTGTACCAAAACAGCAGTGGAAAAAGTTATAATTAGAGATGAAATGGGAAGAAATTAGACTGAGTAAAAGATAATTTCTTGATCAAGCAGTGATATCTTCTACTATCTTAGGCAATTAATCAGGCCATTACTTTCAGAAATTAATCAAGCCCCACCTCTTTTCCCAATGTAATTGATCTGTTTTCAAGGAGTAGTATTTGTTAGCAATATCCTCAAATACCTTAAACCAAGGCAATTTAAAAAGTAAAACCTGTACCCTAATGAAGCTATTTATTAAAACCACACTCCTCCCAGCTCTCCGTGAGTAACCAAAGAGATACAGAATACAAATGGGGAATGTGCACCCTTCAGGACTTTTCCTTGAGTGAAGTCATGCATTTTACAATGAAATCAGTTAATACAATGAGTGGCTTGATGGTGATTAAGTGCAACAAGAAGTCAAATTTTAATTAGTATCGAAAAGGAGAGAGACATACCACAGCCTTATTATGAAGACTTTTATGTTAGTAACAGCATTATATTTCTAAAAGCATTGAAAAAGAGTATAGTGGCTGACTTTGCCAAATGCATTTATAAAACATCATTAAAAACAGTCTTTTCAGGCCTTCCATGAGGTCACAATTGGACTCCTAGAGCATATGAAGGACTTGCCACAGACAGATTCAGAATAACACCATACATCATGAACCTACATCTATAAGCTCCTAACAAGCAAACATACCACAGTGAGACACATAAATGGTAATTATCAGCTGAAGCACTAAAGATTGTAGGAAAAGTACAACGAGCCTGGCACAAAACCACAAGAAGATTACCTCGCTTCTTCTTCTATCAGGTCTGTTTCTGAATGGGAAGCTTCATCAGCAAAAACATCCACTGTCTCGCTTCTTTTACATTGTTGATAGACAGAGAAACACAACCTTAGCTTTGATAGGAATGTTGTTTAGTTTAAGTAACTGTTTAGGGGAGGTTTCAGTGTTACAGAAGGTGAGAAAAATGTCACCGATCTGCACGATGGCAAGAAATGGCCATAGAATACATTCTTTGACTATAGGAATAAATTCCAAGAAAAAATATTCCTAAATTCAACAAAATTACGAAGAAGAATAATATCCAGGTCTTGAAAAACCCACCCTTATCTTGTTTATCCCCATATTTAAGAATATTAATGAGCCCACAGAGACTTTTTTGGGTCTGTCAGCATTTCTGCTGTCAGTGAGTAGAGGACTGCTGGAGCACCCAGCAGCAGGGACTGGGCAATATGGTAGGGGTATCACTCCTACTCTATTCCTCTCTCCTTCCAACAGCCAGTAGGACACACAGAGGAACAGAGGAGTAGCAACCACATGCTTCTCATAAAGACTTCATGAGAAGTTAAGGCTCCCATTTGTTACTCTTAAGGCTTCATTCTCTTTAGCTCTATAGGTATAAAAACTGGTTTTTAGGATATCAGGGGTCTGACCTATTGCCTGATTAGAAGGAAGGAGGCATTTTTACCATTGGCATCAATACTAATGGCTTAGCAGGCAGTTTTTGTGTTCTGCAGAACATCATGGAGCAACTGCAGCTAAACAGATAAAGGCCTCAAAATTTTCATATTCAGTAGTTAATACACAGTTTACTACAATCTCCAGTGGGCATTTCCTTCAAAGTGGAAAAACAACCAGGAGTTCCCCAAAATGAAGGAGGGGGTGGATTTTGGCAGAAAATCTTTGAAGCTGTGGCGATGCTGTTTTGTGGACTGAAGGATTTGAAGACTGAGTCCTGAGGTCAAACTGAATGTCACCCTCAGGTTCCTGGCTAAGGGAATTGCTAATTTGAAATCCTCTCAAAAACGTCTACAGCAAATGGAGGCCTATTTCAAGGGGACAGTCTTCCTCTTGAAAGCTCCACTTTGTGGTTTTACATCATACACATATGAAGAGCAATTCAAAAAACAGTTTTACTCTCTGGTCTTCATCCTCACTTATTCTTATATCCCTTTAACAGCAAACACGCGTACTACATGATCCCAGTCTTCAGCAACTGTCCCTTTTATAGGAAAACTGTAATTCCAATAACCTGCTTATGCAGTGAAACTCCTTCCTCACCACTGTAAGCAATTACGCAGGAAAATCAAAATTCAGCCACAGGTATGGGAGGAAGTTAAATTACAAATGGAAGTTTCTAACTTTCCAGATAGCATTCTTAAAGACTTATGCTTACAAATTATCTAGATGAAACTTTCTTCTTTTCTCATTACAAATCACATCATAGGAATTATTGATTTTTAAAGAGGGAAACGTGGTACTCTTAGTTAAACTATTCAACATCCATATAATATTTTAATGTACACTAGCACTGTTTACCTTTGCTAACTTTTCCTTATGAAAATACAGTTAAAGAAATGTCAAATAATGGCCTTCTCCCTCTAGTACTGCCTATTGTAGCACCCTTGTACTTTTGATAGGGAAGACAGGCATGGTAGATGACTAATTTCCTTGCCAAAGTCTGCAAGACTTGTAAGCATAACTCTCCCTTACTCTGAGGAAAAGGTACAGCAGTGTTTGCTTCAAAACCAAGCAAGCTGATCACTGTGAGTCTGTTGGAGCTCTCTGTAAGGCACTGCACAGAAAGCTCTGTGAGTATTCACAGTCTAACTTCTTGTTCCAAACACATCAAATATTAGAACTAGAATCTAACATAATTTAGGTACCACTGTAAACTCTAGTTGCTATAGTACCTAACCAAAGGTGCTACTAGATTTTATTTTATATACTGATTAATCTCCATTTATATATATATATATTACTGCAATTTTCAAATGTGAACTCTTTTTCCAATGCAGTAAATAAGAATTTCTGATTTTTAATTTTTCAGATCTGCCACTTTTTTTAATGAACAAAAAGAATGTTCAACAAATTATTATAGTCATTGATCTAAACTTATGAATAGAGAAAACTTTATAAAAAATTAACATTTTCCAACAGTAAGCAATTGTAACAGCTTACATAACAAATAGAACTTATTTTTCCCCCAAAATGATTGAAAACAATTTATTTAAAAGCCCATGTTAAATTCTTTCACTCTGTACAAATGATGAAATCATGCTAATCACCACTTTAGCATTAGGTTTTTCTTGTAACAAAAAACTGAAGAAATAAAAATAGAACTGTTGTAGGATTACAGTACTCTACAATTCAGCTCCTAGTGCATCTTTTTCATCTAGAAACACTGAACAGAAAAATACAACAACACAGTTTCTAAGTACCATAATTTCAAACTCCAGCTAATATACAATGGCAATACCTGTCAGTGTCTGTGGATGGCTGCTGGATTTCAATCCTTGGACATGTTATTCTTCTACTAGCTATAGGAACTTTGCTGTTTAGTCACAGACACAAGATCCTCTGTTAGCATGACATAGATAAGCATGTCTACAAACAAATGAGATTTCTAGTACCAAAAACTTAAATTTGAGTCATAAACATTACAATGGAAAATGGGAAGGAGCAGTACATTGTCAAATCTCTAGAAAAACTGGTGACAGGATATCTCAGCAAATAACTCATCTATACTCATAAAGGAAAACTCATCTATACTTATAAAGGAACTTAATATAAAATTATGTGTGGCTACAGTTTTTAAGAGACAGGAATATGAAGCTTTTAGGTACTCTGGTTTAAAAAAAGGGTAAACCAAGATATTTTGGTTGCTGTACTGTTTTATATTATTTTTTATATATGTTATATATATATACACACATATATACAGATATACATGCACTGATATAATCTAGTCACATATTATTACCCTGTGGTGTATGTGATAACCACAAGCATATCCCCATGCCAGTGACAGGCAGGATTAAACTACAACATGACAGAGTCTGAACTAATCTGCTAACTCAGCCAAGCAGACAAAGCAGGGAACTCTGCTATGATCCCAGGCACGTGTGCTCCACACTCCTATGTTTCTGCAGCTACAGAAATGCAGCTGCTCACAGCTTGCTCAGGTATCTGGACCTGACACTGCAGTCACTTCAGTGACTGCTGTTGACACAGCTAACTATGCTAACACATAGCATGGTACAACTATAAAAATGCTTAAGGAAAGCAAATATATCTATACCTGTTGAGATTTACTCTCCAAAATAAGTGTCATCGTTGATATATTTGCTGAGGAATAGCAAAGTCATGCTTCACAGAGGGAGCTGGAGCAGACAATGTTTTTTCCAACCGAAATTCTTTTACAATTCTTTGGATACAGTTAGAGGTTTATAGTAGCTATTACAATCAAATATCCAAAAAACCAATAAGTAATGTCAGTTCTTGGAAGACTGAAATGCTGTGCATTTCATATAATTCTTTATCTGTAAAAAAGTTGTAGGGTGTTTTTACTTTATTGCTTCTGGTACTTGCAATGTACCTTTTCACTTATACAGCCAGTTGCCTTATCTTGTATTTTGCCAACTACTTCTAACTTTCAACGTCTTTAACACAGACCCTCAACTGACACATATAAAAGAATCACCCTGAAGGAATACACGTCTCTATGTTCATGAGATGACTCACTGAAGATCACGATAAAGCTGATTAGGATTCAAAAGCTGGGAATTCAAAATTCTCAAAGATGAGAGCTGAAATCCTCTCCTCTCCTTCACCCCAGCTCAGTTTTATAACTGAAACTACTGCAGTGATTCTCTCCAGATAATAATCTAAGCTTCCATTGAAGTACTGGAAATATTCCAAAATATAACACATTCAGCTTTATATTATAAATATATTCCACAGTTTTTCCCATTTCAGAACACAATATTTCACCCACTCAACTTGAATATTATAAGATAATATATGAGCAAAACCAGGAACATGCCTGGGTTTTAATTAACATGTGTCTCATGACTGAAGCATAATGGTATGTAAGACAATGCATAGAGGATCTTGAGAGAGAAGCAATGAAAAATTTCCTAGTGGAGCTTGAATATTCAAATGCAGTTCAGCAGAGCATCTAGGCTATAGACTAATCAATCTAAGTAGTTGTAGGCTTAAAACTAAGTATGTACTTATATATGCCTTTTTAAAGTGCAGTACTAAATGAAAATTATGAAAAGTACTTGGTTCTTGATTGATTTTGTGGGATTTTTTTTCCTCAGATCTTAAATATAACTTTATTTCTATATGGCACATATACATAGCTGGCTTTTTTTTCAGTGACATTTTTAAACACCAATAATATGGAAGATGTTTAAATAGTAAATTACCACAACCAGAGTTGTAACTATGCAGTTATTATGTAAACATACTGCAGCTATGTGTTTATCTTCTTAACTTTTGGCAACAGACCTGTAATTCTGACCTCTCTCACATCAAGGGTTTTGTCCCTTGATGAGACCAGGATTTCAATCAGATCATTCAAACAGGAGCAGGTATGTAAAACTTTATTATCTTTTAAGTTCTTAAATTATGAATGAGTAAAATAGCATTCAGTTTCTGTTAAAGGCATTCTCTAAATTCATTGATCTGTACAGAATTTGATCCATTTCAGCAGTCTTTATTCTATTAAATTGTTTTCTAGACCTTATGTTTTACTTAAAAGTCATAATGGTTCACAACAAATTATTTTATCTTTTTTTTTCTTTTGCCAAACATTTTTGGAGTTTAATTTAAATGGAGACAGAGAGTAGTAACTAATAAGTTTCTTTTCATGTTAAAAATCTATTTTTAGATATTTACCCCTGATATTTACCTATGTTAGCATTTATTCAAGACTAAAAGTAAGAAAATAGAAGTAAGCCAGGACTATTTCATGTGACTATCAAAAGCAAAAGCTTTAGTTACACCAAGCACTTTCCAACCTTCTTTAAATGCTGTTCATTTTCAGTTTGCTTATGCAGTTTACAGGATGAAGTAATAAGTATGGCCCTTGGGGTGCACTTAAAAATGAAGAGCCAACAAACGGTGCCACTGTGGTTCAAAAAGCTAGGGAAGATATACAGTCTCAAGTCTCTGCAACTGCACTAATGTTTAGCCAAAAGACCCTCACAAATCCTCTCTAAACAAGAGAGAAGCCCACATTAAAATATTGATGGATTCATTCTGGGGTTTATCAGATGTTTTACATTTCAATTTAACGGTCTCTTATGTTCTCTGTTCACATTCACAAATGAAGGAAGTAAAAAAAAGAAAACTCTTGCAAGAGCAATAAGAAAATGAGGGCAAGCAGTAAAGTCAACAAACTAAAAGCAAGGAAAATTTGTGTGCTTTCTTGATCAGAAGCCAGCTACAACTGAGAAAAACTAAAGATTCCAAGGCACACAGCACTGTTTATGGGTTATGCATCAATCACAAAGGAAGATAGGTTAGACAGATAGAACTGGGATTATTTCTAAAAGTAAAAAAGTATTAGTCTCAAAGACACCTTCCTCAACACTGCAGATGTAGGCAGGTATCACTAAAAAAGCCCCTTTTCATTAAAGCAGCCCTGAACAGTAAGAACATGTTTTAAAAATAGTTCAAACATAATTAATGTTCTTTTTCTATTTGTAATTGAATAAAACAGTTTAATCTTGGAAAAAAGACTAGAACATAAGTGCCTTGGTTCTGAGTCAAGAAAGACATAAAGAAAAATACATTTGTTAGGAATAAATTTGGTACAATTATAAAGGAACTATTATTATAAAGATCCAAAATACATTTTAGTTTAATCTGTAACACTACACTCTTTACTTACCTATATTTTTCAGCTGAACCATTGACTATATCATCTGCCCATGAACTTGCACCATTGTACCACCTTCATAATGCAGTTAAAATAAAGAAGTGTTATTAAAAGATTATGTATTACTATTAGCACTTTAATTCACATGACATGACCACTTCTCAGCAAAATGGGAAGATTTCCAAATGTTTTCAAATAATTTCATACATTTCATATTTTCTTTCAGGTATGAAAAAAACCATCTTTTTCAAAACCAAACACAAGAAAATTATAGGGCTTTTTTTTTCCTTATAAAATTATTATATTTTACCTCTAGTCTTTTCAGCAGTTGTGCCATAAATTTCAGTTACATAAAGACTAATTGATCCCTTATCTTTTTGTACATAAATGTATTCATGTTTTAAATGGCTACTAAGCTTGTGGAATAATAAAAAAGTAATTATGTAGACAAAACATTTACAAAAATAATATTTTATGCATTGTTTAAAACATTGCTTTTAACTTCAAATACATGATGTTTCCAGTTGTAATCTTTTTTTCCTATTTGATAGGGTAGTTGGTTTCTCACAGGTATGTAAGAAGCAGAAGAAAATTCACTTCAATGATCAAACAATGAAAACTAATTAAATTTCATAGTGGTATTGTTCTTCCAGATACTGAATATGGGCTGCCCAAGCACTTGCAGCAGCACTTCAGAATATCACTTGAAGAAAACATAAAACACATATAGAAGTATTTTATCTTAAGAAAAAACATCAAGAAAAGAAATAATGGGACAAAAAAAAGCTGCTTTAAGAAATCAGGGGATAAACTGCTTATGTACCACTACTCCAGTATATTAAAAATAGATACAAATCATCCACCATTTGGTTTAGGAGTTTCAACTAAATCTCTGGAGTTTTGTACTTTCAGGATCTTGCTAGGGTAAAGCCAGGGAACTCCTGTGTTGTCTGTATTCAATGATTTCCACATGACAATGAGTGAGAAGACAGGGATTGTCAGAAAATATCAAGACACCACTATACCATCAATTTGGACAAAAAAATCATTTATATGTACTTAAAATATTAGCCATAGCCTAAAGGAAAGACTTTTTAATAGCCTGGATATACTGATCCAAGAATTTTCATGAATCTGCTCCTGGGAATCACAGCCGTATTTTTTTGCTTGTCTGCCTTTTCTCCAAATTTCTCCTGCTGCAGAATCTGAGAGTTTGCAGTATGTTTACAAACTTAATAACCACACATCTCCTGGATATTATGTTGAGTGAAGACCATATGGGGTGCAATATATGTGAATGTCAATCAGCTGCCCTTGTTTATTCTATGTCCAATTGGATGGTATGGGGAGTGGCTTTTTTTTTTTTTCTTTTTCCCATGGTTTATAGCCAGATCAATGGCTGGATGAAAGTAATTTCAGTTTAAACTAATTGAGTTTTAGATTAGATTTAGATTTAATCCCATATAAATTAGAATACTGCTGGAGAATGACAGGTATATCTTTACACTCTCCCTGATAATCCATATCCTCAAAATGGAAGCCAGTCTCTCCAGTTAACCACTATTTTAAATAATAAGAGTTTTTGATAAAACTACTTTATTGAAGACACCATAAATACATAAATATAAGTTTAAAATTGCAGTACACTTTATTTTTTCTTAAATATGATGCATTTATTTATAATAATCAAATAAAAACAAAATTTCTTGCTATTAGTTAGGAAAAAATCCCTGCTTTACCTGTTCCCATAGCATAGACAAAAATCAGACATTGACTTAAAAATGAAAAGAGAAGTATAAAACATCTAATTGTAAAGAGGGAGAGGAACACTGATCTGCTCTTTTCTTCAGATTTCCTTCTCTTTTGGCCCAGCTCTTTAAACATGAAAGGCTGTTCTCAAATAACTATTTCCAGAGACACTCCAAAACTTTTCAGATTACATGTCAGATTTTGGTGATATTATGCTCACTGTGATACATTATACACATAGCAAAATTTAGGAAGAACAATAGCACTTTGGTTCCTAGCATGGCAAACACTCAAAAGCACTTAGAAGGCATTTGGTTTGTCCATGTGGGCAGTAACATACTAAAAACTGAGTACCATCGTAGGGTACTCAGGTTATTGAAAGAATGAAATTGAGGACTCTAAATTGCCCTAGAATCACTTCTAGTGACAGAAGAGGTTAGCCGTTAGAATTATGGTGCAGTTAAGCTGAGAAGAAACCTTCAGTTGTACCTAAACTCCTCTGTACTATTCAGTTTCTCTCCCACATCTAATAAATGAAAAATTTTTGAAGTTAAGAATTATGCTTAAAAAAATCCAAAGTCAAATTAATGGAGGGCTAAAAAGAAAATGAGGTACTTAAAACTATGGAGATTAGTTGTTCTGTATTTAGAGGAATATGGCATGAAGTGCACTGTAAATTTAAATATCATTAGTCTAGGTCAATTAGAATTTTAGACTACGCTTTATAAAAATTTATTACTCAACTCTATCTATTTTTACTATATAAATTAAAATACCTTTCAGGAGTATAGGCTGTGTCATCATAATATGAATTAGGCACTCTTCTCTCCTGCCTAGTCCTCCTGAATATGGAATAAATAGCACAGATATTTCAGACATTTTAAGGGGTGCTTTTTGCATTATGTATTCCCTTACTGTATTATTAAGATGTGATGAAGACAGAGCACATTTATCTTCAATTCAGCTGTATACTCTGAACATATACATTCATATATATATATATAAATTTAAACTTCTGCTTTCAAATTCTATTCAAAAATAATTAACAACTTATTAAGAACACTTGATCAATGCACACATATTTCACAGAAGTAAAAAGTTACATTGGCAGAAAACTAGTAGTTGAACAACAGAGACGGTTCACCAAAAGTAGGATTTGGATGTTAGAAATGTCTGCTGGGTAAAACAAAAGTCAGGAAAGAAAATGGAAGTAAAATCTAATTTCCTTAAGTGAAACAACAGAAATTCTGCCTGAAAGAAACCTCACATCCTGCACAAAACATACACAAACTAGCTTTTATGGACCTACAGACACTAAACTCAAAGGCTAAGTGGAAAAAATAAATTGCACAGTGTGGTGTTCTTGCTGATCAAGCTGAGCTCTCAGGTAGGGAAGTTGAGAAAGAATTTCATACAGTGAGGTTTTCAGCATAATTTTATTTGGAATGAACTGCCAAAATTTTTTTAATCACAAGGACAAGGTTAAGAATAAGAACCTTGAGAACATTACTTTGTCATTGAGATCATTGTGTGCCAGACAATTTACAACGTGTTACTGTCAAATTATGAATTAGCCCATAAAAGTCTTTAGGATTCTGGACTGGGGGATATAAATAAAAGTGTAAATAAAGCTCAGCATGTCCAGCCATGATATCTTGTGTACATTCAGTGTGAGCAGCTGCAGCAGTGTGAACTGATAGCAGCTGGTGCTACTGTGCTGACTGTAACATTGAAGAGTCAAGGCAGCTTGGGGCACAGCACTGAGCAGCAGGATGTGCTTGAGAAGGCCCCAGGACCTAAGGGCTCTAAAGGGTTCTGAAGATGACCAGGTGCTTATTGCCTTTCCTGGGCATCTGCTGGACTAAATATCTTGTCAATGCCGCTGTTCCTTTTGGGAGGGAGAGTTGGACTTCCTCAAAAGGGAGGAGCCATCAGAAAAACAAAATGATGAACATCATAACCTAAGAATTATCTCAGAAATTAAGGTTTTTGAAAATGTAAATGTGTCCTAGAACTAATGAACTGAAGTCTGTCATATCAGATAAACAGTGACAGACACCAACTTCAGCAGAGAAAAGACGAAAGAGAACCAAGTAGTCACTCTGTGGGAAAAAAAAAAGTAAAAAAATGCTAGGAGAGACCACAAGAGTTAATAGGGTGGCTGTGAATGACTATAAGATAAGCAATAAAAGGAGCCATGAATAACAAAGGCAAGTAATTTTGACTAATATATCTATATGATTTATTTGCCTGCAGGACACAGACACTGATGGACTCAGAGTGACACGAGATAAAAAAACTCTCTGTCCCAGATGAGAGACTCTTTCCTGAATGCTGGAGTGTACAGAACAATATTTGCTGTTTTGATGAATAGTGGAAACTGGAAAGTTGTTTCATATGCATGACAAAGTGAAACTAAAAGACAGGAAGAGATGTGGTTGCTTGATATAAAGAAGACATTGATTAAGAAGGTGGAACAAAGAAGACAGGAATAACACCTTGGCCTACAAAATAATGTATTTTAGAGTAAGCATTGAACTGGGGAAAAGTGTAAAGATAAAAGAGGAAATATTGTTTAAAAAGTAATTGTTCATATATTTACAATAAAAATGAGGAATAGAAAATTACTTAGTGTTTTTCAATGTCTAAGGAGAAACTGGAAAACAATTATGCTATAAATTGTTCTTAAATTGCTGTTAGAATACAGGAAGACAAAAAGGATGAAAATCTAGGAACTACAACTGTGGCTGTGAGGTACTCAGAGGAGTTCATATCTGGTAGGATGATTCAAGTAACCTGAACACTTATGTTACCCGCAGGCAGCCTGGAGTCAAGAGGATCATAGAATTCAGGATCAGTTTCTAGGCCCTAGTATCTCGAGATTACTGTTCTAACAGTGAGCTAGAAATATTCCACTTCATGTTGGATTTTCATTTCTGATCTCAGGCAGAATTAGCTTTAATAGCCTTCTGTTCCATAAAGCCCTGGAAAAGATTTTCCCACTGCTTAAATCCTACCTTTTTCATCTTTATGAAGTATTGTAACTTTTGCCCTTTATTTTCATTGTTTACTTTATTTTTGAGAGATTAATTTCAGAAACAAAGATTGAGATTTGCAAGTCAAGAACCTCAAAGTAAGAAAATTTGAGAATAGCTTCAACTTTCACTAATATCCAAACAGTCACAGACCTAACCAGTAATCTGAAACAGGTTCAGGGAAACTAGTGCAAATCAGAGTATATATCTAAGGCAAAAAAAGTATATTAAATTAATTGTTGAAATAGCATACAAATGAGCACATTTCATCATGCATTTTAAGAAAACAAACAAAAAATCCCTTTCCTTATCAAAGTTTCTACATGTAGACAGAACAATTTATACACTTCCTTTATTCTAGGTTTCATGTAAAACAGCATCATCTCAAAAAGAAGGCTTGACTGAGTTCTAAATGTTAAAATGTCTAATATACTATAGCTTTGGAGAATTTTTAAAAAGAAATATTTCTTTGGAAAGACTTTTCAGTTCCTTTTTTGTTTCTGCATCCAAAAGTAATTTCATATTCACTTAAAAATATGGTAACATATGAACTGAATCCAGAGCAAGCATTAATGAACTTCTCAGACTCATATCCAGAGGGTAGCCATGAAGTTAATATATAAAGAGTTCTTTACTTCTTGCTTTGGAAATTTTTACATGGCCCCTCTTGTAAAGCAATACCTCTACCAACCATTTTATCTGATCTGAAGTCAACACTTCCTTTTTATTGACTTACAGTTTTCAGTTTGATATTCTTATTTCTACTTACACACAAGTACGCAAACTTTTTCAGTTTGCAATATTTCTGAAAATATCTGAATTACAGTACTTCAGCAGCATCTCTTAAATGCCACTGTATTTCAAGTGGCAAATTATTTCACAAAAATTGTTATGGGCTCAAATTCTCTCTCCATATATCCATAAATAGGAGCCATGATATTCTGCAATCATACACAGGTTTTGTGAGTGTGTACAAATATTCCTAAATCACAGAATATGCAGTATACAAATAAACACAACATAAGCTTATGTAAGCATACACTTCTACTTTTCATTCTATTTTTCAGTTACACAAAGTATAAGATTTTAGAAAGACACTCCTTCTGTGTACTTTAAAGCAGATAGGCTTTTCCTTGTTATTTCAAAGAGAATAATAAATACTACAAGCACTCTGGAAAATTCCAGCAAAATTAAGAGTTATAAAAGACACAGACATACAATATCCATATAATCTATTTTAAAACTGCTTCTGCAAAGCTATTCAGTACCTCTTGGGATTTACCCATGGCCCCAGGTAGTCAGATTCAAGATGCATACATACCCAGAGCATTATAAAAACATATTCACTGCATGTGTTTATCTCTTAAAACATCGATCACATTCTCAGTTTGCAAATGAAACATGGCAGTGTCAGTGTGGCAGAGCTAATGGCACACTCCACATCAGTTATACCTCTCAAGATCATAGTAAGCACCCTCAGAATAGGTACGGCACATGGTACGGGAGCGGAGTAATCTGATTGCATCTTCACAAAACAGAGGATACATTGTGTGATCCTGGCTGCCAAAACAGAATGGGTGAACACAATGAAAAGCAACAAAAAGATGAAATGAGGACAAAACAACATGAAAAGCAAGCGATGTCAGCAACAGAACAAAACACTGGAACAGAACATGACAGGAACTTTGGTGAATTTTGCAAAATTACTTCTAAAAATTTAAGTATATTGGCTCACAGCTAAAAGAGCTACAAGACTGAGAAAGGTATCACTCTTCAGTTTTATGGTAACCTTAAACACAGCCACTCATGTATGATTTTATGCATATTAAAATCACACTATTAGCAGGTATTAGTGTTTGCTGGTTTAAATTATTTTCTTTACATATTCTCTAAAAGACATCACAGTTATTTAAATAAAGCATTATCGTTGAGGACCATCAACTATAGACTATTGGCAGTGAGAAAATATTCAGGTGAAACACAAGAAGAATTACCCAGTGTGCACACTATGTTAACAAATCTAATGATGATACTAACACAACTTCTAAGTTTTCTACCACTACACACAGACAAACAAAACCAGAAGTGAACATGTAGGTACACAGAAGCACATGCATTACCCACACATAGTCACACAGAGGAAAACATATACCTGACATGCCTGTAATGGTGATCTGAGGACTGGGTGTACCGGGAACGAGGTAAAGTAACATAATGACTGAGGTGATGGCAGAAAGAAAAATACAGATATGAGACAATAAGATGGAGAAGGAATGATACACAACACAAAACAGAAAATGTTATAATCCTAACATTATGGTTTAAGAGCACTGGACTTGTTAACAAAATAATACGATATATGGTTCTAAAGATAAAATTATCTGGATGATTCACATATTTATTCCGAGATAAGTATATTTATTCTGAGAAACCAGTGGGAGATTATGGATCAAGAAGATAGCTAAAATTTGTGATTTTCTACAGTATTTCAGTTAGGAAGAAAAAATGCATAAATCTCTGAAAGCAGCTCAAGAAGTCAGACTGCTTATTTCCTTGTTTGAAGGCAGCCATAACTTTAGTACGAATAATATCTTTGAAAGAGATTTACCTAATCTGTCTGAAAGACTACCAGCATTTGGAAATCTGTACCCACATAGCTCCAGAGCTTTCTTATTTCTAAGTGTAAGTTCTCCTAATACTGATCATATTTTGAAAAAGGTGAGTTTAGATCAAAGTGTTTCATTATTTAAATAAATAATTAAGAGATATAATATCAGTACCAGAATATGCCAAAAAAACCCAAACGCAGTTCAAAATAATAAAATTATTTCTATTTTGTTTGCGTTATAAAACAATGTCAAAATTTATATATTTTAAATATATTTGTTAGACTAGATATTCTCCAATTATCAAAAGTAGAAGAAAGTCATTTTATTTTACTATAAATATAAGCACACAGTACAGGGAAAAGGGTTTGGAAAAGAGAGGGGTTTATCATTATCAAGGAGTTATTGACTATAGTTTCCCTGAAGCTGGTATACTTCATAGAGAAGTCTAATCACAACTGTCCCCATTGGAAATGTCAAGTGACTTCACAAGAAACATGGAAAATCTCATCCTTCATTTTTATTTCTCATATCTTAATTTGCTTATGATTACTGTTTTTCCAGGAATCAAACACATTGTTACCAGCAGGCATATTACCTACACTTATTACATTTGCCTATTTTGCTTGAGGATAAAATGAACCCCCACCCACATGAAAATATTCCTTATATTAGGTCAATTATATATAGGTTGAGATGTCTTCGTGTTCACTTCTTGTCACATAAATGCAAAAGAAGAGTTTCCACTAAAAACAACCAACTTAAATCCCTGATTATGCAATTTAAACTTTGCAGTTGGTTACGAGAATGAGGAGCTGTACACAATTCAACAGGGCCCAATTTGACACGGTACAGTTAAAATCTGAAGGACTAATGATTATTAAAATAG
>VWZV01010606.1:0-32771 GCA_013397155.1 Irena cyanogastra | reverse complement strand
ATTTCTCTCCATCCCTGCCCTGGCCCTGAGCTCCCCAGACTGCTGTGGGCAGAGTGCAGCTGCTTGTCCCAGATAAAGCCACCAGAGCCCAGCAGAGCTC
Organism: Irena cyanogastra; assembly: GCA_013397155.1. NCBI lineage: Eukaryota > Metazoa > Chordata > Aves > Passeriformes > Irenidae > Irena > Irena cyanogastra. Next base: position 32,671 of record VWZV01010606.1, on the reverse strand, counting down.
AGCCAAGCCCTGACCACGTTTGTTTACAGCAGCAGCTCTGAAACGTGGAGACAATGACTTGTGACACTGACAGGGATGCTAATTACAGTGCCAGGGCTTTCCTTGGTTTAGTGTGGAGTGAATCCTGAAGGGTGGCTGGAAAACATGTAGCATGCAATCTTTTTTTAATTTTATTTTTTAATTGCCAGGGTTTATGTACAGATCTTTCTATTTTGTGTTTCTTTGTCAAGCAAAGAGGAAGGTACAAGAGGGAAGAGATAATGAAGCACGGTGTGCTGTTGGAAATCTGCTTTTGTATCACTAACAGAAATGGGGAGAAAGAGACTCAAGCATTTTTTTGTTATTTGGGTGTTTGCTTGTCATTCAAACGAGACAGTGGCACAGGGAACGTGCTAAAAGAGAAAATCACTTGATTGTGCCATACTGATGTGTTTCCATTTCACAATCACACGAGGTGGTAGTATCTCATTACCTCTGCAAAAGGCAGAATGATAGCAAAAATTCACGTCCTAAAGTCTTGTTTAAGCTGAAGTGAAAAGAAAAAATGTCTTTTTGAAAGGGCTGTGGTGGGAAGGCAGCCTCTGCACCCCAGCTGTCCCAGTGTCAGAGGACAGAGCCTGCTGGAGTTGCTGTTTGTGGGGTGGCTTCTCCTTGCAGGGCTGGAGAAAGCCCCAGGAGGGAAATCTCTGCTGCAGGCAGCTCCATGGGGAATTCCAGCCTTTCAGGGATGGGCAGAAAGAACAGGGACACGAGTGACACAGGTGCTGCTGAGGGTGGCACAGAGAGGAGCAAACTCCCCTGGCAGTGCAGTCACAGGGGTGGTTTGTGTCAGGGGCTGGGGGAAAGGCTGCCTGGAAAGAGGGAACAGGAGATGGCTGGGATCTGCAGCAGGCACTGGAACAAACCTACAGCAGGCTCTCATCCATCCCAGTGCATGGCAGAGGCAAATCCCTATGGGCTGGCCCTTTGGGGCAGGGTTCATCCCATGTGGGATCCAGCCTGCAGCTGCTTTTCAAAGGGCAGAAACCATCCCAGGTGGGGCTGTGAAATTGGCACGAGGGGGAGATCTGCTGTGAGAAATGTGAATGGCTTTTCGCAATGACAGAGGGCATTTGGCTGAGCTATTTTCATTAATAAATATCGTTTTAGGTCCTTTCACAGGTGAAACAGCTGCACTGTAACTGATGGGGTTGCTGGGACAGGAGCCTCTGAGTGCACAAGGCTGAACTCTGGGAGCAGCTCCCTCTTTCTCCCTTGGGCTCAGGTGTTCATCCAGGGGGCAGAGTGGCAGGGCTGCACAGAGCTGCTCTGTTAGGGCTTGAAACCCTTGTCTAATCAAACTAAAAGGCTGAAAGCTGCAAGGTAGAAACAAAAAGCTGGTAAGACATAAAAAAGAGCAGCTCTTTCAGGAGTGCAGTAATTCTACAGTCTCCCTGTGAGAGCAGGAAAACCTGGTTTGTTCCTCCTGTGAGACTGAGCTCTCAGCACTAAGTTTTGTTTCTGAATGGCCAGAGCTCAACATCAATAAGTGGGAGGCCATAATTTAAAATGGGTATTTGTGCCTGGTGGGATTGCTGCAGTGCAGTCTGCATTTTGGTAACACTTTTAGCAGTTTGTTTTGTGAGTTTGTCATAAACTGAAAGCAGTGCTGCATGTCTGTGACCACACGGTGTTAATGGCCCCCAGCACCAAAGAATGGCTTTTCCAACCCAAATGTTTGTGTGTTATAAACTACAGATTATTTCCTGGTTCAATAACCAGTAAAATGTTATTTGCCACGTCTGCTGCAGCCACTTCTGACAGCTCAGGGTTGGTTTAGTTTGAATGAAGCAGGCTCAGTGATGAACCCTGTGACAGGGAGCATTTAAATGCTCTGAACTGGGTTTAAATTTTGAAAGCAGGTTTGTGACCTTGCTGTGGGAGCCGTGGTGTCCCTGATCTCCCCAAAGAGCCTTGCAGGGCTGCCTGGAGGGGTAATCCCTGTCAGCCACCAGCTGCAGAAGGGGCTCCAGAACTGAAGGACACCAACCTGATTTGTTCAGCAAATCAAACGTGAACTCTTCAAGCCCTCTCGTGTTTATTAATCCACGTTGTGTGTGTGATTAATTTGTGTTCAGTTGGCAGGTTTTGACTTGTGTTGTTTCATCACAAACACGTTTTAGCAAAGCTGATCCCATGGTGAGCCTTGTCCAGAGTGTCCTGAGTTAATGGTCCTGCCACAGGAGCTGCATTTCTGCAGCTCACCTCCTCTTCCTCATGGAGCCTACACAATTCTGAGCTGCTGCTGGGTAAATGTGAGAGATTTCCATGTTAAAAGCTCCCATGTTGAGGTTTTTCCCCCAAGTTATTTTTCATCTGTGTTTCAGCAGTAAGTGTAAAATAAATGCTTTGCAATAATTCAGTTTCTAGTAACTATTCTGCAGCAGTGCTGGCATACAGGGATTAAGAACTGTGGGGCATTTCCTGATCTTTAACTACAAAAAGTGCCAGATCAAGAGCTCTGAGACCTCCACTGATTAACCAAGTCTCATATCAGGAAACCAGTGCTGAGTTATTGGATGGGTGCAGAGTTATTCCTTTTAGGATTAAAACCGCTGAGAACCTCCTGGGGTGGTTCAGCTGCCAGGGCCCTCAGAGCTGGTTCTGGGTCTGAGAACACCACCAGAGCTTCCTGCAAGCCCTGCACATTCCCTGCCTCTGCACAGAAACCCCTGTGCCCTATAAAGTGATGTAAATCCTCAATCTAGGGTTGATGCAAGAGCAGGAAACAGGGGAATAATGATAATTTTTCATAATCCACTCTTTACTGCTTTTACCATTGTACCTGCTCGCTCACGGAACAGTTTGGGGTGTTCAGCTTTTTTATCTGCCTCACTGAATGGCTTTTACAATCCTTGTTCAGACATTCCTACAGACACAGGCCGTGTCCATCTGTTTCTTCTGGTGTGTGGGCTCCGAAGAGTCAAGGACCCCCTGTATTTGGTGGAAGCTTTCTCAGGTAGGTCCTGGCCATTTGAATATTCTTGTTTGTCACTCAGTGCATTCTTTTAATGTTTGCAAGTTTGGCATGAGCTGTTTTATTCATTGCAGGAAACATCATAATATATTTACATTTGAAAAAAGGCATTCTTATGTAACCATTGATCTGTTCAACACATTATTTCTGTGCCATGTCTTTTCCACCCTGCTGGGAATAACAGAGCATTCAAATCAAAGCAATATTTGATGGTTTTACTTGCTGAGAAAACTGTTTTGCTGTTACATGCAATATTGATGGAAGACAAAAGAAAAGATCATCTACTTCAAAATAACTTTTTTATCTTGCTGTCCCGTGGCTGTTCCATTGATTTGCATGTCTGCTAATTAATGCCATTGAAGCTGCAAACAGATTTTACCACCCGTTGTTGTGGCTCAGTGCTCAGTGAGGCTGAGGCTTCCTCACAGCCACAAAAGGGAATATTTTGTCAGGCTCTGCTTGTGTCTGTAAAAGGCTCAAGCATTCTGAGCTGGAAGTTTAGCCTGCACTGCTCCACTGACTTTTCCAGCCCTTTAAGCCCTGCGGTGCTGAGTAACAACTGCAGTTTGCAGTGAGCTGCACTGAACATCCTGGGATTCAGAGAGAGCAGAGATCTCCTGTGCCTGTCACTGAGTAATGACTGTCATGGTGGCACTTACTGCCACGTGCTCCTTTACACAGGAAAATATTCAAGTCATTTTGGCTTAGTGGCCAGAATCTCTGCATTATACAGAGCATTGTTCTCTCGAGTGATTCAAAATTAATATCTGAGCTTAGTTAAATAACCCTAGAGTCAGAAGAGATTGCACGAAGCAGAAAGGCTAAATACTAACTTTCAGATGTGCTAATATTTGAATTCTGAGGACTAATGTGAGGGCTGAGCATGGAATCTGGTGCACTGAGCAGCAATACAATATTTGTCTAATTCTTCTTTAATCATGCAGCTATTTATACTGATTTAAAAATTAATAATTTTTATTAATGAAACAGTTTTTTCTCTTCTGTTTCAGACTGGCACAGAAAGGATCCCAGTGTCCATCTGGGCATTATTGGACCTGCAGTAAGTCGCTGCTGTAATTTTTGTTTCTAAATATTTCTATTTATCTGCATCTGAGATACCACAGCTCTATTCCAAACAGAACCTAGGTCAGAGGATTTCTGTTAGAGAGATCAGAGGCTCCAAAGCTGGACCTTGCCAAGCTGTTCCCAGCAGGTCTAGGCTGTGCAATGGTTCCAGTGGCCAGAGTTCCCAGGGCAGAACTGTCACTAAAGGGGCTCCTGCACTGCAGGGGGAGCAGCTCCCAGGCTTCTCCAGGAGGAGACACTGAGGCAGCCCAGCTCTGCTCCCTCACTGCCTCACCCCACCACAGAAAGGAGTTCTGAACAGAAAAACAGAATCAGAATACTTGGATTCAATTCTTGGCTGCTGTTGCTACACCTGTGGGATTTTAGACACAAACTACTAAAATGTAGGGTTTTTTGAACACTCACAAACTATTAAAATGTAGGGGTTTTTAGACACTCACAAATTACTAAAATGTGTACTTTTGCAAATAAAATATTAGCAATGCCTCTTTTGATAGGAATAACTTAGGAATGAGCCTATCAGATGTTTTGAAAGGCAGCAGTTGCCTCCTAGGAGAATTTCCCCCCCAGGCATTGCTAGGGAGGGTTTTTACTGCTCTGGGGTGCTCCAGGTGCTCGCTGTCCCTGCTCTCCCACTCCTGTTCAGTGGAGCACTGGGTCCCTGTTCCCCTCCACGTGGGAGTGGTGCCACTCTGGGCTCTGGGAACACACAGCTGCCAGCAGCCCCAAAATGCTGTTCAGCTTCTGTCTGCCAGCCAGCAGCAAGGCAGAGCTGAGCTCACAAACCCAGCCCAGCTCCTGCCCCGTTCAGAGTCCCAGTGCACTAAAGCCTGGCAGAAACTGAGCTTTTTTATCAGTCCCCATCTCAGAATAATCTTAAAGTTGGCACCTCTGTCCTGATTCTTCTGCTTCTGTGTGCTGCCTTTGGAGCTTGATGCTGAGGTCACAGAACTAATTGCAGGGAACCAAGAGAGGGAAATGAGTGTTCTCCACGCAGAGCCTGCAGCACAGGGCTTGCAGAGACAGCTGAAGCCTTGGTGTGAGCAGGGAGAGGTCTGAGGAGGCAGCTGTGTGGTGTGAAACAAACTCTCACTGGGGCTTGAAGGGACTGCAACTTCCCTGGCTCATCTGGGTGATGTGTTCCCTCTGTATCACTCTCACCTCTGGTTCATCTCCATGTGAGCCTGAAAACTTGCAGCAATTTGCTTTATTAAAAAAACCAAATAGACTTTCAAGTCTAATAAGACTTTCAAGGCTAATAAGAACAAATTCTCTGTTTTCTCGTTCAGGTTTATTCTTTGCATATTTGGGCACACAGGATTTTATTGTTAAAAGCTGTTTTTACATTTTTATTTTATCTGGGCTTTTTTCCACGCTAATACACAAAATGATTTGGAAGTGAACTGGTGTGGAAGGCAAATCTAGAGCAGGTGTAATGAAGCTGTGCTTTAGAGTCAAAAGATGCACTTGCTGCCTCCAGTGAGGATTTTCAACATTTCAGTCGTCTTTTTAAATTTGCTTCACTTTTTCATAAGCTAATGTCTTTACAGACCAGAAATAACTCATGGCAGTGCACAGGCTGGATCAAGGGCTGAACCTCCTTAAAACATTCTAGAGCATATTTCTCTCATGGAACTAAAATATTGCTAAAGGAAAAAACACAGCTCTGTTGGTATTTAGCTGTACTCTTCTTATTCATGTTGCTTCTCAAACCACAAAAATCTTAAGAAAATCAGTGCCACCACCCATGAAGCATGTAATTTTTATCGTGAGTATTAAAAGCCCATACAGTAAGATTATATTAATTAAGAAGAGAAAGAACAAAGGCTCACACTCTATTTTCTGCTTTACTTCCATAAGATGATACATTTGCTGCCATAAGATTATATATTATTCCCTGTATTTTCTGTGCATGATTGTCTCAAACGGTGCAATCGAGGTAATGTTGCAGGATTGAGGCCTGAGTTATGTAAAATTTTCACCATTTGTCTCCACTTCCAGTTTTCCTTTTGTTCATTTCTGTAATGAAATTTGGAACAGCAGCTAATTTTCAGCAGCTTTATTTTCCAAGAATAGGAGCTTATGAAACTTTAAAAAAAGTTAAGGCCACAAAACTTTAAAGTTTTGTTTAAAGCATTCAGCTTCTGGGTAACTTAGAGCTCATTTTGGGTTTTTTAACCATTGCTGTAGGCAGTACAGAACTTTGCTCCAGCAGATAACTCCTGGAATGCAGGGATGTTCCACCTGCTGCTGGCAGTAAAGGGGATTCCTTTCCCAGTGGTGCTGCCAAAACCTCAGAAACCTGGGAAGCTGAGGAAGTTCTCCCTCTCCTTATGGAATATTGAATATCTCTGCAGATTCCTCAAGCCCTTCACCACTCTGGGAGAATTTTAAATGTACTGAGACCTGTTTTCCCTACAAAGTCTGGAGTCTCAGTGCTGTAAAATGGTCCTGGACCATAATTTCAGTCTGAGTTAATATTTATATGGCAGCATTTAATACTGTGTGTTTCTAGGAGAAGTGCAGGGTTTTGATCAGGGAGGGCTCTGTGCTCAGCTGGCCCCTTCAGCTTTGTGCAGCGTTTGATCTGTGACTTCCTGCACTGCCAAACACCTCTGGGATGTTTCTTTCCCTGTCAGCAGAGCCACACTCCCTGAAGGGCACCTCTGGACCCGTCTGGGGGTGCCCACACCCCTCTCCTCCTGTCATCCCTTCTCCTGTGACAGGAGCTGTTGCACAGCTCGAGCTGCTGGGCTCTGATCTCTGCTAGACTGGTAAACGTGCAGCCCTGGAGGGCAGTGCCAAATTATGGGGAACTGGAGAGTGCATCTGCCCTCTGTGCTGAGAAATAACAACGTAAATGTGGCCACAAATGCTGCCGGGGGAAGAACTGGATGCTGCAGATGTTTTGGGTGGAAGAACATTCTTTTTCAGGATGGTTCTGGGTGCCTGGGTGGAAGGATGCTGTCTCAGGATGGTTTTGGGTGGAAGGATGCTGTCTCAGGATGGTTCTGGGTGGAAGGATGCTGTCTCAGGATGGTTCTGGGTGCCTGTGCTCAGTCTCTCACCAGAGGCAGTGGCTGTGGAAGCTCTCCCATGTTCCCAGTGCATTCCCAGCCCAGTGAGCAGCTCCTGCTGGGTCCAGTTCCTGTAGGATTGAGCCTGGGCTGGGGCGGCTGTGCCCCCCAGTTCCTAAATGCAGCTCTGGGGCATTGTGCCCACCCTGGCAGCAACACTGGACTGAATTCTCACCTTCAGGCCAGGATCCTGGCATATTTACCAGCAGGATACAGCTTCAAGCTTGCTCTGTCTGTGGATGGAGACTGCCTGGCTCCCACTGAGGGAGAGGGGACAGGAATTAACATCTCCCAGAGTTTCTGAGTCACAGGCTGTAGTTCTTCTGATCCTTCAAAGGGACAAGAACACAAGACCTTATCCCACTGCTCATTAAATCACTTGCAAGAACTCCAAGGATTTTAATGGAAACAGAGGATGGCTCCTCATGAGAAGAACTCAGCATCAAAATAGAACTTTGGGGAAAAAGCTGAAGATATATTTATATAGAAATAGCAACTGAGAAGTTCAGTATGAAATAGCAAAAATACTTTTTTTAAGCAGTTAAGCAAGGCTTTTATTTTTTTTATTCAGTAGGAATTGATTCCTTAGTGCAAGAGTGATTCACTTGAATTTTTTCATTTATGAAGCCCAGTTTTCATAAAATAATCAATTTTGTGTTCAAAGCATACAACCATAGTTATAAAATGAATCCTGACTTTTTACCACAAGTGTTTTCTAAAACGCTTTGTGAGTGTTCTCTATCTCATAATCTGAAACAAAAACCAGCAACCAAACCCCAAATATTAATATACATTTAAAAGTCATGTTATTCCCTGCAAGCTATCATGTATCAATCTAATATAGTCAGCCAGCCTTAATAGAAAAGCTGAGTTCTGTTCTTTGTGTCTAGCTAAGGATTTTCAAGTTCTGTTTATTTCTTTTAATCATGCTAAATGAAAACAGCAGACAGAGCAAAGCTTTGTAAATAAACCTGCTGGAGTTAATCACCCAGCTTAGACAACACTTCAGCAACTGCAGCCTGCCTTCATGTTTTACTGGGGCTGGGAATTTCGTGTTTGTTATTTACGGGGGGTTGGAATTTTGTGTTTGTTATTTACTGGGGCTGGGAATTTTGGGTTTGTTATTTACTGGGGTTGGGAATTTCATGTTTGTTATTTACTGGGATTGGGAATTTTGTGTTTGTCATTTACTGGGGTTGGGAATTTCATGTTTGTTATTTACTGGGATTGGGAATTTCGTGTTTGTCATTTACTGGGGTTGGGAATTTCATGTTTGTTATTTACTGGGGCTGGGAATTTTGGATTTGTTATTTACTGGGGTTGGGAATTTCGTGTTTGTCATTTACTGGGGTTGGGAATTTCGTGTTTGTCATTTACTGGGGTTGGGAATTTCATGTTTGTTATTTACTGGGATTGGGAATTTTGTGTTTGTTATTTACTGGGGGTTAGAATTTTGGATTTGTTATTTACTGGGGTTGGGAATTTCGTGTTTGTCATTTACTGGGGTTGGGAATTTTGTGTTTGTTATTTACTGGGGGTTGGAATTTTGTCATTTACTGGGGGTTAGAATTTTGTGTTTATTACATTTCCAACAAGTCTTTCTGCCGGAGCATAGCATCTTTGTGAGTGCCTGAGTTTACACCCAGGCCCATGCTTCTCAGTGAGTGGAGGGACAGACCCTGGGCACAGCAGTGCCCTGCCCCTCGCTCAGACAGGAGCTGTCACACCAGGCCTTTGAGACAACCAACTAACAGATCTGTGGTATGACTTTAAAGCTCAGCATTGAAAATATGTGAGATAAAATTGTGCTAAGCTTAGTTTATTTCTCTGGGTGTTTCAAACACAAGCTGCAGTGCTGCAGTGGTCAGTGCCACTGACCTGTGTCTGCTCCTTTCCAGGTGGATCCACTCTTTACCAGTGAAGTTAAGGAGAGAGTTAAAAGGTAAGAAGTTGATGTTAGATCTGTTATCTACTGAATGAAGGCAGCTGGCTGCCCCTTTAAAATCCTGTATGCACAGATGAATGTCCATGCACAGCTGTGTGGGACTGACAGATCTGTTAGGGTCATTTGGAGCATCCCAGACTGGGTACCCCAAACACTGAGAGTTGTTCCCACACAGCTGTGTGGGACTGACAGATCTGTTAGGGTCATTTGGAGCATCCCAGACTGGGTACCCCAAACACTGAGAGTTGTTCCCACACAGCTGTGTGGGACTGACAGATCTGTTAGGGTCATTTGGAGCATCCCAGACTGGGTACCCCCAACACTGAGAGTTTTAGAACACCCAGCATGTTCATGTTTTGTGTTAAACCACACCTGACTGACTCTGATTTAGCTGTATTATTCACAGAGCCGTGGGAGGGTCTGTGTTGGCTGAAGGATCACCCAGTTCCACCCTCCCAGCCGTGGGACAGCTCCCAGCCCCATCCAGCCCTGAGCACAGCCAGGCATGGACACCCCAGGGATGGACACTGGGCACAGCCTCCCCCCATCCCTGCCAGGAAGAATTCCCTCGTTCCCGTGGGTGTCCCTGCAGGCTCCTCAGGAGCTGTGCCTGCTGTGTTTGGTGCAGGGCCCCCGGGGTGCACGTGCTGCAGGAGCTGCCCCAGCAGGAGCTGCACGCTGCTCTCGGCCGCTGCCTGGCCGTGGTCAACAGCTCCAGCTCCGAGGGGATGTCTGCTGCCATCCTGGAGGTAAGGCACCTTCCTGGGGCTCGGCACGGGGGCACCCTCAGCCTGGAACCCCCCTCTGCCACTGCAAATGGGTGCCAGCACTTGATGGCCAAAGCTAGTGAAGACAAAACTAAAATATTTCTTTTTGCAAGTGTTAGCAATTAGGGTTTTCTTCCCTTGAACTGGCAGTTTGTTATGCTTTCTCTATTTATTTTTAAAGGATAGAAGGTGATTTTGCCAATCCTGCTAAATTAACAATACAGACCTGAGATGTAGAAATCATTCTGATTTACTGGGGTTGTCACTAGGCTTGATTCAACACCCACTTCCTTATACTGCTGCTAGAATGGACTTTCATTTATTTTTACATCCTTTCAAAAAGCAATCTAAGAGCTGTATTTGGTTATTTCATTCTGAAATGATTAATGAATGAATGACATGCTCAGTTAATCCTTTTGCCATCAGTATTGAAAATTAATAACCAGTTTTATTTCATACCTGTCAAAGTAGGGCACTGCTTAGTATCAAGTGCTTTCTCAGAAAAAAATGAGTGTACCTGAAGTGGAAGTTCTTTGGGCAAATGCCTTTCATGATTTCATTTGTTTGCTGGGTGCTGGATGTTGGCTCATCATGATCTCAGAAGATCACAGAAGTTATTACACCATTTGTGTTAATGAGCCTCCCATTTCTGTCTCTAATGAGTTGCATTTCCAGCATTTCCACTCATCTGAAAGTCCTCATGAGCAGTTACTGAGGGAGCATTATCAGAATTAGGAAGGGCAGGTGCTGGTGGGACAGCAGAAGGGCACTCCATCCCAAAATCCCCTGCTCAGAGGTGGCAGCTGCTCTTCTGCAGCCTGTGACATTTCCAGGCTGGGCACTGTGTCAGGCAGGCAGGGATGGGGAGTGCAGACTGACTCCAGTGCAGTTCAGTTCTGTCACCTCCTCCTCACAGCTCCATGTTCCCCTCACAGAACAGCTGACCAAAAACCAACCTGGTTCATCTCCCCAGAGTGTCAGGGGTGGGAGGCAGGAGCAAAGCAGAGCAGGGAGGCTCTGAGGAGACACAGCAGCAGCAGCAGCAGTGCCTGTGTCCCTGCTCTGGTACAAACTGCTGTGCAGGCTCAGGGCTGACAGGACACGGGTGCAGATTCCAAGGGTACAAACAGAAATTTGTGTGTTCTTACAGGAGACACGCCAAGGAAATGCCCTGCTGCAAACACCTCTCTGACAGGGAGTGGCAGTCCAGGACAGTGAGCTTCTTTCCTGGGACGGCCAGCAGCAAGGGCCAGCTGCTGAGATCTTGTTTAACAGTGAGGCAGAAAACTCTGCATACAAATCTTCTGGTCCTAGGCTGGAGAAAACAGGTTTAAGTTTGGGAATGAAACTCTCATTGTCCTCAAAGTTCAACATTTAACAAGGACATGAATCTGTAAACAGTATTTTAGAGTGGGATAAATATGTAACAGATAAATGAGATAAATGTATAATCACATCCAGTTCAACCTGCCTCAGGTATGGCAGAGCCAGGAGCCATCACTAATTACTGTGTCAGCTGCTTCTGAGATCTGAGATTTCACCGTAACTGATCTGTTTGTGTTTGGCATTTGGAGGAGAGAAAACAAAACATTACAGCAGACATTAAAAATGCATCTCTCCCTGTGAGAGCTCAGGAATTCTGCACGTTCCTGGGCACGGGATGGTGGCAGAGGCAGCGCTGCTGGAGAGGTTTCTGTGATCCCTCTGCTCCTGCTAACAGCAGGGTTTGGGCTGCAGCACCATTCCACTGGAGCCCTTTCTCTGTGCTCTCAGGAGTATCCCAGCTGTTGTAAAAATCATTGCATTCTTATGCTTTTACCAAAAAGAAGCCAATTTACGAAAAAACTGTAGAAAAGAAAGTTGGGCAGACTCCACTGTGCCATGAGGCACAATCCAGTCTTGGCCAACATGTGAAGCACTGGCAGTCTGGAATAAAGGCCATAGCACATTATAGAAATAGAAAAACAAGAGATGAGGGGATGTTGTAAAGCAGTGAGAGCCAACAAGAAGATGCAGAGGCTAGGAGGGAGAAGATGAGGGCCAGCCCAGAAGACAAAGTGGTAAATAAAGGCTGCACTTGCTCTATCAGCCCTCTCTTGCTTACTGGGTAACGTTCCCACAGCTTCACTTTACACCCTGCATCCTCCTGCAATGGCACTGAAACACATTTGCAGTCAAAATAATGAAACAAAACAGATGGCCACTGGGCTAAAATGTTGTTTCATGCTATTATTCCTGGAACCTAGGTCAGTAAATTATACATATTTTCAACAATGCAAATGATTCTTTTTACTGCTTGAAAATAGTCTAAGTATCTAAATTAAATTTGAAGCTGCTTCTTGCAGTAATTATTTACAGCCCAATCCGTTTGTTTGAGGCCAGTGGCATAAAGGCAGCCCTGCATCTACAGTGTTTGGCCATCTGTTACTCTTTCAGGAGCTGTAATTCACTGGTACCTGTCGTCTGGGGACCTGAAGATTTTCTTGTGTAGCAGTTCCTGCCCTCCAAGTCTGAGACAGAACAAATGCCTTTCCCTTTAGAGTTTGGAAATTACAGAAAATCAAATTTAAACTTGCTGCTCGGCTTCAATCAGTCATCAGCTCTGTAGCTTCATTAATCTGTCTGAATGACCCCAGAAAATCTGGCAGTTTCTGATACAAAGTGTAGAACAGGTTCTGTCATTAAGGGTTGTTATTTTTAGCACTAACTGCTGCAAAGCAGATGTTTGTGCCAGGGCTACAGAAATGCTATGGCCAGGCTAATACACCTGCAGTGGGGATCTCAACAGTGCTTTTCTTGGGTATTTTAAATTATTAAAATATGTTGCCAAGTCCCAGCAGTCCCTTCCTGTACATTACCAGCCTGGGTATTTGTCTCTTCTATAAAAGATCATGGTTTTCTCCTTGGAGTTTTGTTTCCTTGCTATGTGGACTGAAGCAAAATTGCTCCTCATGCAGGACTGTAATGACAGCAATTAAAAATGCATTGCCTCTGGAGTGATGGGGAATCAGTGTGAAACACTGGAGATCTGGGGGAGGGAATTCCTTTCTCGTTTGACACGATTGCACAATGTGAACATTTCTGGTTGTAGAGTCCGTGCAGCTCCAGACTGCCCAGTGATCAGCAGTGATTAAAGCTCCAGATCAGGGCAGAGCTGGGGCCCAGCTCTGCACACCTCAGAGCTGAAGCTGTGTTCTGGGAAGTGGCTTGGCAGTGCTCTCTGGGGAGTGGTGTTTTTCAATTAAAAATCTGGACAGGTGGGAAAGAAGTTTGGGTTGTTGTTTCTGCTTTTCTTATTAAAATTGTCATCGTTAGCACCTCAAAATCCATGAATCTTAGAAACCGTTGTTCCTTTTTTTTCTATTCCTCTAGGCAATGGATTTAGAAATTCCAGTGCTGGCAAGGAACATTGCTGGCAATGCAGCAATAATAAAACACAAGGAAACAGGACTGCTGTTTTCAACTCCCCAGGTGAGGAAACCACAGATGTTTAGGTCCATTTTCTGTCACAGGCCCGTGTGTGTGTGTGTGGACACTCGGTGTTTCCTCTCAGCAGCTGGCTCAGGTTCTCCTCTGGAGCTGCCTGCCCTGCCTCTGCAGTTCGGGGAGCTCGTCCTAGGTGTCAGCCTTGCTGAAGCTTTGCTGCAGCTGCTCGGAGCCACTTGTTGCACTGGGCATGGAAGGCTGCACACCAAACCCTGCAGGAGATGCTCTGCGTGTGTCAGATTCCCCTCCAGGAATAACTGCAGCGGGGACTGGTGTTAGACGAGCTGGAGCTCACCAAAAGAGGAGCCTCGAGTTTCAGATGACACATTTTCTGTCATTGCCAGCAGTCAGTGGTAATGTAAAGTATTTTTAGATGCGAGATATTGCTAAGTCAGAGAAATTAATGATAAAATTAAGCAAAGTGTTAGGATGAAGTCTCAGGGAAGTTAAATAAGAGTGGGAAGAGAGGGAACACTACCCATATTTAAATGCTGGAAATTTTCATTTCAGCATATTTCCCACATTAGGGCTTTGCTGTTACATATTCATGTATACCATGGAAAATGACTCTCAGAAAAAGATTCCCTCAGAGTTTTCTCCAACTCAAGATTGAAAAAACCTACTAGAATACCCCATTTGATAATTTTGCAAAATAGAGAACGTATCTTACTTATTTACTTTGTGGACTGTGTGATTAATGCATCCTATTAAGTTGTCTTTCTGGAAGGTAAATCCTCTTGCTTGGTTCTGAAGGAGTTTTTAATAGAAAAACTCTTCCAATTCAAGTATGGTCCTATCTGTTTGTTTCTGCAATATTCAGTTTTTCCAGTGGTTTCTACAAAACCCAGAATATTTCTTTGGTAACTTCTGTGCATGTATTCCCTGAAAAAAAGCTCATTGACTTCCAGCTCCTCCAAAACTTCCAGGACACACAATCCTCTTGAACCAGGGACTGAGAGCTCTCCTGGTGTTAATGCTGGTACATGATTCTGTTGTTTCCCTCAACACTCTGCCTGCATTTGCCTTGGAATTCAAATGCATTATTAGCAGCAGACCCATTATCACCACAGATCCCTGTGAGGAGCCTCTGCTGTGCTCTCCAAGCATGCCACATCCCAGGTGTTAGCTGGGATTCCAGATCCATTGGAAATCTCTGCAGGTTGCACCCAGGGGCAGCTGGAAGCACAGGAGCCCCCCAGTGACAGCAGGGACTCTGGACAAGGGGCTGAGCACTGAGGGACTCTCTTCAGAGCAGAGCAGGAGTCACAGGCTGGCACTACGGCTAGACCTCTGTCATTTCAGTTTCCATGAACCCCTTTTTGCCTGAGCTCCCTTTCTGCACCCCCATCCTGCTGTGAGCCCTTCTTGCTGTCATTCCAGCTCAGAATCTCTGAGGTGAGGACCTTGCAGGTGAAATATTTGTGGTGGCATCAGCAATGTTTGTGCAGCAGCCCTGAGAAGGGAAGGTGCCATCCCCCTTCCTCTGCAAAAAACATTTGTAGCTCAGTTCATGGAAGCCCTTTGATGCTTTATTGCTGTCACATGCTGTGTGAGCTGTCAGGGGCTGCACATGGGTCAGGAAAACCCTTGTTTCCAGGGCAAGGTCTTAATGCCACTGCAGAGTTGTTGAAAAACTTCCTTCTTGCAGAGGAGCTCAGAATGCCAGACATCAGCACTTAGGGGTTTGCAGGTAAAGTAACCATTTACTGGTGTTCCTTATCTCCCCAAACCATAGCAAATACAGCTTTTGAGCCACTGCACACAGTCTGCCAGAGGTTGAGAGTCACATTACAGCAAAGAAATGCAAGTAAGTTAGAAGAAGTCAGTTTTAATTGCTGGGAGAAGGGACACTGCCCATGGCACTTAGAATGCAACCTCAGATCTGGGCTGAGTGAGCTGGGACTGGCAAACATGTTCTGGTAAGAGATTTTTGAGTATTTTTACTTTGATTACTTTGACATCTTAAGTATCTTTTCTGCTGTGCTCTCAGATGCATCAAGTTAGTGAGCAAAATGCCTTTAATCTACAAAAAGATTAGAGCTGTGTCTGGGTGCTTGGGAAAGTCTGTCTGTGGCTGGAAGAATCTGGACCACCAGAGATGAGGAAGGTTTGGTGGATTAGAAAAGGAATATTCCTTGCTAGGTTTGGTGGGTTAGAAAAGGAATGATCCTTGCTAGGTTTGGTGGGTTGGAAAAGGAATGTTCCTTGCTAGGTTTGGTGGGTTAGAAAAGGAATGATCCTTGCTAGGTTTGGTGGGTTAGAAAAGGAATATTCCTTGCTAGGTTTGGTGGGTTAGAAAAGGAATGTTCCTTGCTAGGTTTGGTGGGTTGGAAAAGGAATGTTCCTTGCTAGGTTTGGTGGGTTAGAAAAGGAATGATCCTTGCTAGGTTTGGTGGGTTAGAAAAGGAATATTCCTTGCTAGGTTTGGTGGGTTAGAAAAGGAATGATCCTTGCTAGGTTTGGTGGGTTGGAAAAGGAATGATCCTTGCTAGGTTTGGTGGGTTAGAAAAGGAATGATCCTTGCTAGGTTTGGTGGGTTAGAAAAGGAATGATCCTTGCTAGGTTTGGTGGGTTGGAAAAGGAATGTTCCTTGCTAGGTTTGGTGGGTTAGAAAAGGAATGATCCTTGCTAGGTTTGGTGGGTTAGAAAAGGAATATTCCTTGCTAGGTTTGGTGGGTTAGAAAAGGAATGATCCTTGCTAGGTTTGGTGGGTTGGAAAAGGAATGATCCTTGCTAGGTTTGGTGAGTTGGAAAAGGAATGATCCTTGCTAGGTTTGGTGGGTTAGAAAAGGAATGATCCTTGCTAGGTTTGGTGGCTCCTGGCTGGCTGTGAGGATGCAGGCTGGCTCACAGCTCAGGAGCAGACAGCATTGCTCATTTTTTGATCTGAGGAGGGAAAGCTTTGCAGTCCCTTGCATATGAGCAGTTGTGCCTGCTGTCTTTTGAAAGCCAAATTAGAGGGATATTAATTGACCATTATGCAATGAGAATTGTTTTAAATGGGGAGTGCTGTTGGCTTTCTTCTTGCTGGAAGTGAGCTTTTGTGGCTTCCAGGAAAGTAGGAAATGTGGTGTCTGACTGTGGCCACCCTTAACCATTTGCATTTGGCTGGAAATGGCCAAAGCCTGGCCAGTCCCTGGAGCCACTCTCAGATGGAAATGGTTAATGTGGGACTGAGCCCTGGAACGTTTTGCTCCTGACACTCCATCATTTGTGCACATTACTGTGCACATCACTTTAAATCATGGGTTGATCCTGCTGCTGCTTGAATTTGCAAGTTTATGGAATATTTGACACTGAGTTAATGGGACCTGAAGTAAAAAAAGTATGAGATAAGAACGGGGCAATAAATAATGCAAAACTGTGTTAAAAGGCAAGACACAAAAAGTTATTCAGCAGGCTGGGTTTCAAAATTTTATCTTCCATGTCTGTAAAAGCTCACAGAAGGACGTAAATAAAGAGAATGAGGCAAATAAACTTCCAAGGCAGTAAGAGAGGGACAGAGGTGGATGGAGCTGAGCTGGCCAGCCCCTGTGAGGGGTGGGAGGGACACCCAGCCCAGCTGGGAGCAGCAGGGACATCATGTCTCTGCTGGGACATCAGAGCTTTCCTCCCTGCCAAACAGGGGCAGGAAACAGCCCAGGGCTTCCCAGCTCTGCCCCTTCCCCCAGAGCCAGCAGTCCTGAGCTGGTGGCAGTGGCAGCAGTGCAGTTCCCACCCAGCAGCACGCGGGGCCAGCTGGGCTCACCTGCCTGCAGTGCCTCTGGCACTGCCTCCACACCTGGGGCCATTGCTGCTGTTGGAGAACCACGTTCTGCTGGCTGCTGAAGCTGCCATGAAATGCTTTAATTGCAGACTTACTTTCATTAGATGAATAATATATTAACCATGCATCTTATTTTCATTATGTGTGAGCTGCGGCACCGGTGCAGCTCTGGTGGTAATTGAGGAATTATTCATCCTTTTTCACTCAGTACCCTCATTTTCCAGCTTTATCTCCTGGATACCTGTGTTTCTGTGTCTCTGCAAAATACTAGACAGGATTTATTTTAGGTACTGTACAGAGGAGTTGACATTTTCTTTAGGGATGATTGGTCAATTTACCAGGAGAAATCTGTATTATGGATGTTGCTGTTGAAAAATGCCTGTGTTTGTGGTGGAGTACTTGCCATGAAAAGGGCAGATGTGAGAGTGCTTCTGGACGTACAGGAGATGATTTTCTCCCATTTTTCTGGGTTGTGACTTAGTGCTGAGCCTCAACTTTTACACTGTGTTCTGCTGCCTCCTGTAAATGAATTATACCCACTGAATATTCCCACTGTGTGGGAATAAAGGTCTGTTAGAAATATGGATGGCCCAAGTAGGGAGCCAGCACACAGATCACCTCCTTCATTTGGGCTGCTAAAAGTCATACCCTGAGGTTTTATACCTGAAAGGCAATTGGTGAATTTGACCCCTCTTTCACCAAAACTGAAGCCTACTTCCCATCTACAACAAAATAGGGGAGTGCATAAATATTTGTGCAAATATCACTTGCACAAGTACAGCAGAACAGCTGCTGGAGACGTGTTACCTCCCTGTAATTACTTCCTCTATCACAGGCTTCTGGAAAAGCAAAATGAAATGCTGGATTTCCTGAAGGAGCTCAGAGCTCTGAACGTCTGCGTGCTGCAGGTCCAGACTTAGCACAAACCACAACTGAAATGCAAGTCACTTGTAGTTAGGGGAGACACCTGAAAAATGAAGTTATTGCTATCTGAGGCTGAGCATCCAAACCTGAAAACAAGCTAAGCCAGCTGCTCCAAGGGAACGGGGCAAACCCAGATAAGTCACAGTGAATCTTCCCATTGGCTTCCAGTGGGATTGCAAGTGACTTGTGGGTGGTCACACTGCATTAGGGGAAGGAGGAGGGATAAAGCTGAGAAGTCCTTACTGGGATTTTTCCATTTGCTTTTTCTCTCTCCTGCATTTTCTCAAATTTTCTGCTTTGGACTCAGTTTGGCATTTTTGCCTGAAATTATCCTCAGCCTTAAGTATTGTAACTGTGAATAAGGATCTCATTTCTTCTATCATTTACATGTTTCCAAGTTTTTGTCCTCCATATCCACAATTTAAAAGAATGCTAATAGGACTACCTGTCAAGAAATGTTACATTGCTGCTTCTGCTCTTAGGTAATTTACATAAATTATTTTTAAACATTACTTTAAATAAAATCCTCCACAGGAGCGCAGAATTAAAGCTGGGCATGTGGTTCAGTGTGAACAGTATTTACTGCTGTGGTTTGCCAGGCAATTGGCTGAGGCCAGCAGAAGTCAGGTGAGCCTTGCCCACCCTCCCCGAGGTGTCTGTGGAGCTGGGTCAGGTGTGACAGACACAGCCAGGCTGCTGCCACAGCTGCTCAGGGGCTGTCCCAGGGGAGGGCTGAGCTCCCAGGTCAGCCAGCCAAGGGGAGCAGGCTGGACACAGCACGTGGCTCCTTCAGAGCCCAGCTCCAGCAGCACTGCTCTGGTGTGGAGTAAGAGGTCATTGTTCACTTGTGTGTGTGAAATCCTCCTTATTCTCCTCCCTGGCTACAAACCTTGGCTACAAACCAGGTGTCTCTGCTCTTTATTTTCCTGCTGGTTTGTGCTGTCAGGGGCAGTCCCAGCAGTGATGACCCATGTTCAGAGATTCCCCTCAGTGTGTCCCAGGGGTCACTGTGCATTTTACACAAAGCTCATCCTGTGCCAAGGTGAGTTTCTGTCTGGGGCTGTGCAGACACTCTGTGCACCTGGAGTTTCAGGGACAGCTGTCTGCTGAGCCTGGTGCTGCTCTGGACTCTGTCTTACCTGGCAGACTGTAAGTAATGGATCTCCCCTCCCCTCCTCTGTGTCCCCTGTCCCCAGGCTCTGCTCTTCACCACCAGCTCTGTGGTAATACATTATCTTCATTTCCCACTGACACCAGAGCTGTCTCTGCTCTCAGCTGAACCGAGGCACTGTTTTGCACAGATCTGAGCACATTTGTAATCAAGTTGAAGCATTGGAAGTTGTCTCCTGATGGAAAATTAGACCAGCTGCTCAGAATAGATTAGTTCAGACATCAGATCTCCTTTCACATGTTTGAGGTTCACAATTTCTCTTGCCTAGAAGTAAATGAGAGAGGCAGAGGAGCAGGCAGAGAAGAGTTATGATCTCTGAGCTCTGGTATTTTGCCCAGTGAAGTTAAAGGATGTGTGTATATATATATATGTATATATATTTTTTTTTTCCCCAGCGAAGTTAAAGGGAGTATTTTTTTAAATTTCTTTTTTTTGGTGTTAGTTGAGCTAACCCTGCTGTGCCTGTTTGTGCCCAGGGGCTGCGTGCCTGCTCCCATCTTTACAGTGAGTTTGTCAGTCTTACCATAAAATTCACTGAAGGTGTCACAGCAGCAGTGAGGTAAAAGTTTAGCTGAGCTGAGATCAGACATCTGATGCCAGCTGTCCTCCATGCAGAACAGGCAATTCATTTATAACCAGCCTGGGCTGCCAACCATTGGGTGGGCAGACAACTTTCGTGTCATTAAATGTGAATTGTCTTTGATTTTTAATTCTTAGTTGGTGAGCTGTGTGAAATACTAAAATTATTATTATTTATAAATAAAGTATGGCACTTGACCTTGAAAAATGACTTAGGACAGCTTCATGTATTGGCTCACAGTTGGACAGGTTCCAGCTATTTTAGGGCTTCTTCAAAGAAATTTTAGCTAATCCTTTTCTTCACCTTTTTTAGGAGTTTGTTGTGCTGGCCAAGAGTTTAATGAATGACCCCACCATGGAAAAGGAAATTGTAACCAGGGCCAAAGAGTACGTGAAGAAGCATCATTCCTGGGAAGGGGAAAGGAAAACCTACCAGAAGCTGGTGCTGAGGCTGCAGTGAGTGCAGGAGTGCAGCTGGCAGCCAGCAGAGCCCCTGGATGGTGCCAATGGGATAGGTTTGGGTTTCTCCTGGTTCTTTCTAGAAAAACAGCCAGCATTGCTCCTGTGTTTGCACACAGCGAGGTCAGAGCTGCTGCAGCCCCTGCCAGGCGTCCAGCCCAGCCCAGAGCAGGCTCAGCTTGGAGCAGCAGGAGGGGGACAGCCCAGGGCAGGTGTTTGCTGCTGGAGGCTGCCCAGGGCAGAGCCTCCCTTGCACACAGAGCTCACTCACAGCAACGTTCTGCCCCCTGCAGCAGCAGCTGCCTTCCCTGTGCCACCCCCTGAACAGATCCAGGTGCACAGCACTCACCTGCTGCTGAGCCAGAGCGCACAACCAGAGGAGGAACTGGCCAGCAGCACAGCTGCCCCCAGCCCAGGGGCTGTTCTGGGCTGCCCCGAGCCCTGCAGCCCTCCAGGGCAGCTGCTGTGGCCAGCACTCCTGTCCCTGCAGCCCTCCAGGGCAGCTGCTGTGGCCAGCACTCCTGTCCCTGCAGCCCTCCAGGGCAGCTGCTGTGGCCAGCACTCCTGTCCCTGCAGCCCTCCAGGGCAGCTGCTGTGGCCAGCACTCCTGTCCCTGCATTTCTGGGCTTGGCCACAGCTGGCTCAGGTGCCAGAGCTGTGCCAGAGCTGCTTTGTTACATAAACTACCTCTTGGTTTGCCAGTTCCTTTGGTACCTCTGTGATTCACTTATTTATTAAAAGATTTATGAGACCCATAAAAAGGGATGGGGGGTGGAGGTGTTGTCAATTTACTGTGTGTTTTGGTACTGTTTGTTCTTATTTGTGGCTTTTCAGGATGTATTTCAATATAATGCAGCAGGCTTGTCTTAAAGTGAGACTGATCTCTGCTTAAAGTTCACACTAATCACCCCTGTCAGCCCAGGGATTATGGACATATCTTTGAGTCTGTAATTGCTCATCAAAGGACTTGCATCTAGAGGAAAAAAAATTTAAAAGAGGGGCATATTTGTAACTACTTGTTACTAGGAACCTGTTTGCTTTGTATGGTCTCCATCCTG
Source organism: Irena cyanogastra (assembly GCA_013397155.1). Classification (NCBI taxonomy): domain Eukaryota; kingdom Metazoa; phylum Chordata; class Aves; order Passeriformes; family Irenidae; genus Irena; species Irena cyanogastra. Next base: position 11,337 of record VWZV01010606.1, on the reverse strand, counting down.
CCCCAAGGAGAGCCTGTGAAATGTTTTCTGTGTACTTCAGTGGCTGTTGTGTCAGACTTTTCTTTGTAATAATGAACTTCACTGTGTATTTTTAGCTTTCCTCTCTATTTTTGATGTTTTGCAAGGTTCTGGTACAGTAAACAAGAGAGCAGTTTGAATGTTGTGTATTGATTTCTCCCAAATTCCCCTCCTTGTGTGCTGGGGCTGCTCAGCATTGCCTTCAGTAACAACTCCCAAGGGCAAACATGGATTTTCAGCATCACATATGGGAGGGACCTTCACAGGGAATAAAAAAGGACTTTTCTAACTAACTGAGCCAACTTCAGGGTGTCCTGCTCTTTCAAAACCTGTCAGAGATCTCCTCTGCCAGCTCATTTCTGATAGCCTGCTTGATTGGCTTTGATCCTCAGCCATCCCCCTCCCCTGCCAGGAGTATTGGTTGTCTTCTGAGAAAAGCAGGTTTTGAGAAGCAAATAAACAAATCCACAATGTGGGACAGAAGCCTAAGCACTGAGCTAATGGTAAGTGATTGTAATAGTAATGATTAGAAAGCTTTTTCTGCAGCCTGATACATTTATTACTAAGCTTCAACTATAAATATATTGATCTGGAATTTGTGCTATTCCCAGCAAAACAAAATATGTTCAAGTGAGAAATTCTGCTACACCCTCAGAATGTAATTAACATATGATTTTTCAGGCTGTATTTAATCTATAAATATGAAATCTGCATCTGGGAAGCAGCATGCTCATTTGCATGTGATAACCGTGGCAGAAGCACAAACAGCAAGGGATGCAGGAAGGGAAAAGGGGGAACAGCCCCAGGTGTGCTGGGCTGAGCCCTGGGGACTGCCTGAGGCATCAGTCAAGGGCACTCAGCTCTGGGCCATCCATCACAGGCTCTGTCCACAGCAAGCTCAGAGCCTGGGCCAGCAGCTGCAGGGAGTTTCATCACCATAAACTGCGACTGGATTTATGTTTTACATTTCATCCAGTCTTGTGTTCCAGCCCTATAAATATTCAATGAGTCTTGTAAGTCCTTGTAAGGAAAATATGAGACCCATGCAAGCAGTTTTGGGTATAATTATCTTTGCAGCAACTTCAGTCAAATGATTTTATAGGTAAGAAGAATCCTTTTGTTGTCCTGCAGCCCTAATTACAGTATTTATCTTCCCCTTCAAAGCCCCACTCCTACCCAAGCAGCTTTTTAAGCAAAGCACACCTCGATGAGATGCAGCTACAGCTCCAAAAATAGCACTTGTTCTGTTTGCAGGGAAAAACCTCCATTGTGCATTTACCCCACGGCTACTTCTGTGTTTCAGGGCCTTGAAATGTACTGCTAATTAATCTAATTACATGCATTTTATTTTGCCCTTTACTGTGCCACTGAGGCCCTGGGAGTGGGCCTGTACAGTGGTACCAGGATGCTGTGCCCTCCCTTGGCACCAGCACCCCAGAGCTGGGTGCCAAAGCCCAAACCCCAGCCACGGGGAACAGGAGCTTTCTGAGGCAGGATTTCCTGCAGCCCTAAAGCACCCATCCCAGTTCTCAGAGTCAGGTCTATACTTTCCTAACCAGTCTGCCCTACAACACTCATGCTGGGCTCAGTTTTCCCATTTTTGGGGTGCTGACCATTGGGGTTCCCATTTACAGAGCCCCAGAGCTCCAGCCTGGCGACAGGCAGCTGCTTTGAAGGTTTGCTAGAATCACATCAGTACTTGATTGTGAAAGAAAAACGTTAAAATGTATATTGGAAGATTTAAAAGTGTTTGTGCCTCTTCTGCAAATGATTTACCTTCAATTTAGCCCGAATGTTACCCAACCCAAACATCTGCAAATGCTTCCTTTAGCTTTAATACATGCACAAGCACTTCAGGCTTCATTTTCAGTGAATTTTCTCCTGTCTCTTGGGCTCATAACTCATTCTGTCCCTTTCTCCCCCTCAGTCTTTTTAATCTTTAGGTCAGGAATCACTGCCCATGAAAACAGAGGAACAGTTTTGTCACAGGCTTGTCAGAGGAGATGGGTGCTTCCAAGTGGAATTCAGCCATTTAATGGCTCGTGGGATCCCAGCATTTTTTTTCATTAAGTTGTCCAAAGTAATTTCATCACTCCAGAATTTATTTCACTTCCACCTCACTCTGCTTGGTGGGTCCCAGCCCAGTTCCTTTAATGTTTGCAACTGAAACCTCGTGTCAGGTAAGGTCCCTGCAGCCCTGGCCCTGTCCCAGGGCTCCTCAGTGCCCCCAGTTCTGCCTGGCACAGACAAAGCCAAACCTTCATCCTCCAGGGCCTTTACTGCACTGAGAACTTCAGTGGAAAGGAGCTACTTATTAAAATGAAAAGTCTCACAGTCACCAATATAAGAGCAAACTGTAGTAAAACCAGGATTCCTAATTTCTTAAGAAACAGGCTACATTTTCAAAAGGGGTGGATAACCATCTGCAATTGGATTCTCTCTCAATGAAGCATATTTTCATCAAGTAATTATTCCATGTCATTCCTCTGACATCTCTTTTAGGTATCAAATATTGAGGGCACTTGAAATCTCACATCCTCTCCAAAAAATGTAGGCCAGCATTTGTTTTGCCCAGTGCCTGCGAAAATGACTCTAGAAATTCATTTCCCCTAGAGCATCACCATTAAGCTAATCTAAAACATGTGCTTGAAATTAAACAATACATTTTAATTAGACCAGCAGAGAACATCTGGTTACTGAGAAATCAGAGTTGTGGGCACCTGACCTGGAAGATCATTCACCCCCCTGAGCTGAGATTTGGCAAGTGCAGAATACCAGAGATGCCAGGCTGCAAAGAGCCCTGGTGTGTGCTTGTTCTGAGGCACCAGGGCCTGATGTCCACTGCCATTCCCCTCTCCCACTGGGCTGGAAAGGATTTTGCCTTGTGTTGCACCTCTGAAACCAGACCTTTCTGGCATAACACTGGGCACTCGACTCTAAATGCTGCTTAAAACCAGAGGAGTTATATGTTCCAGCTCTTTAGTTCCCCAGCATTCTTCAGGCCAACAGAAAATTCAGAGAAATCCAGGTTTTGCAGGAAAATGTCATTTTTTTATGACGACGCTCAGCAGGTAACCCCAGAGCAAAAACCTCCATCCCTGGCCTTGGACACACTGACCTCCTCCACAGACTGGGCAGAACTTGCAAAACCTGCAAGTCCCACTGCCAGAGGAAGCAGACCAACACCCTGAGCCACCAAATAATCTCCTCTGTGTATTACATGCAACTGCACAAGCAAAATGTTTTGCTGCAGATTATGCTCCATTATTTTGGAACACAATAGTTCCCTTGGCATTAGTGCCAAATGAAAGGCGAGTTCATTTCGTCTGCAAGCCTAAACAAACACACACTGACAATGAGGATAAATCAGATTGCTGCAGCACTTTCAAGGAGTTGGTAAAAATAATACTTTAATCAAATAACTCAGCTGCAACTGCCATGAACTACGGGGAAGGTTAAGGCTGGGGCTCAGTATTCTGCTGAGAAAACACAGAATTATTCCAAACACGCTGCTCCGTCGGCACTGCTCGACTCGGACTAAAAGCACGGGATGCAAAGCAGAGTTCCCAGCCCTAACAGCAAACTGAAGCTACCAAAACTCCCCAAGGTTAAAGGAACAGTCTCAAAGACCAGTCATCCAGCAAGATAATGCAACATTAGAGAAAAGTAACTACTGCCACACTGGCGTGGTTTAGTCCCAAATAAACCTGGGGTGGGGAGGGGTGTTACTTTAATTTACTCCAAAATGAGGAATAAAGCCACATTTAAGAGTCTGAAGAGTCTGCAGACTCCTGTCCCCACCTCAGCACTTACAGGGTGTGACCAAAGCAGCACCTGAGCTCCCATGGAGACACGGCCTGCACTGGGATGTTGGAGCCTCTCCCTCTCTCTGTTTTCTGATCTTTTTCTCACTTCCCCCTCTGAACCCCCTCCAGTTCAGGGTCAGGGCTTCCCCATCTCATCCTGGGTCAGGGTCAGGGTCAGGGCTCCCCCATCTCATCCTGGGTCAGGGTCAGGGTCAGGGCTCCCCCATCTCATCCTGGGTCAGGGTTCCCCCATCTCATCCTGAGTCTGGGTCAGGGTCAGGGTTCTCCCATCTCATCCTGGGTCAGGGTCAGGGTTCCCCCATCTCATCCTGGGTCAGGGTCAGGGTCAGGGTTCCCCCATCTCATCCTGAGTCAGGGTCAGGGCTCCCCCATCTCATCCTGGGTCAGGGTCAGGGCTCCCTCACCCATGCCTGAGCTGGGACTGAGCCTGGCAGGACCAGCTGCACCTCTCAGCCCTCCCCAGCCCAGGATTGTTCAGGAGCTCCCATTCCCAGGCAGCTCTCCCCTGGTTCCCCAGTGCAGGGCCTGAGAGCCCCAGCTCTGAAAGCAGGAGAGGAATCTCCTGTGTGTTCTGTGCCAGAGCCACAGCCCAGCTCTGCAGCAGAGCCCCTCTGAGCCTGCCCAACAACCTGAACTCTGCTAAAAGCCACGTGATGCCAACTAGATAAACCCAAACTTACCAGAAAGAGATGATAACAAAAGCTAATTCTCATCGTGGATGCCAGCCTGGAGCTAGAGAGTACCAATAACAGTGAGGAGAGCTATGGCTTCAAAAGGGAGAAAAGGACTAAACAAGCAACCATTGTGGCAGTCATTAAAAAAATTAATTAGAAGTAATTAGAGAAAAAGCCAGCCTTAATAATGAACTACTGTTTGCTGGGCAGGAGTCCAGTGCAAAGTGCTGCCCTTTTGGGTAATAAGTGAAACTGAACATTCCCCAAATTCCAACTGCCCCGAGATGGAAACAGGAGATGCAATTAGAAGAGGAATCAGCAGCAAGAGCTGCCAGCAGGGTCTGGCTGTGTCCCCTTGCTGTCCCCAGGGCCCCTGGCCATCCCTCTGCCCTCTGGCCCTGCTCTGTGGCCCAGGAAGCCTCTGCAGGTGTTGCTCACCTGTGGAGCCACCACAGCTCACAGGGTTTAGAAAAACCAGGTCCCTGCTGTGGAGTAACAGTGCTCGTGCTGAAAACGTGACAAGAATTCATCTGCCACTTGAATAATTAAAATAATTGTCACACAGGGAAAAGCTCTGTGGAATATTACTCTGTGTTGACACTGAGGGGAAGCTGTATTTCAACAGGAGCAGGTTTTGTCACACAAACCTCTGCTTTCCAGTAAATTGACTTCAACATAAAGATCATGAATGACTCCAAACCCGGTCTGTGCTGCAGCCAATGAAACGTTATTTTTTTCTCTTCCACACCAAATATTTAAATGTCAATCTCTTAATAAAACAAACTGCCTTTGGAGGCTGGGAGCACAGGCTGTGTTCCTTCTTAGCCCTTTCCTAGGTAACCTAAATTGCAGTCAACTAACATGTGGATTATAAATTCCCTTACAAAAAAATCCATAAAATATTAGTTTTAAACATCCACCTCTATTATTTCCACCAGAAAAAGTTAATTTGAACAGCTGTAAATGAAGCCCTTTGAGTCCAGCTTTACTTAAAGCTATTTAAAAGGAAGAAAACCAAAACCTTCCCAAATGAGTTTAAACAGAATATTTATCGTAATACATTCCACATAACAAAGCATTTTCTTCTATATTGAATATTCATGTCTGTAAAGAAAAGCTTGGAAAAACCCAATAAACCAAGCACACAGCAAATCAAGGCTTCAGGAGTGCCAAAAGGCAGCCCCAAGCCCTCCCTGCTAGGGAGTGACCACCCAGCACCACCGAGAAACCAAATAATCCACGATGACCTTCCAAGGAGGCTGCTGCTAGCAGCTCGCTCCCAAGGAGCTGCTCCAGCCTCTGACCCTCGGACTGCAATCAGTGAATCCTCACACCAGGCTCAGGGACGAACCCTGCCCTGCACCAGGGGCAAACACAGCCTGAGCAGGCAGAGACCCACAGCATTTACCCCTGCCCACGGCATTTACCCCTGCCCACGGCATTTACCCATTTACCCCTGCCCACAGCATTTACCCCTGCCCACAGCATCCCTCCCTGCCCACAGCATTTACCCCTGCCCACAGCATTTACCCATTTATCCCTGCCCACAGCATTTACCCCTGCCCACACCATTTACCCCTGCCCACACCATTTACCCATTTATCCCTGCCCACAGCATTTACCCCTGCCCACACCATTTATCCCTGCCCACTGCCGTGTTTCAGCAGGGCACGGAGCAATCAGGACAAAGAGGAGTTTTGTCCTGCTGGGACACACAGGAGCCCCTGCGTGTCCCAGGAGGAGACTGATCTGAATTAAAGCCTGGAGGAGTCCAGGCACCCCCAGCTCGTGGGTGCTTCAGTGGCCAGGAGCTTCTCTGCAGCCCCAGAAATACACACATGGCAATGACAAGCTTTTGTTAATGCTGCTACCACAGAAAATAATAAAAATTCGAGTATTTACTATTCCCAGCAGCACAATTAGTCCCTTCTGTCTCGTACTCACAGTGGCTGTCCCAGAAGCTGGCAGAGTGCTGCAGGAGCAGCTCCTTTTGCTCTGGGCCAAGGTCTCCTCACCTCTGGGGCTCCTGCTCGAGACCCCTGGCTGATGTGGGGAAGGGTGCAGAGCCTGACTCCTCCAGGGCAGCTCTGTACCCAGGGATGTCCCAGCAGGCACGTTCCCCACAAAGCAGTGAAGTTACAGGGATTGTTCTGAGTTGTGCAGCCCTGGAGCCATCTCCAGCTTGCTGTTTGCTTTCCACTGCAAGCCAGGACTGAGCTCTCCTCAGGTGTTTGGGCCTTGGATGATGAAGGGAGAGACACACGTACAGACAAACAGAAACCTTGTTTGCACACAGTTACTGAGGGCTGGCTCTGGCACTGCCATGAGGTTAATTTTGTGCTCATGCAAAGCAGGTGTGGGTGCAGAGCAGGAGCCTCACCTGGAGACACAAATCCCCCTGATTGTGTCAGGCACAGAACTGCTGGAGGCAGCCCCAGAGGGACAGGGAGAGGAGATCTTGTGTGGCTGCTTCAAATGCAGCCAAGGGGGGCATGCAGGGGAGCCCTTTCACCCTGAACACTGTGTGCCACAAGGCAGGATAGAAATCCCAAAAAACCCCACCGAAGCTGGGAGGAATTGCAGTGTGTTGATTTTCTGAACAGCAATGCATAAAGCTCCACTCTTCAACATCCCTCCTGCTCACTGGAGAGCCTGGACTGCTGAGCCAAAATCTTCCCTTCCAGCAATTTGCAAGCCACACCTGGAGGAAAGCTCCTGACATCCCTGGCAGCTCTGACAAACTGTGCAGTGCCAGGAAAACAGCAGCCCCTGGGCCACTGCAGAGTGTGTGTTCCTTCCTTCCATCCATCCATCCATCCATCCATCCATCCATCCCTCCTCAGATCCCAGCGTTTGGAACGTTAAAAAGAAAAAAACCAATTCATGGGACTGATCTGCTGCATTATGAAACACTGAAGGCTGAGGGAGGCAGGGGCTCATCTCTCAGTGCTAGGAAATGTGTTTATACATCCTGTCTTCTGCACGCCCCACCCTGGCTCTAAGGCTGGAGGCTTTTCTCTTTGCTCAGACTCAATTGCCCTGAGTATTTACTGCCTACATCTGTTACCCAAAAATGATGTGTTCCAAGCTCCTTCTCTTTTTTTTTCCTTTCCCTTTTTTTTGGAGGGGAAAATGGGAAGAGAGAGGGAATCCTCAGATCAATGAGTCAAATAATTCACAGCTATCCCCTTTTATAGAAAACAAATGCATTCCCCACCTCCCCACATCCCATATTGTTGCTGCTGCATTATCTGTATGAGCCAGGCATTGGCAAGGAGACAGGGAAAAAATGACAGGACGTTGTAAGAGAATTTAATGAAGTGGCTCCAAATATTGTATCGAAATAAATGAAGTGAATAATGCAGGAGCTCACTGCAGGTGCTTCCAGGACAGCCAGCATTGTGTGAGCAGCAGTGCCAGGAGATGGGAGGGCTGGGTGAACACAAAGGTGCCACTGGCACAGACACAGCAGGGACAATGGGCAGCTCAACTGCTCTGTCTCATTTCAGTAATCCGCTGAGGCCAGACACTCAGCAAGAAAAGAGCAGGTGCTCAAAGGGGAGGGGAGGAATTATCAGCCTTTCTGATCCCTCTGAACAGTTTCCTTCTGCTTAGGGTGCAGGAAAAGGGGCTGATCACAGCCCATGGAGAGACCCTGGGGCTGCCCTGGGAGGGACACGGGTCTGGCTCTGCCACTCAGCAGCACCTGCCTGTCCTGAGAACATCCCCTGTGACAGGGACCTGGGCAGGGACAGCTGCTCATGGGGCTGTGCCTCCTGTCCTGCCAGCACCCAGGGACTCTCACTGCGCCCTGGCTTTGTAAAACACCTCTGTGCTTCCTTCCTCTGAGTGAAAAACACGCACAAAGGTGTAAAACACCTCTGTGCTTCCTTCCTCTGAGTGAAGAACATGCACAAAGGTGTAAAACACCTCTGTGCTTCCTCCCTCTGAGTGAAAAACACGCACAAAGGTGTAAAACACCTCTGTGCTTCCTCTTTTTGAGTGAAGAACATGCACAAAGGTGTAAAACACCTCTGTACTTCCTCTCTCTGAGTGAAAAACATGCACGAAGGTGTAAAACACCTCTGTGCTTCCTCTCTCTGAGTGAAGAACATGCACAAAGGTGTAAAACACCTCTGAGTGAAGAGTAGTGACACCAGGAGTGGCACTGCCTTTGGGGACAGCACTGAACACCCAGCCCATGCACACTGCTGTCCCAGCTCTCTTTTAAGCCTCTTTTGGCCCTGTCCCTGTACCCCAAAACGTGAGGGCTCCCAGCTGCCCTTGTTTGGCTGCAGGGACACCTTCTGCAGAGGCCACTGGCCCAGGAGCCCTGGCTGTGACAACCAGGAGCCAGGGCACAGCAGGCTGCTCTGAGCTGTGCCAGCCAGGAACAGTGACAAAAGAAACCCAGGTGGGGAACCAGCAGCAGAAACCATCAGAGCTCTTACCTTGCTTGCAAACACCCCATGTGCCTCTGCTCTAATTTTGTCTAGTTCTCTGTTCCCCAGGTCTGGCAGGGAGAAAACAAATGGTTGGCACTTACCCACCCCCTCCAGTTCTGCCACCCACGGCTCCAAGGCATCCTGCCCTCCTTGGAGACACATCCTGCACCATCCTGCTGTCCATCAGCCTCTCCTAACCCAACTGCAATTCCCTGACAGCTTTACTTGCAAATTCCCTCTCTGCCCGGCTCATGCTAAGAACCTTAATATTCCTGCAGATTCAGAAAGGGGATTTCCAACAAGCATTAGGGAAATTAAACTTCTCAAGAGCTGTCTCAATCTGACAAGCTATTTCTGGCTCTTTAAAGCACGGTAAGTGAAAATATTAAAACGGGGGATGGGGAGGCTGTAGTAAGCAAACAATGAGTTAGAGCCAGAAACGAGGACAGGCAATGCTGGATGTACCTAAGGCAGCCATATATGTATACACATCCCAGAAATACACAAATAGGAGTTGTTCAAGGCCTCCTGCTGCCTTGGAATAGAGAATCACCATCTCCCACCCCTGGCTGCACCCACAGCCCCAGCAGCTGATGGCAGTAATGAGTGTGGGAGACACAGGGAGGAGCTAGCTGTGGCATTTCCCCTGGAGATCTGGGCTCTGCATTCCACCCAGAGCCCCCTGGGCAGCAGGCTGGGAGCTCCTGGTCAACCCAGCAAGTTTCCCCAGGACACAGACTCTGGGGATGGGAGACAAGGAGGGCACAGCCCAGACCTGCCCAGGCTGGCCTGGGGACACTGGGCTCACCACAAACCCTGCTGGAGATGGCACCAGTGTCCCCAGGTCTGGGCTGAGTGCCCCTCCCAAATCCCAGAGATCTGTGTGTGTCCTGCTGCTCCCTCCCCAACAGGGCAGGCCACAAAACACCCCGAGTGCCAGCTCAGCCATCCCTGTCCCCTTTTGCTCCTTCCTCCCTCTCTCTGCTGCCTTCCCTCTGTGCATCCCCTCCAGGGCTCCCGAGCCTGCATCCCAAGGGAAGGAGAGGCTGTTTATAGCCCAGGTCACTGCAGGGGAGGGTGAGAAGCTCAACCAGCCTTTCAAGATGTAAGGGTGTGACTCCGAAGGAGGAGATGATGTTATTTTCTTTAGGAGCATCAGAGTGGCAAAATTTAGCTGTTTGCAATTTCTCAGTAGTCTGGCCTGACTCCTGCTCTAAAACCTGGAAATTTCCCCTGGTTTGAGGCCTGCTTTGAGTGATGATGCTCAGCTTGTCTGTCTGTCCTCCCTCCTCTTTGCAGCAATGACCCCAGCAGCCTCACAAATCGTATTACACTTGGGTTCAAAGAGCACTCCCTGAAATCAAAGCCTCTCCCCACGGGTGCAGGAAGAGTGGGGGACACCAGCTCTGCAGATGAGGGGACACAACAATTACAAGAGATAATTAAAACCCTATGGTTCTTCAGGGGCTGGGGTGATTGTGCAAGGACTGTGCAGTGCAATGAAAAAAATCCTTCTGAGCTTGCACCTGCAGCCTGCCAAAAATGCCTCTCCAGCTGCACAAATTGGTCTTGCAAAAGACAATTACTGAGTGCTGTATTCAAGTCAAGGCTGTGTGGAGAGCTTGGTACAGAGCAAGGCCTGATCAATATACAGGATTTTTCACTATTGCAAAATACTTTGCAGGCTGATAGCACTTATTTAAGGGAGAAACACAAGAGGGAGTGATTTGACCTTGGTGTCCTGACGGGCAGAACAGGAGGGAATGCCAAATGCTAAGAGCAAAGCTATTGATTAGCCTGAGAGAGGGGCCTGATGGAGGAAAGCTGTAAAAAGTTATTAATGGCCAAGAGGAGCACAGTGATTTAGGGGTTTGGCTTGATGATAACAGGATGGAAAACGTGTGTCCACAGTCATCAAAGGATTTGCTGAAGAACTAGGGAGGCACGAGACACAACTGTACAGGTGGGTGAGTTCTTCGTGGATACAGATCATTCTGGCCCAGGCAGTGCTCAGGGAGAGGGCAAGGACAGCCCCTTTCTTCTGGCCTTATTTCTGCTCCACTCTGCCCACCTGCCCTTTCTGAGCTCAGGAAAATGCTGCAAATGGGACTCAGTCATCTCTGCAGTGTTGCATTATCAGGGCTGAGCAGTGAAGCTCCTTGCATTGGTTTTGATGTCATTAGAGCATTAACTGACTGTAGGAAGCTCTAATTTAATTGTTAGGAACACAGGCCTGAACATGAATAATCATAGTCCTGTTACACTTCACAGCTGCAGCCTTCTGGTGCTGGGGACACTGATCTGGGCTCTGCCAGGGGCCACAGAGAGCTGGCAGCCAGGCAGGGCCAGCCAGAACAGAGCAGAGCTGGAGGA